>VRYO01001717.1:9320938-9448486 GCA_009812075.1 Sialia sialis | reverse complement strand
CTCTCTTCCTGTTGTTAATGCACTATTTGAGAATAAGATGTTGACAAAACCTACTTCTGCTAGTGTTTTCTTCAGTTTTGTGCCCTTGTTGCAGTTATACATCATTGAAGTGCTTCATTCTCACAATCCATACAGTGCCCATACATCAGCAGTGAGCCAGAGCTCTCACACCATGCTGCATTAACACATCAACGCTCTTAGCTGAGGCCCCAGCCATCTGTGGATGTAATACACCACAAGGTAAGGTATAATAATAACTATAGGCCAGTATATCTAGAAATTATCAGTGCCAAGAAACTGGCATCACAACAATATTTATTAAAACATCTTTCGTTAACTGTTATTAATGGAATTTAGGTGTTTACTTCCAGCAGGTAAGTGTTCACACAGTACTTTCGGTTACTCCTTCACACTTCACTTGCACCCACACATAAAAATCCCTCATGGCTACAAGGCTGAGCAACAACTGTGAGCTTCTGAAGTGGAGGCTCAGATTGGCTTTGATGAGACTCTGGTGTGCCAGGCATCTCAGCTGCCTCTTTTTGGTTACTGTTTTCTAGCTACTATTTCTTCATCCACAGGTACTGGTAGAACTGTTCGCATGCACTTATCCAGACAGAACTTTTATAGTTTGGGCTGAAACGTACTCAGTAGCTGAAGTCATGCTACTGCTAAAAGCACTAAATTTGGTCTTGAAAGGCTTTGGAGCTCTCAAATCTATAGCCTTCAGCTCCATGACACTGAAAGAAACTGTGAGTGAACAGTCAGGAACACGTGAGAGGGGGGTGGGAAGTGCTATGAAGAAATGTTTAGACACCTTACTGAGATGTATTGTTTTCTGCAGTCATGGTGAATTTACTTTGTTATATGTATTGATGTAATCTGTGGTTTGTTGTGGGGGTTTTGTTAGGGTTGCTTTTTTGGTTTTTTTTGTTTCTTTGTCTTTTTTAATGTTGATTTTCTTCTCGTCTTCCTTCAGGAAATTATTCTTCAGTCAGTTTTCAGGTAGAAAGTAATTAGAACTATAGGTGCTCAACCCATGGGTTTTAATGACTGACATAAAAGAAGGGGGGTTTTGTTTTAATTTAACTGTGAAGTAGGGGGGAAGGAGTACTCAGACTACTGTACCCTAGTTTAATTTGAAAACGTAAAACTACAAAAAAATCTAACCAATTAAATACATTCTCTTTACAATATAAATCACTTTAAGAAATGAGTAAGAAATTGTTATTTCTTCAGTTCCATAGTTTATTTTTAAAATACTATTAATAAAAAGGCATAATGATTCTGAGAGTACCCAATGTTAGCCTATCTTTATTGAGACACATTGTGTGTAAATAAGCTTTTAGAAAAAAGTGCAGTCTAGCTATGCTTTTAAAAGAATTTGTATTAGTCTTAGAAATAGGATAAAATGAACTCTTCTAGTACTTGCTTGGAAATTCTAGATGAAGGAAAACAGCAAGTTGCAGTTTAGATATAATTTGATCCAGTAATGGCATCTGCAGGCGGAAGAGGAGACTACATCTGATTCACCTCTGCAAATAAAACCTGTTAATTTTGGAACAGAAATTTTTTCTCATTCTACATTTATGTGAAAGTACTGTGATTTGATGGGTCCTGTCACTTTTGTATGTTTTGCAGCTTTTATGATTTCAAGGTGGGTTTTTTGCTTTGTTTAGTTTTGATTTTTTAAAAATATTAGGACAGTATTTTAATTCCCTTCCTTGCCTTTGGTAGGATCCAAGGCTTATGCCTTTTCCCAAGAACTGTGCTTTTTTTTTTTTTTTTTGAGTTTCGGATTTAAATTTTTTTTAGAAATTTTAATTAGAAAATCCCAACAACTGCCAAGTTTTCTTTGTTTTATGCTCTTTTTTGGTACATGTAACAAGATTTTATTGTTCTTGAATATTTTTTCCTGCTCAATTTTTTTTTGTTCTTGTTGTCTTAGTATGTTTACATTCATGAGTTGCTTTGGCTTCTAGGACAGGAGACAGTTAAATAATCTAATCAATATTCATATGATTTGATCATTGCAGTGAAAACAGAACAAAAGAGATCTTCTGAGCTAAATGCTTCATCAACAGCAAGCACCCAAACAACATTAAAAAAATATTCCTTCAGGTATCTTTGAATGTGAGCTAGAGCGGCTCACCTCTGTCCTGGTGGGAGTCTGTGCCGGGGCACCCAGCCAGGATGATGCTGATGAAATACTCTCATAGCAACTGGTGACAGTCTCACTGCCAGGACTGATTGTGTAACTCTCTATCCACAACTGTTTCCTATTTATTAACACTTTATAATTCTCTTTGCAGTTTTCATTCTGCCGTTTGCCAGCACTGTCCCTGAGCAGCATTCTCAGAAATACACAGATGGCAGCGACTTGCGCACTTTTATAGTTGTGGATTTTTTCCTCTTGCTTTAGAAAAGTTCTTCTGGCTATACCACGTGTGTTTCCCGAAAAACGTGGTATTTGCTGCCGTGTTTTTCCCTTCCCTAGGGACTGTGTGGGATGAAGCCGGTGCCGGGATGCGCGGCGCGGGCTGTGGTGTTCCCGGAGAGCCGCTGGATGGCGGTGCTGCCCAAGGCGAGGGTGTTTCCAGCGCTCCTGTGGTCCAGGGAACAACTTTCCTGCAACTATCTGACAGCTTAAAGCATAGCTGTAACGTATGCACAAAAATATCTCACACTTGTTAGCTAATAATTTTCTTTCTTTCTTTCTTTTTTTTTTTTTTTTTTACAAGTTGCTGTTGAGGAAGAAAAAGCATCTAATTTTGCTTGCACATAATACAGTACAATAATATTTTTTATCAAAATCATGAGTAAATTCCGAAAATAGTATTCCTAACTCGATAAGCAGTCTCGAGGAATAGCTTTTCATGTCATGTTCACATGAACAGCACAGGAAAGAAAAAGCTCACGTTTAATACTGGGATATGTAAAGCTAGGAGACTTGATGGCTAGTAAAGCAAATTTTATGTCAGTTTAACTTTATTCTGAAGCCATTTCTTATTACCAAAATGCCCATAAATAGACTAACGTTTTGCTGCACAGGAGCTTGGGTGATTCCCTTATTCCCCCTTGTGTCTTCCACAAGTCACATAATGGGTCAAGAATGAAATTCAAAAGGGAACTCAGAAATTCTAACTTACCTGGTAGGTAAGAAATATCTTAAGATCTTTCGGGTTTTAACAGGTCAGCTTGGTAAATAGAATTGTTGTAAATCTGTTCAAATTGTGAAACCAAGGTTTCTTAGGGTTTATGTTTGCATTGAGTCTGGGTATTATTGGGAAAACCTCTTAATGTCTGCAGAGAAACTCAGCACTTAAGAATTATTTATTTAGTAACTCTTTTGTCCTGTGTTAAAAATAATCCCCAGTGCTTGTTAGCATGTCTTACATCATAATTTCAAACTGTATCCAAAGGTCTAAGATGATCTGAGATAAGCTATACTTGTCTTTTTTCCAGCCTTGACTATGCTTCTTGTGAGAGTGAGGTTGTAAATCAGATGGAGAGGAGGAATTTTTTTTTTTTTTTTGAGGGAGAGAGTGGGCCTTTGCTTAATGAGCAATCCACATTTACGTGCAATCTCACCTTTTCAATAAAAAACATAAAAAAATTATATGGGGCAGTCCAACCTGGCAATTATTGCGCTTACAAAACTTAGACTACTATTTTATTAACTGTGTCTTATTAGCACGGGATTCTTCCAGAATTGTTTTGTCTGCATTTAGTGGCATTGCAATGGAATAAAGGAGTTAGCCTGTTCCACAAATACATGTGAAATTAAAGCAGTGGTTTTTAAAGCTGTCTCATCTCTAAAAAGATATCCAAAGCAACCCACCTAAAACCCAATTTTTTTTCAAATAATGATCCTTATTAAATACTGTGTTTTGCAGAAAGATCAGTAAGACCAACATTGGATACATTTCCTGATGTTGTACCTGGGTTTTTTTGCTTTTATTTTTTGTGGGTTTTTTGTTTGGTTTTGTTTTTTAGAAAGCCAGAAGTAGGTACTTTTCTTAATAGATACATTTTAAAGAGAGGATTTCTCTTACCAGAATATTAATATACTTGGACCGTAATAGCTACAGCTTGACCTCTCTACTTCTGATGCTGTTGAGTCATCCTAAACCTATCTTCTGTCCTGCAGCTGGAACTTCATGAAAATCTAGGGTGTTCTCATCTAGCAAATCTCAAAGTTTAGAATGGTTTAGAAAGGTGAGAAACTCTTTTTCATTCAACAGATGTTGGAGAAATTATTTAAATAGTTAGGTCTATTGCTCAGTTGTAAAACAAATGAGTGATCTGCTTATGAACAGATCTTATTGAAGAAATAGATTCTTAACTTTGGGGGGGATCTGCTTAGCTGAGGTGTTATTTTTTAACCTCTAGGAAATAGACTATAAGTTGTTTTAAGAATTTAGCTATTAATATAGTGCACCCTTGGCATAGATTACCATTACAGCTCTGTAAAGGAACTTTGTCAACTGCAGCCTGGGTAGCGACAGACATCCTGGTATAAAGTAACAGGAAAAGCAGGCTTTATCCCTTGAACTTAGGAGTGCTGCCTTAGGTCAGCCCTGCATTTTGCCTGCCTGTGCTTTTTAATATTGATATTAGATGAACACCTGTAACTGTTCTTACAGTACCTAGAACTCTTGTGAGACCTGCCTTTTAATCTGACATTTAATGGCTCCTTTTCTGTGTGCTTCAGACTAGACTTCCATGCTATTAGTTTACAGCTGTGGTCCAGGAAAGATGAGGCTTCACTAAGATATACAATACATAAAACACATTGCACTGGCAGCCCTGTATTGGTAGGCTCTGCTGTCCAGGGAATAAAGATCATTCTCTGCTCTGTGCTTTAAGGCAGTGCTGCTGTCCTGAGAGGGCATTTACAGCATTCTCTGCTCAGAGAAGTGAAGACATCAGTGACATGTTCTTCATAAACCTTGTGTATTAGCCAGCAGCATAGTTGGCTTTTCTTCTCAACTGTCAGATAATTGGGGCTTTCAGAGGAAAATAGGATTTCTAAATATGGAAGAAGAAATCCTTGAGAGAATTTCTTGTTCAGAGTATCTTAGAAAACTGTTTTGTAGACAGTATTGAAATTCATCACAGTATTTTGGCAACATCAAACCTTGAATACAACCAGAAATAGGTTCTTGTGGCCTAAATTGCAAAGTTTCTTTGAGGCTAAGGTGTAATGTGACTGAAATATTTCTCTGACTAGATGTTAGAATGTGGGAGCCATGTATTTTAGCAGAATACTGATATCTTTTACAGTTACTCAGTGTTAGGGTGATTACTACTTAGCAGAAATTCCCCTGTTGTGAAATGTCTTAATTTCCTATGTCTTTTGTAAGGAAGGAGTCATCTGCCAGGGATTTTCAACAGGAAATTAATAATTCATAGGCAGTGCAGTGCACCAGGTCCATTTCCCATTTCTTTCTGGGCTGTATAGTCACAATAAGATGTACTTTTGTCACTATGGAACTGAAAATATAACTCTGAATGTACAGAGTTGGCTTTTGTTTTGAGCAAGATTATTTTGGCAGTCACTTTTACTGATTGTAACATTTGAGTATTTGTTTGCATAAATTGTGATTCATGTACCTTTGTTTTGACAGTTTCAGTGCTCTTTTTATGATCAAAAGAAATCAATAAAAATCATATTCATGTAGAGTAGTGGTTAGGACCAAATTGTTAGCTTCCTGTTCAGTTTTTCTAAGGATGTGATGAATTTCTGTGCTAATATGTGTTTATAAATAAAGAGTAATCGCATTTTTATGGGTGTCCACATATTTGTTTTCTATTATTTCTGTACTCTTAAATGTTACTATATCCAGAGCACACAGTATATTCCATCTTGATGGGATGCTTAGTTTTAAGTTGATGGGGCCTGTACTTTCTTAACCTGTACTTTGCTCAATGGAAGCTAATTTTTACGCCTTGACTTTCTTATTAATTTTTTCATGAGAAATGTATTGACTTTTCTGTTATAATGGAAATGCAAAATCAGATTGTAAGA
This sequence comes from Sialia sialis, assembly GCA_009812075.1. Classification (NCBI taxonomy): domain Eukaryota; kingdom Metazoa; phylum Chordata; class Aves; order Passeriformes; family Turdidae; genus Sialia; species Sialia sialis. The sequence goes on along the minus strand of VRYO01001717.1, from coordinate 9,442,455 downwards.
GTAGTTTGAAAAGCGTGAAGCTTTTTTAGTTCACTAATGCAGAGGCTGCATCAGGAATTTACTTAGGTAAAGATGTTTGTTATTATTTAAATTTTATAAATGCTCGTTATTTGGTAGGCATTTTCCAATTTTAGAGGAAATTTATGTCCCAGGGACTTTGGAACTGAAAACATATGGGAGAAGAGGAGGGATTGAATTTGAAAACTATTTCAAGGCCTGAGAATTAAAATTATTTTATTCTATACAGATACTATTTTTAAATGTTGCTATTGTTCCTAGAAATGCCACTGAGAAGAAGAATGAACTGTGTCTGTTTTGAAGGGAGGGCAAAAAAATCCTTAAATCTCCACTATGATGAATATGACAAAAGGTGGGAAAGTAATGCATATTACAGTAAATAGCAATTTTGTTGTACTTATGTTTTTCATAGGGTTAGTTAAAAGTATCACAACTTACATGATTTGATTCTAAATTCAGAATTTCCACAGCATGTTTGTGTCCATTCTGTAGTGCAAATATAGCATAGTAATCTCTTTGCCAACAACAAAAAAAGAGCCTAAAAATAGACTTTATGATATAACATGATAACCTGTATTACATGAAGAGCATATAGGACCTCTCAGAATTCTGGTAATAAAGGAGATGTAAAGTGGACATGAAAGACTTTCCTTGACATTTAGAGAGTTGACACCGTCCTATTAAATAAAGGGTAGGATTAAAGTTAAGCAAGTTCCATGCCAGTGATAATTGTGGACTACTGCTCCCTTACATGAATAGAATAAATTGTGCTGTTTGATGTTCTGTTTTGTAATACAGTAATTCTGCTAAGCTCTTTCTTTTGCTTGTGGATCAACTTGAAAACTGTTGATGCTGTGTAAATAATAGGGGCTGTGGACAAGTACACTTTTTGAAGCTCTATAAATCCCATGCATTTGTAATGTGATCTTGGAAATAGCAGTGCCATTCTATGGAAACTAGAAAATTCTACAAATGCCACAACAGGCATCTAGTTCTTGTAAACCCATACCAGTACTAAAATATACAGCTCTTTATAAAAGGGCTGAATACAATTCTTCAATGGTGTGACAGCTGCATAAATATGAAAGCTGCTGAAGTGGTGCATCATAATGGGAGGGTTTGCAAAACCTGCCATGTTCTGTGGGTGCACAAATACCATCAGATAGTAAAGGGACTCTGGCTTCTAAATCTATTTGGTTATCCTGAAAACCTCCTTGCAAGGTTGAAACTGACACTGCAGAGAGATACACAAAGTGCACTTAATCCTTCCAAGTGGTAGCTTGAAGTCGGCAGGCTCCTGCTGAAGTGCTTTCTTTGATGCAAAGTTGAGTTTAACACTTTCAGCCTGTCACCAGTGGCTGAGGCTGTGTGACACACAGGATGCTGGGGCCACACGCTCAGCCACTGGCATTCCTGTTTCCAGCAGCTCTCACTCGGCCCCTACAAATGTAGATTTCCAAAATCCATGCAAACATGTTCATTTGTTCTCCTTTAACATGGTGGGGAAATTGCACTTTTCCCTGGTTATTCACTGATGATATTATGACATCTAAAACTGCAGCTTTTTTTGGTGTGAACAGGCCTGAGGCTGACAAAAGCATGAATGAAATGCAGCAAGGACGAGAAAATGAGTGAACTAGCAAATTGCAGAACTGTCTGCTCACTTGTTCTAGTGAGCAAATATTTCTGCAACTTACGTACTGAACAAATTAGACTGCTCACTACTCCTTCAGAACTTGCAGAATTTGCACATCAGGTGAGCTGGAGTATAGTCAGTGGGGTCCCCTCAGCCCTTGGCTTAGAATAAAACTCAAATTCACGGTAGCAATATGTCAGTGGGAAGTAAACTTATTAATGCAAATTATAAAAATAATAGGAAATCTATCGTGAATCAAAACATAGCTACTCACATTTCAGTTAGTGAAATTTGGTACTTTGTATGTATTTGTATTCTGTATTTTTAATGTAATTCTAATTTTTTTATGAAGAACTATATATACAAGGAGATTATTTTTAAAAGATAGGGTAAAAGCTATTTATATTCTAGGTTGTTTTAAGGATAAAGTACTGTAGGTCTGTTCTTGATCTCAGGTTTTACTGAAATTCACATCTATGGTATAACTTAGACAAAAAAGAAGGGAAAAATATTTTAATTTAAAATTGCACACCAAAAAAAAACCAAAGTACAATTTTGAACAGTTTTGATAAGCAAGGCCTGCAAACATTTTGACTGCTGCTTGATTTTTTAAAAAAATGTAAATATAATAGGTTTTTGAAAATAAATAATACAGTGCTCCCTGACATTTTTTCAGATGAACAATTTTTCAGGAAGATTACAAGGCTGAGTAGTCAGTTTTTGAGAGGTGGAGTATAGTTTAGTTGGTGGGCCTGCTGTGATTGGAATTGATTAATGGGTGTTGTGATAAGCATAGAAACAGATCAGTGGCAGCTTATCCTGCTTTCAGCTGTCACAGCTGTGCCTCTTCACTCTTCTTCTGGCCCTATCACACTCCCTGGCAGCCTTTAAAGTACCTCCTTCCCAGTGGAATTTCTGCAAATCATCTACTCAAATGCCAAGATACCCTAGAAGCAGCTGTGTCTGAGAAAATTTGTTCAGGCTCACATATTTGTTGTGATGAAGAATATTACGTTAGAGAATCCTCTCCTCCTGCAGGAGGAAGCACACTGTGCCATACCCTGAAGAGAGACTTAAACGATGATTCGGATGGGCAGGTGGGCTCCTTAGTCAAGAACTTTCAATGCTGGCTGGAACAGGAACACAGTTTGCAAACCTGCTGGCTAAGAGATATCACTGCTGCTGCTTTGACAGCTGCAATAAATAACCCCTAAATGTTAATTTTATTGCTAATGGCAGCTGCCTTTTTTGTTGTAACATTCAAAAGATTTTCAAACCCAGGTTTTAGAAGTTTTGAAAGTGTTTCCCTGGTTTCCTCAAAGGGAGCTGTGATCTCCAGTGTGATCACTGATGCAGGTAATTTGATAGGAATCACACAGTTTTAACAGAAAATTATAGGTATTTGGATTTTATACAAAATATAGGTGGGACCCTGAGGTCCCTCCTAAGCTGGCATTCAATGAACCAAACTTTTTATGTAACTTCATGGATTTGAGGAAGATAGCCTAGGAATTATGTGGTTTTCAGGATATGAGACTTAATGCTCTGTAGGATTTCTCAGATCAGTTACAAAAATATTTTGTTCATTTTATTGGAAAATTAGTAAGCCTAGAGCATGGAAATAACTGTACTACTCTTTCTGGACATTTTACAGATTATAATACTTAGGTGGTAAATATCTTTTTATAAAATCTCTGAGTGCTGTAAATCGTTGTTGACTTCTCTGTATGCTTTAAATGCCTGAGGCAGCTATCCCAGCCTTATCAATAAATATTTAAAAAAAATGTTTTGATCAAACTCAGACAAATTAAATCTGAATTTAAAAGCAAATGATGCACATGGCTAAATCTGCAGGATGTCTAACTGATCCACCAAGGTAGTTTATCCACCATGGCAGTCTGTAAACAAGAGTAAGTTCGGACTGTTGGGAAAATAAATGCAAGTAAAAAAGATGATTTGCTAAGTTTCTATTTATAAGTGTATGTACAGTTCCTGTTAACTAAGTCATGTTACTGGGAAACTATTTCTCAGAGACTTAAATCTTATTGCAATTTTAAATTATATTTTACAGAGGAATATATCTAAGACGTTTTTAAAAATTATATTATTTATTTATTCTATGATTAGATCATATGTCAGCTGTATCTTGTAAAGTTCTCTGGCATTGGAAAGCAAACAAAGTCATGTTACATGAATGACTTCTCTGTGACTGCTTGCCTATAATTCCATGCTCCTTTGCTATAGGAAAAACACAATCCTGAATCTTAAACAGCTTTTGAATAAAGGCACCTACAATAATGATATGATAGAAAAGTCCATAGGTTTATGCCTTAGTGCTTTTAGTTTTCTTCATTTAGTGGGTTTTGTTTCAATTTAGATTTGCACGTTCTGGAAAAAAAAAAGTGTATTTTAATTCAGTATAACTTAAAAATTCCCAGTTTCTATAGTAACTATTGTTACAAAAATTTAATATTTTAAATGAGAACTGATTAAAAGGAAAGAAAAAATGTGATTATATATTGTTCGCATGTAGTATAATTGTTAAGTTTTCCACATCTTGATCTGCTAAGGGGGTCTTGTTCTTTGGGAATTCAGCCTGCACTTTTGTCCTTCCTGTGATTTCTTATTTCAAGCTTGATAGAGAAAGCATCCACTGTTGTATCATTTCCTTAGTGCTAACAGCTTTTATTCTCTTCAACAAGTGTTTACAGAAAAGTGTTGATGCTTATTAATCTGTTTCTTGTCTTACAAATGTGCTTATGCATGATTTGTGGTAAAATTGGCATTTCTGACAGCTCTCAGTGTAATCTGCATAGCACAACAAGATTGTTACATTGAACAGATGTGGCTTGGAGTTGTTATTCTTCGTAATTACCATCATTAAGTGAAAGCATGTGTCAATCAACTTTGTACTTTAAACACACCACTCATTTGTGAGACACATGCATGTGCATTTCAGAGACAGATCTAAAGTACTTGGGTTTGAAATTTATTTCTGTTGTTCCTATTTAATACAATACTCCATGAAACACACAATGCCCAAAGATGTCAAAGCAACAGATCATTGAGTTAAGAAAGGCTTTACTGGGGGTTCACGTAGATTAAATTTTCTTTTTGGAGGGGGAAGAGAGGAGGGTGTTAATAATAGATTAATTTTCCTTTTCTGGTAAAGGAAAGACATTTAAGTTTAATTTTATAAATTTCCAAAGTCACTCTCCTATTTTGACGTTTATGACTTTCTTATTTGAGGGAAGGAGGTTCTGTTTAGATTGATTATTTGGGGGCAAAAATGAATCTGCATCAGTAAACTGACATAATGCCTTTTAAGAATTAATGTCTAGGTCATTAATGTTGCCAGGATACCTTTTAAGGTCACAAATGTTCACTAGTAACAAACAGGATTAGATCAGGAAATTATATTTTGAGTAGAGTTGAAAACAAAGGGGTCTTAGCCTGATTGCCCAACAAATGACAATAGAATCTGACTGAAGCACACAAAAGCAAGGACATTTGGAGATGACATTCACTTTCTCCTTGTTTCCTTCTGTGTGGACTTCACTTCTTTGTGTCAGGCACAGTAGAGATGATGGCACCTCTCCCTTGAGGGTTTGTGGGGTTTTCACCCTGTCCTGTGACACTTCTTCAGTGTCAAATACGATGGACTTGTATATAAGCCACAAAGTGACGATCATGATGTTGAGGTAGAATGGCCTTCAATTTTTGAGGTTATTTTACTCTCTACCTTTACAACGAAAGCAGTTGTTTTATGATATTTTTTTGTTAATCCTCCCAAATTAATGAAAGAGAAAACATCAATTACATTTTTGTCCTTCAGTTTTCTTTTAGGTCTTTGCCTGCTGCATTACAGAGGATTCTGGTATCCTGGATATGGTGTGTGACTCATATCTACATTTTGACCAAAAAAACATTATATAAGTGTTCTTTGGAATATTTCATGAAAATATATTATTTAGATCCTGGCAGAGGCACTTAAGATTTCATATGAATGCTGATTATTTTTTAGACCCTAGTCATCTTATCCTTACTGAATCTTCTAGAAGTACTGAAATAGAAATTTAGAAGAATCTATTTGAAAATTAGAAGCCAGATGAGCTACAGCCAAAGAATAAATAATAAAGAACTAGGAAATAACTCTTCTTTTCATTATGAAGAAAAAATTTATTTGCAGTCCAAGTCTAGTGCCTATTATAGAACCAGAAAAAACATGGAAATTACATGGGGAGCACAGCAGTACAGTGTGGCCGACAGTGAAATTAAGTGTCTGTTCTAATCTCAGCCCTTTCAGTTAAAGAAAAAACTTTCAGACAATCACTTGCAAGTTATCTGGTAGCTGTGTAAAACCAGTCACTGGGAAGCAAGAAAACCAGGGCTGTGCATTGACTAACACCTCAGTGGTCCCAGCCAATTTTGCACATTTGGTAATTTTTTTTGCTGTTACATTCTCCACCCATTGATGGGGATGATATGTGGCTATTGGAGTCTATAACCACGGTGGTAAAGCAGTTTAGCAGTGTTGGAAGTCCCACAGCATTGCAGTCTGGGGGCAGAGGAAACCTTCTCTGCCTCTGTGATTTTGGATAATTGTTCATTATACTTGCAGCTCCAGCTGCCCTATGTGGAAGTAACTGGACTTCTATTGGAGCAAAATGCTGGGAAGAAGATTCCCTCATACACTTTAAATTTAGTATAATTTAGTTTAAAATAAGGAATTGAAGTGTTATATGGGCTGGAAGTGAATGTGCCAAAAAGTGCACTATAAGCAAGATGTAACATGCCAAGGCAGCTTGCAGTGGTGGTGTGCTAACCAACCCTCTCACCCCTTGTTCCTGGGGAAGACTGTAGGAGCTACAATGTCTTGATTTTATTTACCTCTGCCCTGATTTCCTGGGCTAGTGAAATTCAGGGTAGATGTTCTGATATTTCTTGCATGACTGCATTTCAGCTTTTTCAAGTATAAGATATGAATAATGAAAACTTGCCATTTTCCTCAGAGCAGAGAATTGTATGTTTAGTACCGTACAAATGGCAGTTATCTATTATTATATTTTTATGTATTCTGATGAAAGAAAATTTGATTTCAAGGAGTAGGGATTAATTTCTCATGCTTGTTCCAAATCAGTGGTTTTCTTGCTCTTAAAAGTCTTCATAGTCCATCATTGTTGAAGATAATGTTAAATCTGCTTTTATATTTTGTTGTATACTTTATTTTAAATGTTTTAGAAAATCTGTGTAGTATTCAGTGAAAATTTGTGGGATTGGACAGTGCAACACAGTGTACAACAGACATAGTGTGCTTCTGTGGTGAAACCCCAGCCTCTCCAGATTTCCTGCAGGCACATCAATTTTTTCTTGTATATTGTTATTTTAATGGTTGAACTTTCCAGGAAACTTGGCATGTTTGCTGTCAGATACCAGCTTTATTTTAGTTATTCTACCATGCTATGTTTTCAGTTACTTAAAATATTACATGGAGGTAATGAAAACAATTAACTTTAAAAAGAGATACAAACATTTTTTTATATATTTGGTTTTATTTTGGCAGTTTGCTTGGATTTCAAAGGTTAGCGTATTTTTTACATTAGTTACTCTGCTTTAGAACATGATGTTTTATTTCTTGATGTTAGGGTCCTTCTATTTATTTGCATGTACAAAATGGACAATTGTTTAAACAATTTTTGCTCACTAAGATAACATTTTCATGTCATGATGGCAGAAATCAGAGAAGAGAATAATCTGAATTGTACACTACATGCAAGTGGAGCAGGTATTTTATTCAGTCCAGGCTTTAACACTTATATATTTTTAAAAATCGGTTGTATTTTAGGGAAGTTGTACTCTTGTTCTGCTGGAAAAATTGGATGAAATGAAATATTTAAGTATTTATGAAAAGAGAGGTAGATTCCTGGCCTTCTGACCACTGAGTTCCTCTGGAGTAGAAGTTACATTATGAAAAAACTACTTGTTGAGATGTTCTTAAGATTATTGTTATTTAAGATAACCTGAAGGCATATTTTGAAGGAGTTTTGCTTTGGATTCACAAGAAACAATGTGCAAGTTGGCTATATTTTACAAAAAAATTTATATCCTTATGTCAAACCTTAGCGTTTCTAATTTGGAAAAACAGCAATCATTAACATCAATTTTTTTGAGAATTTAGAACTTAAAAGTTTTAAATTTTATGCACTATCCTTCCTTTCCCCCTTGCCCCCATGATATTATTTAAATGGAGAAATGCAGCTGAAAACATGCTTGGTTTTGTTTTCAGTTAAATATCAGAGTAATTTATTATACTCTAATTAGAAGAAATGGACAGACTCAACCTTAAAGGTCTTTCCAAGAGTATGGATTCTATGGTTCCATGGAAAAAAATCCAACTTTTGTCAGGGACTTCCTATTTTCCTATTTTATTATTATCTTGGAAATGACTGAGGTTCTTTTCTTTGGAAATGGCAGCAAAAGAGAACATAAATTTATATCACTTATTTTCAATGCAGAAAATTAAGAGGTTGAAAGAGTAGCTTAAGTTACTCTTATCCCCTGAAGCTATGTTAGCCTGGAAGTTAAGAAAGGCGTAGAAAAAAAAATTGTTTGTAAAGATATTTCACTGTTCCATATGTGCTCAGAGATAAGCTTTTGTAGACATTCAGTGGTATTCATTTCTGTTATGCATGTTTTATTTATTTTACTTCTTAATGTAGAACCATAAACAAATTTAGCAGTAACTATTTAGGGATGTTGTATGTCCCTAAAATGGGATGTGTTTGAAATCTGGAACAGGCATATGTTGTGTTGAGAATAGTAAATTTCTTGTAAAAATCCACCTATTAGGGCATTTTCTCCTCCTGAGGTGCATATATAGTTTTCATGAATGTTAATGAGATTTATAGAACTGCAAAGGAAAATGTGCACCAGAGTATATGTTGTGTACATGATATTAACATCCCATAGGGCTTTTGTATTCTCCTTCATGTGCTGTGGAACCCAGAGATGCAAAAAGACCAGCTTAAGTCTGACATTTTGTTTGTTGTGTTTGGCAAAATTGCCTTTGAGTGTAATTACCTCCTGACAAACCTGTTCTGTCCCATTTTGGCAGTGGTCTGGATATTTATTGATACATGTACATGCCATCAAATGTAGTTGCCTAAATATGAATTGACAGCTGAAAGAAAGCTTTGGCTTTCCCTATGGTTTATGCTGGGTTACACCGGTATTAGTAATTGCTTTAACTATTAAAATTTCACATTTTGTATTCCCATGACTTTACCCTTGTTTTGCTTAAATGCTAAAATTATCTCCAGAATATTAATCCAGTGCCTTTAATCCTTCATTTAGTAGCCAGAACTCAAACAATTCTGCTTGCATTGAAGATCTATTCCAAAATGTGAAGGAAGCATTTTACCTGTGGGTAATGAGATCTGACAGTACCTGAGCTGCAGAAGGAGATGAAATCACTGTCTATAGAAAATAATATTTTTTCTACATATTCAGGTTAAATGTGTGCACATCCTGGTAGCTGAAACATCTGTTTCTAGCTTGTTGTTCCTCATGGCTGCTTCTCAATTGGATTTCCTCAAGCAGGTCCAAAGCTTGTCACCTTAGCCAGGGTCTGTTAACTATCACCACTGGCCCCACATTAAGTAGGAGGTTCAGGGCTAAGCTAATAACTCTCCTGCCTTTCTGACTGATCACAGTGATTCTGCCTGTGGCTACTTATCATGCTGTGCTCCTATGGGAGGGTTATCTTCTTTGTCTCTTCTTCAGCTGGGAATTATTTTTGTTTTCTTCATTCCTAAGTTTTCAGGTGCTAATTCTGAAAGCCTTGTCACTTTCTGAAGCAGCTGTTTGATTTCCATCCGTTATTTTTTCCTTCTCAGTTTCATGCTCTCTCACATGTTTAATTTTTGCTGCTTTCTTTTTCTCTGGCTGTAATTTTGCTTATTTTCAAAGCAGAAGTTGTAACTAAACACGAGGCAGAATGGATGCAATAGAAACATGAACCTAATGCTAGTTTGTGTGACCTTGAAGGAATTTGTGTTGTCACAGGTGAAGTGATTTTCATGATTTTTGCTTTAGTGTACAGTGCTGCTTAACATTTTAACATGTCCTATGCAGTTGTATCAGGTTCTACCTGCCATGAGCTTTCTAACAGAGCTCAGGAGAGTTGAGTGAGAGAGATGAATCCACAGAATTGCTGATTTATGGTCATAGGCTGCCTCAGTGCCTCACGTAAAGCGTTACCAAAGTCTATGAAATTGTTTTGGTTGGCTTTAATGGCCATTGAGTAAGGCCTAGAATGAATATTAGGGTATTCACTGGAAGCTTTTTGCTTGTTGAGAATTTTAAAAAAGATGGTGGTAGTGCAGGCAAATCCATGTGTCTTCCCTGGAAACTTTCAGTTGGTTGTCCTATGACTGGGAAAAAAAAAGCAAAAAAGAAAGAAGTTTAATCAGATTTGAAAAGTATATGAGACTTGATATAATTTGCCAACACTTTGAGAACATTTACAGTTAAAACTGAGTTTATTTAATTCTCACATTGGGGTCTGATGTACTGTTTTGGCTTTTAAATTCTCCCTGTCTGGGGCATGACGCTTTATGTCATCTGTATTAACTGTTCACTTGATAAATGGAAAAGACACTGGTGTATAGTGTCTGATAGGGTTGAGTTTCAGGGAAAACTCAAATTTTGTGGGGAAAAAATTGGCAAAGAGAAACAATATATTTATCTGTCCTGTATTTTTGAGGACAAAAAAAGGTCTGGAAAAAAAGCTTCCTGGGTCATGAATAATACTGTGGAGAAGTGGAATGTTTTAGTATGAAAAACTACTCTGTCACCCAGATCAGCTTTGTTTTTTGTCTGAATGTGAAGAGATCAACATAAAGATGACCCTGTGTCTTTTGAATGGTAGCTTTTCCAATTGAAAACAAAGGTAAACATTGCATAACTCTCACACACTTGTGTTTCTCACCTTCTATTTTACAGTACTATGGTTGGCTTGGGATTAGTCAGATCAGTCACAAAACCTGGTGTAAGCAGGGACATGAAAATATAGCCCCTCAGTGAAAAGCTATTTTTTCATCCTAACAGGATCTGCTTGCTTTCACTTTATCATGCCAATAATTGTGAAGGCTGAACTGAGTTATTAGGCACTCTTGAAAAATTGTAATGATTTAAAATAAGATTTCTCCAAATCTATTAAGTAGCAACTGTATTTTCAGTCCATGATGTAGTACTGCAAACCCTTAGATCTCTTCTAAAGGTAATGAAATGAAGGAAAATTGGTGATGGCAGCATATGAGAAGTGGAATCTGAACTGAGATGCAGCCTAAATAGGAGAAATCCACAAATTGTTCATGAGGTAAGTCTTACAAGGTTTCATAGCATATGTCAGAAATAGTTGTAAGTGAACACAAGAGAACAGCAATGACAAAGAATGTTAGAGACTAAAATGTGAAGAAAATAATGGCAAAATTAATAAGGAGAGATGACTAGGAGAAGATTACAGGAAGAGATAGATAAAAAATCATAAAGCAATTGAGCATCCAAAGCTCTATGTGATTGTGCATTCCAGACAGACATGGCTGACAGCAGGAACAAGAGAATAAGGATTGCCATCGTAAAAATTCTCTTGCCAGTTAACAAACTCTTAAAATTTCTTCCTTTAATTTCTTGCTCACCTATGGGTAGTTATATCATTGTTTCTTACTGTCCTTTAGTCATAGCGTCCTTCTGAATCTCATCCTTTTTGACCCATCCTCCTCTTTCCATTCTTAATTTATTGTTTAATTTTTTCTAAAATATCTGAAGCTCACTGCTTTAAACACTGTATTTGGGTCACAAGTGGTGTGGAAATGTTGCATTGCAAGGGCTACTAGAAGAAAATTCTTGCCAGAATTTTTTTCTGTTTTTGTCCATTAATGATTAAATATTTAGAAATTTATGTAAATATAAATCATTACTAGCCAAGCTCTGACTATAACTTACTCTAAGTCTCATTCCTAGCTGATTAAATTAGGACAGTGATCTACATGGTCAGCTCAGCTGAGCACTGCCAGACAGGAGATTTATTACTTCAATCACTAAAACTTGCTGGGGAGTTTAGTGAAACTCCCACCCAATGTAATGGCCATGTTTTGTTTTAAGTTGCTTGTGGTTTATTCTCTACAGAAAGTCTGAACTAGGCCACTTGAACAAAATTATGAAACTGAGAAGCATGTATTTCTTGCATTTTTTTATCTGCAACATCAAAATAAATTCAATAGGAATAGATAGGGCATTACAAATACTAATGAAAAGTAAACAAAAATAGTATTTGTCCTTCTGTGACAGTAATCTGAATAGTCCCTTAAGCAGACATAATACTAAAAAAATATTTCTCAGAATAAAATAAAATCCTGGTTTTAAAACCACATTTTAATTAATTCTGCAAATATTAAAAATATTACTCTGACCATGTAGAGGAAGGCAAAGAAGGGAATAAAGAGAGGGAAAAGACAGAAAAGTTATGAATAGATCTGTAATGATCGGCAGTTTATTCTAGGCTTGAGGTAAAACGTAATGGTTCATAAATAGCAAATTCATTATGTTTTTAATACTCAGGTTATATTAACACTATATAACATCTTTATAGTACCATTAGTACCACTTAGTTCTAAACTAAGTTTGGAAATAAACATTTCCAAATCTTTTTTTTTTTCATGAAGCAATTGGCCAAATAAATTATTTTGACAATAAATATTACCTGATCAGTGCGTGGCTCCTTCAATCATAAACAGAATTATAATTTTTTAATGCCAACTCCTGCACAGAGTTCTTAAATGTTAACAAATTAATTTATTTTAAAGGCCGTATCAAGGTGAAAACACCAGGGCCTTAGGCAGCAGGACAATACATCACAGAGCCATTTCTCATTCAGTTACAGTAATGGCAAAGGATATGTTAAGACATAAAATGTGATATGGTTTGTTAAATATTCATTTATAATTTGCATTCATTATTAAATCATGTGTTAGAACTAATCTTTAATCTCAAAAATACATAATGTGTCAGGAAGTCTATTTGAAAGCATAACAATAAATATTTTATGCTTTTTATGTTGCTTTTTAAAGGTTGACTAGAATACACCAAAATGCTTGTCATTAATGTAATTTAATTATTCTGAGGAGATTTGGTCTACACTGATGCTGATTTCAATAATTTATTTCAACCTTTAGGTCAATATAAAATAAATACCTGTTTGGGAGATGGGCTGTTCTATGATTAATGACAAGTGAGCTCCCCCAGCACGCCATACAACACTGTAGTTCATTGTCTGAAACCTTGCTGTGCAATGCCGTAGCTCCAAGAGGCTGATTTTCCCGAGGTCCTGAGCAGTTTACTTGGTGATTACAGTGCAGCTGCTTCACTGCTTGTGACTGCTGGAGATCTCCTTTAGGAGACACAATAGCTTAAACATTGTACTGCTGGGAGCTGGAGTGCCCACAATGGCATTGCTGAATACCCATGGAACCGCTATTCCGTTTCCAGTTTGCACCCTGAGCAGAAAAGCCTGGATGAGAGGGGCGAGGGTGATGGAGACCTGATTTGTATTATAGGAGACTAGGAGCTACTCAACGAACCATGTAAAAACAGTTCATTAAAATGTTGATGTGCTTGGCTGGTTAATGCAAAGAGAGCTTTATTGCTGTCTTATAAAACCTCAGTAACTTCAGGCTGGAGTCAGATCAATGCATCCGTGCTAATTCAGACAAACACCCAGTTTAGATTAAGGGCCACCAAAAAAATGGCAGGAAACAATAATCTTACTTTCAAAGTAAAACCTACTTGAGTATTTACTACAGAACATCCATACTCAGTAAAAGATTTTTGGACAGAGCTACCATGTGTCAAGATTTCCCTGGATCTTTTCAACCCTTCTATGTCTGTTAGATGGGATCTGAGGTGTTTGGGAATTTGCTAATTCTGCAGTGCTTATGCCAAGGCTCTGGGAATACTTGGGATGCTCTTAAGGTATATACTGTGCATACACTGTATATGTGTGCCTTTTACACCTCAGCTTATATATGGCTCTGGAAGAATTCTGGTTATCCTATTTTTGGAGACTACTGCAAAGAAAAAAGAAGTTAAGTCTCTAAAGTATACTTCCCATTTAACTGTTGACGTGGCGTATGAGTAAGCGCTTATTTGAAAATAACTACATCAGTGAAATGGCCTTGTTTGTTAGTTTGTCCTGAACAAAGAGTGTGATTGCCCTAATTAGATGCTATGAGATTAATATAAGCAAAAGTAAATCCACAATAAAATGAAGTTTCCTGGTCCCTGTCAGAGGCAGTGGCAGAGAAAACTACAGTTGTTCACACCAGCTTAGAAGGCAGCTAGCAAAGGCACTCTGCAAGGACAATGTGCCATCCTGGAGATTGTCCAAAAGCAAAGAAGCTGGCCTGCACAGGAGCCCACAGGAGAGTGGGCAGAGCTGTCTCAGAAGCTGTGCTGGGCTGCCTAAGAACTTACAATGAATGGGGTAGTGATTAATAAAGTAATGAAGTAAACTTCCTTCCCTGAAAAGCAATGCGCTCGTTGAACAGTAGGGAATCTTCTCTTATTACCCATATTCTTCTGAAAACTGCTAGAGAGGAAGGGAATCTCTTTAAAAGATGCATAGTCAGGGCAAACTCCTGACTCCTAATCAGCCACATCCTCTCCCTATCTTTCTGGAGAATATGGACCATCAATTTCCTCATAAGATGAAGGGGAGGCAAAGCAATAGTTTAGCATCCTATGCATTATCTCTCTTTTTATGATTACAAATAGAGCACTTATGTTCACTGACCCATATCTCATACCAGACATCGGTAGCCAGGTCCAGATTTAGGTTATTGTTCCAGCATGGGATTAGGCCCTGCGATCACAATCAAATTTATTTAATATGATAGCTTGATTGTGACGTTTCTTACTGGGGCTTTCTGTACGTACAGTTGAAACTTGAAGACATAAAGCAAATGCTCTTAAGGCCCAAAAGAACAGTTTGTAGTGCTTTCAGAAAGAGCTCCAGAAAGGTTGAGGAGACACTCTCTGTAGGGTCAATTAAGCTGTCCTTTTGCTTGCAAGTCTAAAAGGGAACAGTGACTTTGCTTCCCCTGTGGCTTTCCCAAACTCTTTCAGCTGTAGCTCTAAGCTTAAATGATCCTCAGTCCTGCAGCATATCAACTTGATGTATATAATTGATTGCTAAACATTTTTTGCAGCTTGCTAAATGGTAAGGCTAAAAAAATAGTAATATGGGAATGCTGATTAAAGTGCTTTTGTAGAGAGGGGTCAGAGATATTAGCAAGTTAAAAGGAAAGTGTGAGCTCTGCTGTGGTATGGTACTTCTAACCTGTATGCTTCATTTCTCATAATTGATCCCACATGTTTACTCTAAGGACATTTTTGTCAGGTTTCGAGCTGCAAACCTTAGAATGCATTTAGAGGAGGGTGTGCTTCAGTAAGGACACTATGCAGAAAGCTCAGCAATGTAGATTGCTGGTATTATAATGGCAACGATTGTAAAAGGAATAATTACAGTAGCTTGGAATTGTGTGGTAAGAATAAAAATAGCAAGGTGTAAAACCCCAGAGTAAATCTGAAATGGATTAAGACAGACATTCAAATTATAATTCTCAGCAATTTTGTTTTCACTATAATTTGTGGGTTTTTTTTAATAACTGACATAAAACACAATGTGTTTTTCAGGGGTTTGTGATAGCTAGGCAAAAAATAGAATCTGTCACACAATTTTTGTAGCATCTTTTATTGAGAAAGGAATGATGAACATCCAGAACACAGTCAGAAAAACATTCTGACTGTACCTCCAGGAGGTTTTTGCAGTGACTGGGTACAAATGGTTTATAAATTTGTTAAAAAGCAAAGAACAAATACCCAGACCTTTTCTGGGAAACAATGCCTCCAAAGTTTTAAAAGCACAAATTTATAATACCAATATAAATTTCTATATTTTCTTCTTTAAATTATTAGCACTATTAAAGAAAAGGTGGAACTCGCTAGAGGTGCCCAGCCAAGTTAATTATCAATGAAATTCACAGGATTAAAAGAAAAGTTTGGACATTGCCATTTCTTTCTAGTTATGCCCGTAAATGCTAGTCATGTGTTGTACACAGACACATCTGACAGTGGATATAAACTCAGAGCTTTGTGTATATATTGTTGAGTAACTAATGCATAAAAGCAAGTTTTAGTTTGCACAAATCCAAGCAGGAGTTGAAACAGTCATTTGGGAGTGCAAAGTTCAGTGTTTGTTGCACAGAACTTCTGAACTGTCCCCCTTCCTTTCCATAGTTGGGTTTGTCTGTTTTTTCTAAAAAGTCTAAATGTAGCTTTATTGTATTGAACACTTAAAAAAAAGATTTATTCTTTGGAATGTGGTAGTTCTATAGTTATTTATGTTCTATATTTGTATCTATGCTACTGGAAATTGGACAGAGTATTTGTCTGGATGGTAAAGTGTAGCAGGCATTTGATATTATTAAGTCAGCATTATTTTAATGGGTAAGAGCATCTGCAAATTACATGTACCACTTACAAGAATGAGACTCAATTGAAGTGATTTATTTTTAAAATTGCTCAAAAAGATACATTTCACTTTTAAGATTTTCGATTAATTTATTTTTCATGTTATTTAAAACTATAAATGTTAGTAAGATAGCCCTAATGTTATTTCAGTTCCCCCATTTACCCATAAATAGTAGCAATGCTCTCAATGTTGTAAGTTTTATTTTGATATGTTTAAAGATAAGAGAAATGGGTTTAATTAAAAAAAAAACCAGTCATTATTAGGGTACTACTTCTAAAAGGTTTTGAGTCACAACTTTTTAGCTGCATAGGACAGTATGAGTAAGCTAAAATGAACTTAGAATCAAAACAAAAGCTACACATAATAAATCCTATTGTAGAGGTAAAATGATTGGGAAAGTGACAAGAAGAAATGAGAAAGAAATATCTCTCTTAACATGGTCTGGGGTTTTTTTTGTTGTTTTCTTTGGGTTTTTTTGGGGTTTTTTTGGTTTTTTTTAAATTTTGCAGAAGATTATCAGACTTTTTTTTTTTTTTAACTGCACAGTATCTTATTTATACATAATTATCTATGTGCCTGACATTAACTTGAAAGCTTTGTAACTCAGACAAAATATTTCTGGAATAAGTTTCATTTAAGACAGCAGAACAACAGTGAAGTTAGAAACGCGTTTGTGTCTTTTTTTTCATGACTAGCCCATGTCTATTCTCTATGAAATTGATGTCAAAAAAGTATTATATATTTTCAGTGGGAAATAGAAGGCTGCCCTCTACTATCCTTGTCAGGACGTCGTATCCCTTTAATCATACTTTTCATTTCAGTACATTGAAATTTCCGTTACCAAGGACAACATCATAAATAAAAGTGTTTGTGAAATTTTTACCTGCAGCTTCCTAACTTTGTGCATTAAGCATGAGACTAGCAGAGAGGTGGTCAAATGTGAAAATTTATAATCATTTATTACATACGGCTGAAGCGAGAAGGGAATAAAAGCGTGAAGGCATACATCTATAAACTGGAGCAGAAAAGCTTAAATGAAAAGTAAAGTGAATTTCTGTGTCTTGTCATAAAGTAATGAGAAGCTAGAGCTTTATTCATAGCAACCCAAGATGCATTTACTCTCAATCTAGCTTTAGCAGTAAATGCTTCTCTGATGTATTGCTTCGGACTTACAAAGAAATATTTGTGCTCTACATAATAGTATAGTTAGGAGAATTACTGCATGGCTGAGGAGATTCTATAAAGGTTTATAGCTGGTGCTGTTACTGTAATTTAATCACAATGTAGCTAATGTAGTACTTTAATATCACATGTTACTTTTTTATTTACCATTTATTAGTAGCTGACAGTCAATCATCACCACATCATAAACAAATCATGCAGGATTCTGTAGGAACCCTGAAGTTCCAGAACAGATGCACTGTAGCTCTTACATGTGCTCCATAATGAACTAGACATCAAATTATATTTTAATGGAGTAATCATGTAAGTCAGGGTTCTTGTTTTCATTCAGTTCATCAGCCAAGGAAAATGTTTTAAGCCATGAATACAAATAGTGTTGCACATTGTGCAAACATGTTTGAGTTAGCACACCAACCCTCTACACGGAATACAGGAGAACATCTTCAAAAACCTGAAGAATTTGGGTAAAAGACAATGTGTACATACTGATGAATGCATTTATACAGATACACAATTGTGCTCTATCACTTTCAGCCACCTTTTTGTAAGGTTTGCTCTGATTTGTAAATGGAGAAAGTAAATGTAGCAGAGTCCACCAAGTGCTCAAGGCACTGAAATCACAAAAATATGTTGAGATAAAAAGGATTTTTTATCTTAAGAATGATAATTTCATTGCCCTTTTTAGATGTACTATAGGATCAATTTATTTCAGATTTGATTTCATGATCAGGTTTTAGTAGAGAATCCCACTATTTCTCTGAAGTCGCTTGTATTAGCAAAATTAAATGCTGATTGGAACTCTGAAAGTACTGCATCTTCGGACTGAAAACTTGCTTCTCCCAGGACCCTAAAGATCCTTTAATTGTAAGCAAAATCTTTGTTTTCCAGTCCTCTCCAGCTGTGGGGGAATGACCAGTAACCAACACCAGACTGCCATGCTGATTAATGTGTAGCAGTAATAAGCCCTTGAGATGTGTGTTTGAGGGCTATTGGTGCATGTCCTGGGTGTGCTGCAAAGAAACAGCCTCAACACCAAGGACCTTCACTCACTTGAAAGCCTTGCCAAAAAGTCTAGTAATGCACATCCTGCCATGGCTTACTGCAATTAGAATATGTCTCTTTAATTCAAATTTCATTAAATTTACCCTTTCATGGTGAAAAATTATTCCTAGAAGAAAAATGTAAAATATTTGGAGGAGTTATTGAGAAATCCCCCTGCTTTGCCATTAAATAAATTAGAATATTAAATCTCTTTCATTCAGCATTGCATTGTTTGTGCCCACAGGTTCTCCAGACCAACTTGATATTTCCAAGTTTAAAATGTGATATAAAGGGATTGCTGTTCATTTGACTTAAATGACTTCAAAAAAACAAAACAACTTTCCCCACTTTCCTATTAGGAGAAGCCTGTGAACACTCTTTTCCCTGAAATGACTGGACAAATATTTTAAGTCCTAATAAACCCATGAGTTTGTTTATGCATTTATGGATCCTTTGATATATTTTTAAAAGGAATCTGAATCACTCTGTATTCCCTTGTAGTTGACTCAGGTAAATGCATCGTTTTGCCAAATACAGCCAAATTAAAATGGCTACTGAATGTTTAAACATAGAATTATTGGTAATATGTAAAAAAATATTGTGAAAGGAAGACACTAGTAAAAAAACATCCTCATTTCTGTCTCTAGCTTCCTTTTTCTTTTGAATAGCTCTCTGTGTACAGTCACTTTCAGCGCATTCTCAAGTGGTCACCAAAGATCCAATTTAAATCACACTGCACAGAGATCCATTAATTTTTAGACATTATGTGCTATTCTGACTTGTCACTTCTAAGTCAAATTGACTGGTCAAATTGACAATATATTGAATTTCAGACACTAACCTCTATTTTTGAAAGGAGGATTTAATACCAGATGCATTCAATTAATGCAATTGTGTCCATATCTACTCAAAAGCTATCTCGATCCTTGAAAGCTGTAGAACAATTGTTTCTTTACAGAGTTATTTTAAAATAATTATTCTGCTGCCTACATTTGGGACAAAATTCCTGTCCTCCTGTTCTAATCTAAATTTAGTCTTTCTGTTCAAATCTAATTTTATTGTACCTGCTAGAGTAGCCCGATGCAGTCTCCTAACTGATACATTTCTTGTTTGGTTCTTTCCTTGTCTTGTGTTTCCTTTCCTCACCACCCTGCTGATCATGTTGTTCCCACGTTGCTCTGAGTCTTATCTGGAGTGGCTGCTTTTCTTTCCCTGCTAATCACATGTGTGATGTTAAGAATGATGCCATTATGTGAGGAGTGGGAAGGCTGGCAGGAAAATGTTCCATGGCAATTATAGATGGTCAATGGGACCTGAAAGAGCTGCTGCAATGCAAAGTGAGATGATCCTTTGGGATACTAAACTTAAATGTCTGCTTTCCATAAAATATATTTTAGAGCACTCTATCTCATTTACAAGCTAATGTGGAAATTAGACCTATTTCTTTCCTCACCACCTTAAATTTGCTTAACTGAATTATGAATTATTTAATGCTGGGCAGAAATTAAAACTTGGTTCAACAGAAATGTTGCATGGACTTGCACCAAATTCTCAAACCGTTTTTTCTCAGAATGTACCTTGAAAGTGTGGGTTGTTTTTAGGTGTAAATAATTTGGTTTAATTTGGATTTATCCACCTTTTAAAAATATATTTATGTGAGGTCTTTAAAAACTGCCAAATTAAGCCAAATGAAACTTTTTTTGGTTTTGGGGTGTTTTTTACTGGTTGGTGGTGGTGGTGGGGGGTGGTTTTTGTTCCCTTAAAACCCTCCTGTCTCCAGTTAAAATGCTTTCATTTATTTTGACATGAGAACAGAGAACATAGGCATTTTGGGTCCATCTTGAAGTATCAATTAATTTCAGCACCTATTTTGAGACAGGTATCTAACAATCAGTTATTTATACAGCCATAAAATTCAATGTTTGTTTTTTCTTTTCATAACGTAAAGTGGTGCAAATTTTTTATTAATTATACTGGAGATACTGGTTTGTATTTAGTGTTTTAAAATCTTTTTCTAAAGGTTAACTATCATCCTCATGTGAGCAGTTTAAGGATTCATTGCATACTATATGAAAATCATGAAGAGTCCTTCGAAGCAGGCACGGTGGGTTTTACTGCCACAGCACAGGACTGAAAGCAGAATTTCAAAGGCATGTTTGGAACCCAACATACAATAGAAATGTAAATAGCTGAGATAGCTTGATCGTGCATGAGGAATCAGAACCCATTGTGGCTTTCACAATCTTGTGGCAGGGCTGGCTCAGGAAAGAACTCAAATTGTAAACTGCACATATTTGCTATGCAACAGAGTGAAATATAAGTATGACTCTTGGAAACTATTTTCGTATGAACATTTTTAGACTTAGAATAAATTTCTAAGTTTCTCCTTCAAAACAATCTACTGTACATTTGACATGTAGATTTTTGGAAGCATTTGACTTTTTTCTTTTTTCATCAGAATTACCATCCTTTTGAAAATATCAAAAACTTAGTGTTTGTAACTTTTTTCATATTATCATGAAAACCAGGGCCCATCTTGCAATCAAGGATTAAAAGACAGAAAGACAGGCAGCAATAAAAAGCCCTAAACTTGCGAGTCTGTTACTGGGCAGTTGCTCATGTGGGAAAGTTTCAGACCACACCAAGACATCAATAATTTAATACATAATTTTGAAAGTACCAGTGTATTATTATGGGACCACCAACTATTTCCCAGATCTGCAACAGCAGTTACATTCCAACTCATTGAGAAATTAGTTTTGAAATCAGTACAGCTGGGATGTCTGAAGACCTTTGTAAATCTGGACCTAAGTGACTATTCTCTCTCCCAGAAATTCAGAAATAGAAACATGTTGTACCTGTTACAAATGACATTCAAATTATTTCTAATGACAGCATTTTTTATGAACATGTTTTTGAGTTTTGAGGCAGTAATTGGATCAACAACAGAACAACAGTAATGTCTGAAAATCACCAGATGCAGAGATGTCCCTCTACAATAACAGGTCAGGGTTATTCAAGAGAAGGACAGTGATCCTTGCACTGGAGCAGCTACAGGCAGCACAAAAGGTTGTCTTTATACCTTTTTCTAATAATTCAAGAAGGAGTTTGTACCAATAACTGTCCTGTTGTGTGCCAAGAACCTTCCTGTACTTGGGCACAACTTCTGTTTGAAAGCCCAAAGGGCCTTCTGCTCATAGAACATGGCAGCACCAGAAACCTAAACTAGTAGGAAAAGGTGTATTCGGAATGAGGCTTCAAATACTGTTTCTTTTACAGTGCATCTCCACATCTAATCCACACAGAACTGATCTGCTGTGGAAAAATGTGAAAAATGTGGGAAAGGATGTGCCAAAACTGTTCAGTCACATAATAAGAAGATTAGGTCTACAAGAAATAGTGTCCATCGTGAATTCATCTCCCTGAAAAGAATTTAGGTAGAAAGGTTTTCTGAGGGTTTTTTTTAGGCTGATAATGAAATCTAGGATGAATAACATTACATCTAGAATGCATGAAAGTGTATGTGGGTTTTTTTCACCATAAAGGAATATTTCAAGCAACACAGATTCTGTCTAAAATTACAGTTTAAAAATATTCCAACATATTCAATCATTAATCTCAAATCATTATTATTGTACATTGTTTTGTTACAGTAAAATAAGAATGTTTAAGATGGAATCTTAGTAACTGTTCTAAATTTTTTACATGTGTGGAAAAGAATTGAATGGGCAACACTAGAGTGTTTTTTAGCTATTCTCTATAAGTTTATAGGTCTCTGTCTCTTCTAAAGAACTCAAGAAAATTAGAAAAGCACATACTGCATTCAGTATAGGTGAGTAAGTTTTTCTGATGTCTACAGCTTCAGAAAAGCTGTAACCTTAGGCTTTAAATTACTATAAAACAAAATAAAAAAGAGCAGTACACAGTAGCTTGCCATATGTGTAACAGCCTTGGGATCTTTTGCAACACACTTCCCTGGTTGTGTATATAAGCTGGAGAAATTCTTTACAAATACAAACCTGTAAATTGTAATAGAACTGGGATTGAATTTTGTCTCCTAACTTTCCTATAGAGATTTTACAGTGATTATTACTGTATAATCTGCACCACTGTAATTCTAAATATTTCCTTTTCTATGAGATATTTTTCCCTCACTTCTAACAATATTGTGTGAGTGATCTACCCTCTGAGTGATCTACCCTAAACTCATCAACCATCTTGGGAGATGTTATTAAATGTAAGGAATACAGAATTTAGCTCAACATGGTATGAATCAACATTTTTTTGCACCACACACAAAACACGTTGCAAATAGGTTTTGTGCTTATTTGTGAGTGTTGACTTATTTTGGGTAGAGCAGACCAAGAGCACGGATTGTTGTATGTTCCCTAATTGCTGTATGTTCCCTAGTTCAATAAGGTACTTGGAGGAAGTTTTATAAAATGAGAAATTGGGTGTTAGTGACAAGAGAAAGTAATCTCTGAGCTGATGACAAGTACAAGGAATAGATACAGTTGGAAGAAATTATAAGCCTGTAAAAGTAGGTAGAATGAAACTTGTAGTTCTTTCCCTGCAGCCAGTACTCTAAGTACAAAAATGTATAGACAGACACATTTTGTACAGCAGTGAAATCATGCAAAGGCATAGCAAGACCAAGCTGTGGGTACACTGGTTGTTTTCAGACACTATATGTGTATGTGTGTGAATAACAGACTACTGAAAAAAAAGAACTGAAGCGTGGATCTCCTCTCTCTGTCACTGGCACTGTTTAGATTTTTGATCTATATGGTTGATAGCGTGATTATGGTAATTAATTTTCTCAGAAAAAAACCCCAACTGGCCTCATGTCTTGGCTTTTTCATGCTCTGAAAGCACATCTTAATTTGTAAAGTGTAACTGGGAAAAGAAGAAACAGAAGCAGGAAACCTGATAAATTTTCTTTAAAACCCTGGATCCTGTAGCCCTGACTGTAATAGACTTATTGCAAAGGTCAAGAGTGCTTCTTTAAGGAAAGCTAGAAAATGGATCTTGATTACCTTTAACAGTAGATTAACACAGGCTTGTATAAGTTCTCCGACAGGATCTTGGTAAGGGTAAAAGGTAAAAAATCTGTTAGATGACACATTTATGTCAGAAATTTCTTACACCTGGCATATGAAAGTTTATCCTGATACTTCAATATCCTATTTTTGCTTATACAGAGAGGTGGACAGCTGACATATCTAAGTCCTTTCCAACTCTTTGTTTTTTTAACATGGATATTCCCTATCATCCTAAACATACCTTTGCGCAGAGAGGTTATTGCTGGCTTTATCTAAAATAAACTTTAGGACAGTCTTACATGTGGCAACATGGAATGTTCATTTACTAAGGCTTTGGAGAATGAGCTGTTCTTTTGATATATTAGATCCCAGTTATTCTAATTTCATATAACATTTTCTATGTGGCTCCTTAAAAACTGTAAAAACTGTTTTTGTGCTTCAGTCCTTGCAGAGATTCTCAGTGTGGAATCCAGAGTTACACTCAACCTGTCCATTTCCACTTCACCTGACATTAATAGGAATATCTTTTTAATATGGCTCAGAACTAAGGATGAACCATTTGGTCCTCGATGCAACCGAGCAAAGCAAGATTTATCTCCAAGGGCAAAGCAAAGGCTCTGTTCCAGGGTAAGTTACTGATTTGCTTCAGGACCTTTGCTATGACAGTTTATTGCTACCAAATTTCTGTGGATCTGTTAATTACTATTGCAAAATTTCCCTTGGTTTTGTTTTTTTTCCCCTTTTTACTTCCAGTTTTTATAGGCAGAAAATCCAAATCAGTCACATTGTTTGCTCCTGTTTGCAAAGCATTCAAGCACCAATTGAGTGATAACGAGAGCTGAAATAGCTGCCTGTGGACAGTGACTTTGAAATTTCACAACAGTGTTGTTTCAAATGTCAGACCTCTTAAAGATTTCAAACTTCTTCAATCCCATAATTTTGGATTTTGATATTCTTTGCATTAAAACTGATGTTGTATGACAAAAGGTTCCTGAGGCTTACAGTTTCTAGCACTGGTCTACATTGAAAACAAACAGTAAATCCTTAATCTCTCTTTGCTAAGACAATTTTGGTTTTTTCAGGATTACAGAAAGACTGCTTGTGTGAGTAACATAAATTCCATTTACAGACTGCAGTTTTCATTGATGCAATTGCATTATTTTTTTAATTTATGAAAAAAAGCCCAGTATTAGTCCGGTATAGCTACATATGATCTATCTTTACCTCAACCATAAATCAGAAAATTTCTCACAATCCAAACATTTTCAGTGCTGGAAATTTTAAATGCTTTAAAATAATGAATATTTCTTATCAGGCATTGATTTATTTAGAATATATTTCCTTGATTTTTATTCTTCTACAGTTCTTCTATCTAGTGTTTACATGCATATTTTGTAAATACGGTTTTATTTAATTGATAATTACAATAAGGATTTTAGTAGATCTGAATTCTTAAAAATCCTTTTCAGTTGTCAAATAAATTAGAGACCAAATGCTTAAACAGGAGAAGGATGAAGCAATTCCACACTCGAGAATGTGTATACTGAAAAATTGCCGAAATTGAAAATATTGAAAGTATCAGTCTAACAGTCTCAACACACCAAAAAATTATTGCAATTTATTGTCTAATATTGAATGAAATATGATGTCCATAAAAAGGAAATGTCAAATAGTAACAGAAAGAGAGACAAACCTTAAAATCATGGAAAGATACTTCTGATGAAAACAACTGCCATGTAAATTTCTGTTGCCCTCAAGCAGAATGAACTTGTGATAAGAGTGTCAACTTTCAGTGGTACCACCCAAACTGGAACAGATCCTGACAAACTTGGTAGAGATTAGAACTGTCCATAGACTGATTTATTCAAGATAGCAAGGACAATTCGGGCAAGACCTGCCAAGTTTCAAAGCTGAGCAATCCATTCATGCCCTGCCCAGAGTGACAGAGCTGTAATTAAGGAGTGCTTTCCTCGAATTCCGAGGCAGGATTCAAGCTCAGCCAAAGGTTTTGGACTTCTCCTTAGTCTACCAAGAGCACATCCTACTTTGGCATGAGACCTGAAAAATGACAGGTGTGCTTGTATGTTCTCTTTTCTCCAACATGGCCAGATTTCCTGTCTAGAAACCTTTCCCTTTTCTAGGCATAGATGGTTCATTCTGAATGTAAATGGATTTGTTACTGAGCACAATGGGTTACAATTCCCCTCCAGATTTATGTGTGCTATAGGAACACAAAAATACAAATGTGCCTTCTATGCCTCTTCCTGAAGGAATTTTATTTTGTCGATCCCTACAGGTATAATAAACAGCTCTGGATAAAATTACTGTTTTGATCACAACAGTGTTTAATTCCCAGAAGTCAGAGAACATCTGACCAGCCTGAGCAACTGAGGCAGCTGCTCACAGAACTACACTGCTGCTGATACCATGTGCCACTGAAAAAACAGAGAAGATCTTTTTGCACTTAATGAGCTAAAGAAACTGAACTATCAATTATGTAAGACCACATTATTAACATTTCAAACCACCTGAGGCTCTGCACCTCTTTATTTTCACCACAGATGGACCACACACTATCCTGCGCAGGTAATTGCTGATGACAACATTGTGTGCAAAATGAACCCTCATTACTAGTTGTGAGTACCAAGACCTCGGAACTCATTGCAGGCAATAAGTAAAATCCTTGTTGGGATGATCCTATTGGAATAATTTGATGTTAGAGGACACCCCCACTCCGAAATAAAATGAGACAAAAAGCTCCAGAAGTCTACAAGAGTTAAGAATTAAGATAAGAAAGTCCACAGCACTTCATATTTCTAACAGTTAAATATTCAAAGGAGCTGCTATCAAGCTCAAGAAAAGCAAAAACTTGGCATGCCAATTTAACGTCTGGAATCTTTAATAATTTGTTTCAAATTTTCTGTAAGAATAATGAATATTCAAACGTAAGTAGTTAACGAGTTTGTTTTTCTGGGATGATATAAGATTCACGGATTTCAGAAGTGACTCAGAAGCAATTAAAAACATTGTTTTTACATACCTAGTTTAAAAAGAACATTCTAGTCTTGGAAGTCTTAAATGAATATTTTAATTTTTTTTTTACTCTTTATATTAGAGCAACCAGCATTGTTCAGAACTGAGTTTTGGCAAGAATCTTAACTTATGAAAGTACCTGAATAACAAGCAGCATGTGATTTTACTCTCTCTTTCAGCACCTACCTGAGAAAATTTTTTTTCTTTCATCTTAACAGCTGATTTTTCGTTTCCTCTTTCTTTGTGGCAGCTACCCATAGCAGCCTCTTGGCTAGGATGGAAATCCCTAAAATCCTGGCAACTTGAAATGACAGTAGGAGGAAATAAAGGTGTAGACATTGTAACCCCTCATTTTTTAATGCAGATTTCAGATGACTGTGTGTCAGGAGACTCAGAATGGTCCACTAACTCTACATTTAGAGAGATAACTGGGATTTTATTGCACAAATAGTTTCCCTGTAAGTCACTTACGTGAGGTGCCAAGCTTCAGGATTGTGGCAGTTCTGTTTCTAAATGAGCATCACAATGTAATTGTGATATATACTGTAGGAAAGCACACTCAAAACCAGCTGGTTCTGTTTTGAATCTATTCTTACTTATTGAGTTCATTGATGTAACCTGAAAATAGCTAAAAGGAACTGTTGCATTTTAGCTTCTTTGAAAAACTAAACAAAAGAAATTATGTAGAGGTTCTCTCTCCCAGGGGTTTTATACTGGCATTGGGTAATCCATGGAACTATTACATATGAATCTTATTCCACCTCTGCTTAATAAGATAGAGATTTTGCTGATGAGCAAATCCAGAATTAATCCAAATGTCTTCTAGTAATTTGCATGTTGGATTAAAAAGCTGCAATTTTTTTGCTGTTCAAATGCAGTTTCTTATCAGAAAATATTTCTGGTTTGAAAATCCTGTCATATTGAAGTGGCTGGATTTAAGCATTATTAAATTGCAAGGTAGGGTAATTTTACAAATAAGTTTAAAAATAGGTTATAAAACCACAGTGAATATAAGTTTCAGAAGCATTTTCATGGCAAACTATGTATATTTTGCATTTATTTCCATTTGTTATTCTATTCTTCCCAGTAATTTGAGTGTGTTTTTCAGGATTCTGCCTGCAGATTGCAAGAATCAGTACCAAGTTGCACTATAAACTCAGATCCTGGACACACACCCTTCAACAAGGCAAATACGTTCAGAGAAACTCATTTAAGTGAGTATTTCATTTGGTTTTAGTTTGTTTAGTATAATAACAGGCCAGTGTGTGGCAAGCCCTTAAGAAAACTTTGGTGATACATGTATGCTATCTGCTTGTGTTATTTTTCTTGTCCTCATACACTTCTTATTTTCTGCCTATTTAAATTTCTAAAATAATTAAGTGTATGCATTTGTCAATACATATGTGGAAGCATATTTTTAGTGCAGAATTTAGAAGTATAGGTTTTCTTACTTTTAGTTTTACAAAAAGAAATATCAGAAGTAGAGATTGTTCACTCCTCAGTTTGCCTTAGCATCTTTGTATTTTCACTTTTTGAAATGAATTTTGGTTTTTGGTTGAAAGACCATTCAAATATAAAATTAAATTTTCTAATTGTTTTTATAGATCCTTTGGTGCTAAGATTTTCATTTACAAAAAGTTGAATATCACAGTATAGTTGATGCACTCCCATGTTATCAAATAAATGCTCAAGGTACAGCTTATAATGTTGAAAAATAGAAAAATAAATTGACCTTGATGAAGTGTGTCTTCTTTTGTCTGTTCCCAGGAAAGTTTATTTCAGGTATTTCTACTGGTGAAATGATTAGAGTTAACAGCTTTTTCCCTCCATTTTATTTTACAGGGTCTCTTCATCTTCCTGATATATGGGGTGTACAACACAGAGGTAAGTCTGCTTGGAGTATCTCAAGGCTGACAGAGTGAATGAGAGAAATGACAGGTTTCTTATCTTGATAACTGAGGGACAAAGTTGGCTTTCCATACGAGTGTCCTACTGCCCTTCATGCTTGGACTGGCTTATATGCATCCCAGCTTACCATTAAACACAGACACCCTGAATAAAGGGACAGACTCATTTCTCATAGGCATTGACTAATATTTTACAGCTGCTTTAAGTTTTTTTGAATTCCTGGTCTGTCTTTTAACACTTAGCTAAACCCGACAGTTCTAAACTGTCGTGATCTGATGTACATTTTGAAATTAACTGTTAGTTTACATGCTATAAAATATTTAAATTATAAAAGGAACTAGTTTTACTTACTCAACAAAATTTTGGAGTACAGAAATGGCATTAAATCCCACTTTTTTGCATCAATCAGACATGTTTAAGATTTTAAGATCTGACCTGAGCCTTTGTACCAGTCAGGGTTATGAAAAGTACTTGCTATTTACAGGCTCATCTCTCATAAAGTATCTTTGACAGATAAAGCCTAAGGATCGCAAGGAATCTATCCACCTTGTTCTGTTACTTCCATTGCATCAATAGTAAAAATTAGTGTTAATATGTTTAATTCGAAGTTGTTAAGCTAAGGAACCTCTGATGTTTGCATTTTAAAACCTTACAGAAATACAAAACGCTTTTGAAGTAAATACTCAGAAATTAAGAGGAATTCTATTTATATTTTATTATCCTACAGGGAGGGCATGCACTATTAGAAAAATAGTGGAAATAAGGCGCTATTTCAAAATATGAATTTAATCTCATTTCTAGTATAAGGGTGAATTATCTCCGTACATGCAGCTCAACCAATGAGCATCATTAGTTGGGGTTTTGCTGTAGCAGTGGGCCGATGCCGGCCGTGTCCCGGCAGCTCCGGCGTGTGCAGGTGCCAGGGAGCGGGTGAACAGCGTGTGCCAAACGTGCCCGAGGGAACATCCCGCTGAACGCCGCCGGTGTTTCAGGGACCGCAGCGGCTTCATGATCCCCGTGGCGCTACGTGCATCTCCTGTCACTGCTTTGGGATCAAACAGCATCACCCTCGAGCCTTTGTCAGACACCTCAATTTCAGCCTTTCTGCATCTGCCGCTCCTTCACGCGGGTCACGAGCGCTGCCGCGCCCGGAGCTCTGCACAGCCCGGCACCGGCCCTGCCGCACGTTCCGGAGCAGCACCTGCGCTCCGCTCCCGGGCGAGCGGCGGTGCCCGGTCCCGTTATCCGGGCTGTGCCGGCGGCGGAAGCCGTGCCCGGCTCTGCCCGCCGCGATCCCGCGGCTCCCGGAGCGCGTCCCGGCGATGCCGCCCGGCCCGGCCCCGCGGCGGGCAGCGCCCACCCCGCGCCCCCCGCGCCGCGCCTGCGCGCCCTGGCCCGTGCAGCCCAGGCTCCCAGCGTGCCGCGCGGCGCGCATGTGCGGCGGGGCGGGCGCTGCTAATTCCATTGTGGAGCGGACGCGGCGATATTTGTAACTGGCGGCGGCGGCGGGAGCCGTAAGTGCAGCCGGGCCGGGGCCGCCGCGGGCGCGGGCGGGAGGCGGCGATGCGCCCGGGCGGCGGCTGCCGGGCCGCCGAGGGAGCCGCCCGCTGAGCCGGCGCGGTCCGGCTGGCGGGCAGGCGGGCGGGCGGCGGGTCCCGCAGCCCCTCTGGGCCGCGCCTCCTCTCCGGCCCGCCTTCCCGGGGGATGAAACTCGGCAGCGGCTTCCTCGGCGGCGGCAAGAGGGCGGCGGCCATGGAGCCAGCGTTCCCCCCCGGCATGGTGATGTTCAACCACCGCCTGCCCCCGGTCACCAGCTTCGCCCGGGCGGCCGCGCCCCCCGCGGCGGCTCAGCACCCCCCGCAGTGCGTGTTACCTCCGGCCGCCGCCGCCGCCGCTTCCTCCACGGCGGCGGGCGAGCCCCCGGCGCCTCCGCCCCCGCAGGACGTGACTTTCAAGAAGGAGCCGGCGGGGGCTTTCCCCTCCGCGCCCTCCTCGCAAAGGAGCCCCTGGGGCTTTCTGCAGTCCCTGGTGAGCATCAAGCAAGAGAAGCCCAGCGAGCAGGAGGAGGAGCAGCAGCCGCAGCACCATCACCACTACGGGGGGCTTTTCGGGGGAGCGGCGGAGGAGAGACCCCCCGGCCTGGGCAGCGGCGAAGGAACCGGCCAGAGCGTGATCCAGGACCTCAGCCTTCTTCACCACCTGCACCAGCATCCCCACCGAGACCTGCTGCTGACTGGCAGAGGCGAGGGCGCTCCAGGGAGCGCGGGTGAGCCAAAGCACGACGCCCAGGTCAAGAAGGCAAAGAGGCCAAAGCCAGAAACTCAGGGAATCAAAGCCAAGCGGAAGCCAAGCGCTTCATCCAAACCCCCCCTGGTGGGAGATGGGGAAGGTGCCGTCGCATCCCCCAGCCAGAAACCTCACGTCTGCGAACACTGCAGTGCTGCCTTCAGGAGCTCCTATCACTTGCGCAGGCACGTGCTCATCCACACCGGGGAGAGGCCTTTCCAGTGCAGCCAGTGCAGCATGGGCTTCATCCAGAAGTACTTGCTGCAGAGACACGAGAAGATCCACAGTAGGGAGAAGCCTTTTGGGTGTGACCAGTGTAGTATGAAGTTCATCCAGAAGTACCACATGGAAAGACACAAGAGGACGCATAGTGGAGAAAAGCCATACAAATGTGACACTTGTCAGCAGTATTTTTCAAGGACTGATAGACTGTTAAAGCACAGAAGAACATGTGGTGAAGCCATAGGTAAAGCAGGGGCTGGAATGGAGCCCGGATCATCAAACAGCATGGGTAGCTTGGCTGCGTTGTCTCAGGGAAATACAAGTTCCTCAAGGAGAAAAAGTAAAACAAAAAATGCATCCACTGAAAACAAAGGAAACAAGTGTAGCAGCAAACTAGCCGAATCTCAAGTTACGAGTAATGTGACCATGCCGAGTTATGCAGTTGATATTCCTATTGTGTCTTCCAGTGGTGGTCTAGTTGGCACAGGCGTAGAAGAACTTCAGAAAAAGGTGCCAAAATTGGTCTTGAAAAAAACGAGCAGAAAACAAACAGACAAAAATTACCTTAATTTTGTATCACCACTGCCAGATATTTTGGGGCAAAAACCACTGTCTGGGAAACAAAGTGGCTCTCTAGGCCTAGTAGCCAATACCGGTGTAGAAACTATTGGCCTTCTCCAAAGTACAGGTGGTAAACCGGGTCAAATAAGTAGCAATTATGACGATGCCATGCAGTTTTCAAAGAAAAGAAGATACTTACAAACTGCAAGCAGTAACAGTGCCTTTTCACTTAATGTCGGACACATGACTTCCCAGCAGTCCGTCATCCAGTCTCCGGGTGTTAGCGTTATGGATAATGAAGCTCCTTTATCTCTCATAGATTCAGCATCTTTAAACAGTGAAATAAAGTCTTGCCATGACAAATCTGGTATTCCTGATGAAGTCTTACAGAGCCTTTTGGACCAGTACTCTCACAAATCGGAAGGCCAGAAAGAAGATCCTTTCAGTATAACTGAACAGCGTGTGGACTTGCACACCTCAGGAGAACATTCAGACATGGTTCAGGAAGAAAACTTGAGCCCTAACTCTCAAACAGTTTCAAATGATAAGGCAAGCATGTTGCAAGAATACTCGAAATACCTCCAACAAGCCTTTGAAAGAACAACCAATAGCACTGGTTTTGCTTTTGGACCTAGTTTCCAGTTTGTTAGCTTGTCTTCAACTCTCCATAACCACACTTTGTTTCCAGACAAACAGATATACACTACATCTCCGCTTGAGTGTGGCTTCAGCCAATCCGTTACCTCAGTATTGCCAACTGCATTGCCAAAGCCTCCCTTTGGGATGTTGCTTGGCTCTCAGCCAGGCTTTTATTTGTCTGCTTTGGAGGCTTCGCATCAACAGTTGACTCCTTCTCAAGAGCTGGATGATCTCATCGATCCGCAGAAAAACTTAGAGACTTCATCAAACTACCAGTCAACATCTCAGAAACTGACTGGCCAGAAGGAACAGAAAAACTTAGAATCCTCAACGAGCTTTCAGATCCCATCTCAGGAGTTAACCAGCCAGATAGATCCTCAGAAGGACATAGAGCCTAGAGCAACCTACCAGATCGAGAACTTTGCACAAGCGTTTGGTTCTCAGTTCAAGTCGGGCAGCAGGGTGCCAATGACTTTTATCACTAACTCTAATGGAGAAGTGGACCATAGAGTAAGGACTTCAGTGTCAGATTTCTCAGGGTATACAAATATGATGTCTGATGTAAGTGAGCCATGTAGTACACGAGTGAAAACCCCAACCAGCCAGAGTTACAGGTAAGGTCCTGACTGTGACGAGGCTGTGGGGTCTTCTTAATGTAATTTTACTTTAACAACACTGCCGTTGGAATGTTTCTACACGGTCCTATTAAGAATAATGTAACATGCCCTTTCAATGCAACTTTTCATATTTAGTTTATTTTGTTAGTGTGATTTTTTAGCTCTGTTTATTATGGTTTTTAATCAAAAATCAATAGTTTTAAAATAGTGTTTTTGTTCAAGTGACAATGTTTAGCAATCAAATTTACATTATGTAGATTGTCAGGGAATAGCCCAAGAGTTTAAAATGCAAAAAATTAACTTTGTTCCTAGGACTAAAGTTTATTCTAATTGCTTTACTCTCAGGAAAGTGTAATGAAGCATGGGAATTCTATGCACCGCTAGTGTATTGGAACTTCCAATTTACAGACGATGACAAAATATATCTCAGCTTATTGAGGAAGGGATCTTTGACATTTCAAATTGCTGTCTCTTACGTCAGCTGATCTGAAAGAATTTTGCTACCTAAATCTTGTGGTTTTTAAAGTACTCCTGTTCTTCCAGGTGATGCTCATTCCAGGCAGGTGGAGTAAATATTCTCGGGACTGCACAATGAGCCCAGCACGGTAGCTTTAATCTGAACAGTAATGTCCCCAGAAGTTCTGTGCAAGACTGTAATTCCGTAAAGAGATTCTGTTGACACAAACCGCGAGAACACAATGTGTGCAGCTGGTTCATGTCATTAGAACCCCAACTTGAAACTACAGTCCTAATCCAGATGGGGTTTTGGGATACATTATTTGTTACACACGGTTCAAAAAAGTCTATCTCCTGCTCTTCCCCTTTTCACATTATTTTAGTGACAAGGGTTCCCTCTATTTTATTGTGTTTCCTGGTTCCTCTGGACTTGATCTTGGTTGTCTACCTGCCCCCCCTTACCTCCCCTTCCCCATCCCTTTTTATTTCCATTTTCCCTTACTCACTCTCTTACCCTGACGTAATAGCTAGCATTTAAAATGATTTACATTCCAGAAAGTGCATATCTTATATTGTGCTTTCTGATGTCTCACGACATCAGATGATGAACAGTGAACACCCACCTGTTTTAGAACTATGTTGAGGTTTCCATGTACGATAAGAAATAATCTACTCCCAATTGTACATAGTGAGGCCCCTATCCTGCATCAGGATCAGCTACCACAGACCCCTGTGCCCAGCAGTGTCCCAGTGGTGTCACTGGAGCTCTTTACGGAGAGAGGGGCTTGCAGCAGTTCATCATGGCAGGCTTTTAGGGCCTAAGGCTGCAATTCCATCAAAGGATTCTGGTGATGGCATCAACTACAAAAGTAGAACTTGAGTGGCTTGTTAATATCAACAGAACTTTTCTTTGGAATTATTGCCTTACTTTATGTATATTTTGTGGTACATTATTTATTATATGTGAATCCTGATTAATGCCTGTGGAGCCATGGAAACCTGCTAGAAATACTGGTGGCCATTCAAAGCTGCTGAAACGCAGTGGCACTGCTCTAAACCACTTTTTGCAAATGAATTTTTCGATTAGTTTTTTAATGTAATTTTGGTGATGTTTATGATGATGGTTTTTTATGTACTCTTGGTGATGTTTCAGTCTTACGTACTTTTCTGTTGTCAGGAAGGTACCAGTGGTTGTTTGCAGTCTTATTGTGTAATCAGCCTATTACAGGCTTCCATGTATAATAAAGTTATTAACATTGTGCAAGTGTAAAACACTTCTGTTATGAAAGTGGTGTATTATTAAAGGAATTGTTACAAAAATCCTGGGTAATTTCTCCTGTTGTCCCTTACCACTATGAATAGAACCCTGAGCCCATTCGTGATCTCTTTTGCTAGTAAACTTTTTTTTTTTCCCTCACTAATCTAGAGTTTGTTCTCATAGAATCTGTGTAACTCCATTAACTTTTTATTTATACTTGATTCTGTATTTCATGCCATTTCAGTTTAATACTCAAACAACAACTGTTCTCTAAACACAGAACCCAGCCTGTTATCAGGGATGGAATAGTCCGTAACCACTGTGTTGGCTTTTTTAGTACCTTTTCTTTTGTTTTACAGAGGTTATAATTTACATTCTTTATATTGTGTGTAGTAGAAGTTGCATATGTATTGTTCTGGCTGTTTGCTTTAACTTAATAAAACCCATTATTCACAAAATCATAAAGGCATCACTTCTATTATCCAGTCACACTTTTGAGAACTTAGTAAGGAAACATGAGGAGATTAAATTTTGAGAAGGAATAATATAACTTATTGGAAGGTTTTAATTTTCCTTTTGAGTCAAATAATCAAAATGTGCTATTTTACAAACCAGGGGTCAAATTCATACCTTTAGCTTAGCAAAACTTAATAAATTTCCCAAAGTTAAAATGTTTATATCTGTATACAGCCTCATCTTTTCAAATCTGTGATTTATCTAAATTGCATATTGTTAACTGCAAAGACTTTTCATAATTGCTGGAAGTTCAGAATGACAAATACATAATTAGTAATTTAATTTAAGGTAAAGATTGTAGAAAATCCTCTGCTTTTTGGGTGGTCTTATTTGGTTGTAATTTCTCCATCACCCTTTTGTTAATTCTTGTATTAAAAGGAAAGTCCTGTAAAAGTAGTACTATAGCAAACTATTTTAAAAGCATTTTAGGTCATCTGAAGATAGGTTGTGGATTTGCTTAGTCTGTGTTTTTCTTCAACTTTGCATGTGAATTTGAATCAGAGCAATGACATGGATGAGAAAAATTCTTGGCATGTTGAAAAACAAGCACAAAAGCCTTACAAAAAGTAAATATGGAATATGCTCAATCTCTAATATTCAGAACATTGCTAGGAATCATTTAAAAGTATGATGGGAAAATGTAGTGGGATTTTATAAGTTCTTTGCACAGCTTAGTCATTCAGACATGTTTGCTACTTTCACATGGAGTTTTATTTTAATGAAGGTAAGGATATGTTAAAATGGCGTGGAAATCAGGCTATGGCTTTATCTGGTACATATTCAAAAACTACATTGTAAGTAGCAGTTAACTGTTCGTTGTTATTTTTGAAGACGTTATGGGAGAGGAATGAAAACCTGGTTCCTGCCACTTCTGTAAAGAACAATTCACAGATGTAATGATAGAAAATGGTGCATAAACTGTTACTCTTCCTTGTAGAGTAGTTCACATAGCATTATTGCCTTGGAACTTATTGCATTATGGTACCTTGAACTGTGATTGCACCTCTGTGTCCCAAGACACTGAAAGTGCATGTCTGACCAGCCTGCATATGATCTAAAAGAGCTAACTAAAATTTGCTGTAGTTCCTGAATTACTTAAAATGGATACAGACTTGTGGGAGAAATACTAGAGAAAGAAACTGAAATGAAAGTGGAATGAAAAAAAAAGTGAAAACAGAATGGTGTGAAGGGTATGCAGTTTCAGGTTTATGGGCTACTGATGAAGAAAAGCAGCTTGATGCCTCATGGAGACCTTGAGAAACTACTGGAATAATTAAATGTATTCTATTAGTGGATTTTTGTTGTTTCAATTGTTTGGTCTTCTCCTTACTAGCAGCATTACATACTTGATAACAGTGTGTTTGTCGGAATGATGCTTCTGCTTTTTTTTTCCCACCAACTAGGAATAGTCTTGTTCATGTGAGGCTGCTGCTGTGGCTGTGGAAATGTTTATAACACCCGGGAAGATACATGTGAAAATGTGTGAGTTACCAGCTCCGTGCTCTAGTGGTTGAAGGGAATCAGGTCACTTTAAAATCAAAGATTCTGTTTACAGCCCCTGCTGACTACCAGCTTTAAACATTTGTGCTGTAATTTTCCAGTCTGTCTGTCTCATGCTCTATCCACTCTTTCTCTGGGAAACTTCTGCAAAAATTGCCCGTGTATTTCCTAAAATTAGATTAAGGAAGAAAACTTTCTTGTTCCACTGTTGTTTTCATCCTATGCTTCTTCAAAATCAAATCAGAATCATCCTCCCTCAGCTAGGACTTTAGACTGTTGAGAGATGTTCCTTGTTGAATCACTGTTTTTGAAACCCGATACATTTTTGAAAAATGCTTTTATGTTCAGGAATGTGAAAGTTTGGTAGGTGTACCTCCAAATATGACCCCTCCAGACAATGCATCAGGCTGTTTCATTCATTTGGTATGTTAGCCCATGTGCAATCTTTTTTCTAATGTGTGGCATATTGTCAGACTGGAATGTTTTCTTGCTGCTTATATAAACTGTGGAGTCTTCACTTTTAATGTTCTTTTCAAGTGATTTTTGTGCAATTTTTTTTTTTTTTGTTTATACAAACACCTAGGAAAAGATGGTTTACTACTTTACTGCACATAATTTGGAGCACAGGATGTATACCCTGCTTACAGATAAACAGCTCTCATACACTTTGTGATCTATGTTGTTTGAAACATTTGCTGTGCAGCCTCATCCTGCAGAGTCCTGCTTCATGCTCTGAGTGTCATCCTGCTTCATGTGGACATAAGCAGCAAGGAAGTGTTGCTTGAAAGAAATATCTGTCTTTGTGTCATCAGTCTGTTGTACATTTGAGATGGAGTGAATTGAGGAATCAACAGAAGATGTAGTTCTGGCATTTTTTAAGCTTACAATGCTTCATAATCTTTACAGTAATGTAAATTTTTGTATATAAGGTACTGCTTTATTTTCATATTGATCCTTTTCAATATTTTGATTTTATTTATTGGATAATGGTGTGAGAATTTTAAACCCAAGGTTCTCCTAAGTAATGGGATGATGCCACACTAGAAAATTGTCTGTGTACTTGGTGATGTGGCCTGAAATTTGCTAAAATATTGTATAACCAGACTCAAAATGAAGAAAGAATTAAGAAACTAATTTAAGAATATATTTTTTATTATTTTAATACACTCTCTCTTACTTGAAATGTGCCTTAAATAGTCTCTTATTTAGTGCTACAGTTAGCAAAACATTCTGTGAGCTAATGAGGCGTGTAGTGGTCATTATGCAGGATCTGCAACATACAGATACTCTGTAGTAGTTCATCTGCCACCTTTGATGCTAAAACCTGCTTAATCTAAAACTACGTTATTACTCTTCTGGATATTCCTGTGTCTTGTTCAAAAAGAACCTTTACTTTGTGCTGTTGGCAAAAGATTTCATTTTGATTTTCATCTCAAAGGTCGAAAGGCTGGTTGTTTTTTCCTCCCAGATTTCTCCTTACAGTTTATATTGCCCTGTGTGCACATACTCTGTTCCCACTGGATAGGTTGGAGTCTTGACTGGGGTGTGATGAGTGTGGGTGCTGGATATGGACAGAAATTATATTGAGGCTAGGTCAGGCTGCTCAAAGATTCTCAATACTTTTTTTTTTTCTGCAGTGGGGGAACAATACCTCACAGGTGGGAATGTTTCTGGATGGTGTTATATTCTGAGATGAATGGGAATAAAACTGGGCTGAGACCTGTGTAGAGTAGAATTTACAAAGAAATCCATGTGCAATTCGATGAGTGACAAGGTTTAGAATCACTTTAATTTGCTTTCCAGTAATGAGGAAATATAAAGATGTGTAATGTGTAATAAAACATCTTGCATGTTTTGCTGAAGTCCTTGTGGGTAAAACATGTCAATGGATCTTCTTACCTCTTAAAGAAAATGATCTCTAGAATGAAAAATACATTCTCTTGGAAGCTGCTTGGTAATACTGGAAAATGAGACTAATAAGGATTAGCTTCTTCAGCTGCAGAGGGCATTCATGTAGTGTTAGCTATCTGCCTGGAATTCGGTCAGGGTGGTGGTAACACATTTACTTGTGGAAGCTGCTGGCCCCATGCTGTCTCCAGGGGCAGAAGGCACTCCCAGGGTCTTGGCAGAGAGGACGTGGCTGCCTCGTGCAGCTGGGCTCAGGCCAGGGCTGGCAAGTGGGAGAGACAGCGCAGCCAGCTCCGCTTCTTGCCGCACTGAGCGGTTTTTAAGGCCTGCTATTTCCAAGTATCGATTCACTTTGTGAAACTGAAATGCAGAGATCTGTGCCAAAATCTGCTAGCTCAGGTTTGGCCAGAGGGTTGAATAACCCTAGGGGTTATTCAGCAGTGATCAGTGGAGATGTGACACTAAAACTATTTAACCTGTTTAGCTTAAGAGATCTGTGAAAGGTAGGTCAAATTATATCATGTTCATGTACTTGGTCCATCAAGCCTTATAACTAAACATTTACACTAAGTAATCTTAGTGTAGAGTTAGGTGTGTATGAAATGTGTAGGTGATTAAAAAATTTACTTACAAGCCTTCTTAAATAAAACTTCTTTCCAGTCATTTAATTGTCTGGGGACATGAGGGTTAAACTAATTACTCTTTTGGTTCTTGGAACTTGGATTTTTTGAGCTGGCAATTTTGTGCAGATACTAAATTTGATTATTTATGTTGGAGTTTAGAGACTCTTTAGATTAAAAGTATTTTCATATTTTATGTGGTTGTAGAAATCATTCTTCACACAAGTTATCTTAAAAGTGGATGGCAAGGGGAGTAAGGCTGCTGAAATCATTAGATTTTACAATTTTTAACACCATAGTCTGATGCTTACATGTTTTGTTCTTCTCACAATGAAGCTAAATTAAAATCTCTGAGAAAGAAGTCCCTCTAATATAGCATAATGAAGTCTTT
Source organism: Sialia sialis (assembly GCA_009812075.1). Classification (NCBI taxonomy): domain Eukaryota; kingdom Metazoa; phylum Chordata; class Aves; order Passeriformes; family Turdidae; genus Sialia; species Sialia sialis. The sequence continues at coordinate 9,403,031 of VRYO01001717.1, read as the reverse complement.
AAATGGGTACAGTTGTAGGTCATCGTGAATAGGAATGCAGTGACCTTTGTCTTGACAATGAAGCTGACACAAGCTTCTCAGAGCTGTTCTTTTTTTTATTATTTCTCCGCCAGAAAGGGCACAAATAAAACAGAGGATCCCCCTTCTCTCATCAGTGAACAAAATGAAAAGACTAAAAAATGTGTTGTAATTTGTCAGTTTGCAAAATCTAGAAATAACACAGAATTCTTTCTCAATATAGACACTGCTGCAGGAACAATTTGTGGCAAGGAGTTGGGAAAGGAAGGAAAGTCTACTTGGCTGACCATATGACTGGTAAAGGCCCTTCCAGTTTCTTAAGGTACTTTCTAACTGCCTGTTTGATTTTGGGATACACAGCAGCCAGGCATTCAAAATTATTGCTTGTACCTACTTACAGTTTTGTACCTAGAAAAATCACAAATCTTCCTGTCATTCATTTTACACTCACTTTTGGTGTACACTGCAGGCTTGCAATGCAGTGTGTTGGAATCTAGCAAGGCTTGAATTTCCTGGTGGCCCATGTGAAAAAGCAAATAATTTTGCAGAAAGCACATGAAGTGGCTGTTTCCTATGGGGAGACACCATTGCTCTATCCAGCTTCAGCAGGGGCTTATGAATTGCAGTGCTCAGCAATTTCCTATAACCATAGAGAATCATCTGTCATTCTTAAATAATGGCACTACCTGCTACTTTAGGACTTTCTCAAGGCTTTCAGCGATGTTGATCTGAATTGTGCTGCCTCTTGTAGAGGAGAAGCCTGTGTAGCAGAGCAAAGTCTAATGTGTGCAGTCAAGGTAACAAATGGAGATTTGTTCCTTTTGTAAGAAGTCGTATCTGTAGGACTCTTTCTATATGATCAGATAATGATTTTAGTTATTTTTAGCCAAGGACTAAAACGACATGTTTTTTTTTTAAGAGAAGCTTGTTTACTCAATGGTGATGAATGATATTCCCATAAGGCCACAGCCTGGGTGAGTACCTGGAACAGTTATTTTTATTGAGAATGCCCCTCTCTGAGAATATGCTTTATCAAAAGGAAAAGAAGAAAGAAAAAAAGTTCAGAGTATGCGCATGTTATTTCAGAGCTGTGTAAACTAAAAGTGTGAAACAGCAGATAGCATACAATATTATAAATTTTTAAAACCTACTTTAGGAAAACAATACACTGATACCCTATGGATCTAGTGGACAGTGAGAAGGGACTTCAATAGATCAAAATAAAAAGGTATGTGGGACAGTATGTTAATAATTGACCAGAAATATTTAACTTGTTGTTTTCTATAAATGAGAAGACTAACTCATAAAACTTACTTAATAAGCTGGAACATGACCAATTTGATACCAGAACAGCAGTGTGCCCTTGTGGCCAAAAAGGAGCGCAAAAAATCCAGTCCTGTATTCTCTTTGCTAGTAGGAGGGGCTGAGAGAGCTGTGAGTGTTCAGCTTGGAGAACACCAGGCTCATCAGGATCTCATCAATGCCCACAAAAACCTAGGGAGAAAGAACAAAGATGAGGGAGCCAGACTCTGCAGTACTGCCCCCTGACAGGACAGGAGGTAATGGACACAAAGGACATGAAATTACACTAGAAAATTACCGGAGGGTTGTCAAACAGGAGTAAGTTGCCAGAAAAGTCATGGAATGTCTGCCTGTGGAGATACCACACATGATTCAGGACAGACTGCTCTGCCTGACCTGGTCTGAGTGGGAGTTTTGGGCAAAATGAACTGAAGGGGTCCTTCCCAACATCAATTATGATGTGATTCTCTATAGTTTTGATTGATTGGTGGTCTGTGCCAAATAGCAGTGACAGGTTCCATGCTGAAGGGACACTGAGTGTCTCTAGGAAGTAGTGCAGTGGTGTGTCTGAAAGTGCATTGTTTAATGGAGCAAATGGGCTCAGGAATTAAGGATTCTGCTGGGACTCCTGGTAAGTAGTTCAATGTTTCTGTTGTCTAGTTTGTGCAGTTGAGGCTGCATTAACTTGCAGGCCTTTTCCATGACCAGTCTTCCTTAGATTGTTGTCACAGATTAAGAAGAAAGGATGGTGAAAGAATTGTGAAATAAAATGTTTTCTGTTTCTATTAAATACAATGCAAAACATATAATATAAAATATACAATATATAATATTTTTTGCTCATTTGTTACTTTGTTTTACTGACTTTCCTTATGTAATTTCTTGTTAAGTGTAGAAGGTTACAAAATAGAAACATCTAACTGAAACTAATTTACCAGATTTGGGACAGTAATTGCTTTTTCCTTCTTCTCCCGAAAGTTAGCTGAAATGGCCTCACTTGAAGCTGCTCTGGTTCAGACCTCGTGCAGAGCAAAGCAAGGAGAATGCAGCTTCTGGTTTTGGTTCAGACTTTTGACTTGAAACTTTTCTTCTGGAGAAAGGCCCTGCACAGAGCATTATCTTATCAGTCTGCTGATAACAACATTAGGCTCTTTCAGGCTGTCAGCTGTTGTTCTGGTCACGGGCTTGGTTGTTGCAAAAGACCGTCTTGATAGGGTGAGACAGCTTTTTTTTCTCTCTTTTTAAGCAGAAAGCAAAAAAATGATTAAAAAGGATGGGGATTAAAATGTATACAGTGAATGGATGACAGCAGGAATGTAAGTTTTGTGTTCCAGATGTTTTTTGAAGCTTAGTCAAAGCTGGTTATTATGGCAATGTAATTTGTGTCATCCTTGGTGGGTCTAGTCTGGCTGTTCCTCAGCATCAGGGCAGCAATGCTAAATGGTGCTGCAGTGAATCCTGAGCTTCCATGTGGTGATAGCAGTCAGTTGTAATGAGGAGTTTAATCATTTTCACACAGCTATTGTAGCTCTAGTTTTAAGTAGTGGCTTTTAACAGAGGTCAGCATTTTTCTAACATACTTGCAATAGACCTTTCTTTGCTCTGCTCTGCGCTTCTTTTGTTTGTTAGGCTTGATTTCATCACAGACCTTGGGTTTATCAGAGGGTGTTGTTTGGACTAACTCAATATTTCCATCTTCAACTTTTCTGGCTTCTATAAATGGTAAATCTTTGTTGGCTTATGCTTACAGATACATGTTTTCGTGCTTTTAAACCCCTCTTTGTGCATACTGTGTGCATACTTGTGTGTATTTGTCAAATATGCATAATATAAATGCAGTAAAAATTTTTGTGAAAAGCCCTGGTTCTCTGAGATGTTGCAATAGAAAGATGTATATTTTAAAGGGTAGGTACTGGACTAGTGTTCATCTGAAGTGTTAGAAGGTACAATCCTTTTTTACATGCAAAGCCTTATTATTGCTGAATGCTGTGATAATTGATTTTTATGAAAGTTTTGCTCTGATAATGCAGGAAGGCAGCCCTTCATTCGTGTATGTGGGTCTGTAATTACTGAACTTAAAGGGATTTTCAGAAAATATTAAACAACTAGCTTCAGGACAGAAGTAGTAATCAAGTAATCTTGATATTCTTCTCTACAGTTTTTCTGTATGTATTTTTCCTTTTTGTATTTTGGTTTGGTTTTATTTCTTTTAAGATAGCAATCTGAGAAAACAGCCAAAATGCTTCAAGGTGGACTTTCTGTTGGGGATCATCCTCTGGTTCAGTAAGTGGGTCTGAAGCCCTTGGATGAGGAGGACCAGTGACTTTTGAGCTAGAGAGTGACTGGTGACAGTGGCTGCTTTCACCCTCCATGGAACAGGACCAGGGGAGAACACACCTTTGGAGTTGTTTTCATGGCAGATGCTGATATCTCTGTAATGGTGTACTTGGTAATGTTGCTTTTTTGCATGGGGTAGGATGCAGGAACTCAAGAGGATGGACTCTGGTTATCTTGGCCTTGACCCTTGTTCCAGTCCTGCTTCTCTTTGTGCACTTAAATCAGTAAGCCAATACCAGTTGTCTCATTCAGATCTCTCTGTTCTACAAGTCTCTACCTCCCTCTTAGCTCCTGCTTTGCTATTTCCATCATCCAGTATGTACACTCCTTCAGTCCTAATCTGGTTATTTCTGCTTCTGCATTCCTTGCCTGATCAGTTTCTGTATTCTGACACATATTCTGTTCATCCCTCCTGTTCCAGATTCCTTGTCTCTGTTATTTCCCTTTGTCTATGCATAGATTTAATTTCTTTCCATGAGACGCAGAGGATTGATATTTACATGCCATGTGGATGTCTTGCTTCTATTAGGATAAAGAGCTGTTGTAATTGACCTTTACATGAATAGTCTGCTTTTCTCCTCTTGGCAGGGTAGCAGACACATATCCTAGCCCACTGGAAGAATATGGCCAACTACAGTTTTTCAGAAATTTACATCATGTGGATGAATTTAGGTAGATTTTCTTGACAATACACAGTAGTGTATGTCTCTGACACAATGGATAAATTTCTATTGAAACTCAGTTGTCTTTGGGAGTACCAGAGATTGCACTTTTCTATTTTTCTTGGTGGTAGTTAAGACAATATAGTTTTCATTAGCATTCTTCTTGGAAATAAACAGGGCTTTCTGAATAACTAATGAATATATTTATTTTCATGCACATGTGGGCACAAGAAAGCATCTGACAGTGTCAAATGTGATTGATGAAAATGTGATCAGCTTTCCAATCACAAGCTTGACAAGAAGATCCTGAAAGGTTTTGGGGTTGTGGAGAGCTAGGGTAGTGCAGGAGGGTCTCGTCCCCAGTGACCAGCAGCTGTACTGATTACCAAAGCAGAAACATCTGTGCCTGGCCAGTCAGTCTAGAGGATATAAAGGAGCAGGTTAGCTTTCCTCAGGCATTTGAAGTTGGAGATGCAGTGAGGTCAGAAGGCTGCTGACTGTGCTGAGAGGAGCCAAGGTAAGATGATGTTGCGTGAGGGACAGTCCAGGGTTAGGCAGCCAGGACAGGGACAGCTTGGGGAGCCAGCCATGCAGAACAAAGGAAGGTGTGAGAGCCATATGAAATTGCCCATAAGTAAAGGAATCACTACAAGCTGCAAATAAGAGAATGGAGTCAAAATCAACAGAGAGGTCTATGAGATAAGGAGACAGAGTTGTACAGAATTAATAGAGAGGCTTATTTGAAAAAGAGACAGTGTTGCGTAAGAAAAAGGTCTGTAGAAGAAGATGTGTTGAGTTCAGAGTTGTATGAGACTAAGTACTAAAGATGAAAATGTATAGAGTTAAGACTGGTAAGAAATGTAAATGAAAGGACTGATGGTATTGCCAGCCCTATCTGTCTCACCTTAGCTGTGACATGGGGTAACATTTTAGAAGGCAAATTATACACTGTTAATTAGAGTAGATCGGTTGAAATAATATTAAAGGTAATGGAAATGGACAGAACTTTTCACAACTGAAGCATCAAGAATTGCATTGCCTCGGGCAAGTAATGTTACCAGATACAATAGGTAGTTTGTTGCTGCAGATTCCATATTCCTGTAGAGGAGCTAGTGCTGCAAATTATCCAGTTGTAATGCAATAATCTATCAGACATCTACTCCTTTTGAAGGCTATTTAATTGAATGGACTGCAGTATAACCAAGTTGTATGCTTGCATATATTAAAGTCCCAGAAGGTTCTGACTTACTCATTCCATTGCCCTTCCAAACCAATTTTTTTTTAACTTGCAGTGGAGATTTTTAGAAGGATACTTCATTGTAGTAAACATTTAACTGCTCTAAATATCTCTATGTAAATGAAGGCAACATCTTCCATCCTCTTAGAAAATATTTAGATTTTTATGGATCATATTTAGGAAAGGCACCTTCTTCTTCCAGTAGTACCTGCAGCCAGAAATTAGTTTTGGCTTGCATGTTAAGTTGGTAGTGTTGCTTAAATGAATCACTCTCAACCTGCATGGAATACTGAGCAATAGTTTTGGGAAGTGTAATTGGAACTGCCCAGATAATGAATTAAATGCTTGTACAGTCTTTTCTCACTGAATAAAGAAGTAGGCATCAATTGCACTTAAAATGTACTTTTAAAACCATTTTAATAAACTTTTCAAAGTTATTTTGAGTTGAACCAAATTACTTAGCTTAATTTGAGGAGTTATCTATTCTGAGTAAATGAGAATCACCTTCACATATTGCAGATTGACCACAGGAAAGACGTCACAGTTTTAAAATACAAGTTGGTCATAAGCTAAAGCAGTGCATCACATACAATTGAATATACACTTGCTAGTCTATCACAAGCACTGTCTTGTTGACTAGTGCAGAGTGTAAGAGTATTGCAAGCAAACTTGGTAGAGAATGGTATTTTTTGTTTCACTCTTTTGGTGATGAAAGGAGTAACAGTGTGATGGATTTAGGCTTTTGCAGAGGCTTTTTAGTCAGAGGTCTTGTGTTCTAGGGCTGCTTTTGAATGCTTGAAGGTGGCACAATTACTGAAAGAAGCCAGTCTGCCTTCTGCAGTCCTTGGCTGCTTGCTCTCTCCAGCAAAAAAAGCAACAACAAAAAGGGCATCTGATTTTCATGTAGATAATACATTTTATCCCATGCTTTGCAGCTCACAAAAATACCTGCCCCTGCACAGGTGTGAATTGGACAGAGCTAGTGGTTTTCTGTGAAAAACTTGATTTATATCAATCGTCATGTTTTTCCATTAGTTTAATTGCTGATTGTTCCTGTTCTTTTGTTGTACTCTATCTAGAACTTCAGGTCAGGAGTTCAAGTCTGCTGGCATATTTTCCTGTGCCTTCAGAACGGTGTTGCCTCTGGTCCACATATTCATCTCCCCATGTGTCTGTTAGTGCTTTCTCTGCTGTACTAACTTTAAAAACACTGTTTATGGGTTGAGATAGTCCCTCCAAAATGTAAACATGAATAATTATATGTGACATCACTGTAAGTGATAAACATATGTAATTGTGTACTGTATGCTAGGAAAGAATTATTTCCGTTATAATGCCTGTTATTTCTAACTGATTACACTGTGTCTTTGCTAAATTCTCCTAAAAGGGAAGAAATGGTAGAGAGCTTCTTTTGCAGTTGACCTTTTGAAAGTTGAATATTGCTCTTTGATGTATGCACAGAATTTTTCACTTCTGACAAGAAGAAATCCTGTCATCCTCATTTATAATGTATAGACCTCTCTTTCCATATTTATGCTATTTAAATAAAGAGTACTCTGAGTGCTTAAAAATGCTGCCATTCAAGTGCAGAACGATGGCACCCAGCCTTCTGAGTGTACAGTTTGGAATATGGTGACGATCCTGGTGGTTTTAATTACTGTGCTGTTTTTCTGATTAATGTCTGAAACCTTGACTTACTGGACAATCAAAGACCATCTGAATTTCATTGTTTCTGAGGACATGCACAGCTTTGACACGTCAAGAGAAGGAAAAGAATTAACTGACTTTTGGCTAAAACTGACTTATTCCTCAATTGCTCCTTTGAATTAATCAGGTCTTCTTGCTCAGAGAATATCTGTAAGTGTGAGAAACAGGAACTTCCTAATTCTTCTATCACTGAGTTTTATTTAGACAATACATTGGTAGAAGTTAGAGACTGAAAATATATTATGGAGCTAGATTCTCCACAAATAGGGTCTCTGAAAAGTGCACTGATTATAAAGAAATCCATCTCACAGCTGCATGATTTTATAATCTGGTTGGACTTGTATCTCTAGAAGACCACTTGGTTGTTCTGTGGGCTCTGATGCAGGGAGTTGTTAGTTGAAGCATTATTGGTACTGGCTGTGCATAGCTGGAAACCCTTCTGTAGTTTCCTGCTTTTAACATTGCCTCTAGGCTGTTTCGCTCTCAGAGTACAGTGAGTGCAGATACAGTATCACTGCACCCCAAATCAAACTTACCTGGCTGTATTCTCACCTCAAAATCAGATTTTGTTTACAAGACTATTTACCAATAAGGTTTTTGAAGCTTTTTGTTTGATTTTTTTTTTTTTTTTTTTTTAGATCTTACACTAATATAGCACTGCAATATTTAGGATTACAAATACAGCTTTATTTAAAATAAACAGCTTTCAGTGAAATTGCATTACTTTTCTACTACTAAACACAGATTTATATGTGAGGACTAGAACACCGAAGGTCTCCAAGTCCAATGTTATAAATGAGAATGGTTCCAGTAGCTAATATTTATGCTTTTTCTTATTTTCTGAAAGGTAATATTACTTGTTAGATACTCATAGTGAAGAGTTGAATATCCTTTTCTTTGTATGAAAGCGTAACAGTCTTCTCTGACTGATTGTGCAGTCATGACATAGCTGAGGTGAAGATCCAACTTCAAACATTGCAAGATAAATCATTTCCACATTCTTGCTTAAGTGGCTATTTTAGTGTAGAGAAGCACATTTTCTGTTGAGTGCTAATGCCACTGTCTCCTTGACCCAAGGTCTTAACTATTCTGAGCAAAGTAGATTTGGTACTTAGCGTAAGGAAGAGTTTGCAAGTAAAACAGTTGTGCCATGTAGAAATTCTGAAATTTCTGTACCTTGTGGGATTGTCCACTGATAAAAGCATTGATTGAATGAAGTATGCTTTATACACGGTATTAATAGACATATTCTCCTTTTTTATTTATAGAAACTGGAGTGGGTGGCTGGGATCACAGCTATGTATAGGACTGTGGAAGGGACCTCTGAGAAGGGTGCATGTTTCTCAAGTTATTGTTTTGGCCAGCTGCTTTACCCTTGTTTTCAGGAATAAGATCTCTCAGCATGAGGCATTATGCTAAAAGGGGAGGAAGAAGTGTTTAATGTTGCTTAATGGTAACAAGACTGTAGTTTTATCTTAATTTTGATGTTTGAGGGCAGTCTCATGAGAAACAAAGCCATGGAATTATTTTGTAGCCTTAGCAGATACATCCCTGGAATTTTGTTAACTAACAATGCTGGTTAAGCTTCAGTAACTTTATTGCCACTAGGAATATAATGGTGTTAAACTACAGTCAGCTGCATTTAACATGAGCCCAGGCTAGGGCCATTTCTGCTTTCAAAGTGCCGCTTTTAAGATGTGCTGCTGCTTTCAGTCTGAGCTGCTAGTACTGTGTCATGATGTTCCCAAACCCGTTGGGCAGTGGCAGTCTCATTACAGAAGAGCCTCTTCTGCCCCCGGATTGTCCCAGTTTGTGGTGTCAACTTTTTCCACAAATACAGAGAGGCCTTGAATATCTGAAAGGCATTCTAAGTTTCAAAGAGTAAGAACATTTTCAGAAGCAGGGAGAAAGTATATGTAATTATTCTGCTGTTCTTTTGTCTGCTTATTTTTAGTGGCTGCATAAGATAGTTATAAAATTGAGCATTTACAGGGGAGTAAAAACAAGGATGTTTTTGCCCTGCTGCTACCTTGTGATTCTCCAATTATTTTTAACACAGAACTGTCCAGCTTTATCTGCCAGCATAGAAAGAGCACAGGACAAGGTCTCTGTCTGCTTCATGCTGTTCCTGCCTTTTGCAAGAATAGTCTTGCAACTCTCAAAGAGATGAGCTATTGTTTGGAAAAGCCTTTTCCTATTTCTATTGTTTCCTCATCTCAAAAAATAGACTGTAAAAGATAGATAGCATTTACCTTTAAATGAATTTTGCTGGGTTTAATTCAAACAGCAGCTTCAGTGGCTGTTTATCAAATACCATCACACTGCTTACTTTTCAAAGGAAATGGAAAAAAATGTCTGACACAAAGGAGTCTGAAATGAATCACTCAATAATCACAGTATACCAAGATCTTACCTACTGGAAATACCATGTGTCAGTGCTAAAAATGAAACATAGACTCATTTAGTCCTGAGCATTTACAAGTAAATTGTTTGAAACTGAAGAGAATGGATGGAAAATCAGTTCTCCTGCGAAATAAACTTAGGTACTTCAATTTGTGCTTCTTATAACAGGTATTTTAGTAGTGTGCATAATAAATGTAAAGTTGTTATTTAGTAATGTGAACAATAATGTCAGCAATAATAAGGTTGGGTAATAACAGTCTGGCAGCATTTTCTGGCTGAGGATACCAAGGGAAAAACTGTTATTGCTCTGCAGTTGATAAAGCATGGTATATATATTTTCTCATTCTCACTTCCTCCCAGCTGCCTGTCAATCAACTGTTACTATGCTCTTTTATGTCAGTGCATTATAGGGTGGACTAGAAAAGCTACTCATGAAAGATTCAGCTGCATTAAAATAATTTGTTTAAAAAAGAAATTCCTGGCTTTACAAGACTGCCCAAAGGAGTCAAACATTTATGGATATGGCAACTAGCTATGTGGTGGAGCATCTGGAACCATAAAGTGCAAGTATGGAACATTGAATCCTGAAAAGTAAAAAGCAGTGAAGTGTATGTTTTGTGTAATAAACACCTTGAAGGATGCAAAGTAGCCATAGAAAATTCACTCAAGACCTTGCTTCCATTTCTACTCCTTTTCTGTTCACATGTGCACACAAAATTAGATTTTACTGAGTGAAAAAACTCAATGCTTTTTTTTTTTCCCCCCTTTGGAAACATATTTAATGACACTTGCTTAGCTGCTTCATATTTCTAGTCTTTCTTTTCCCTCCTTGAAATGGAAAGATTTACACAACATCTGCAATTGTATGAAACATGACAAAACAATTAGGTAATTGTTGGGCACAGTATGCTGAACAAATAAAGCCTCATGTGACAGCATAAGGTATTAGCTGCAATTGAAGATAAATGTATATTCACATACTCTGCATACTAATTGGTGAAGTTCTTGTTGAGCTAGCGTCTCCCATTTCTTTCCAACCTGAAAAATGTTTTCTTTAATGTGGGATTGCAGTGGTGATTTGCACTTAAATTTAAGATGGTTTTATATTTTTGTTTTTTCATTCCTTGATTGTAGTAAGAATAATAGATAAGACACAGGACAGATTTCCATGTTTTTAGCTGGAAGTGCTTTTAGAAGTATCAGATCTTTCTATTATTCTTTCAATTAAGCAGTGAAATAAAAGTTAAGAATGGGTTGCACGGCAGGACGAGTTTACAGTTCTTGGGTAGATGGAGATCAATTGCATGAAAACTTTGATAATTCTTTCAGTGCAGGGAAGATGTAATAGAGGAATAACTGACATTTCACAAAGTGTTTCTGCATACACAAAGTATATTTAGTGTTAATTTACATATCCAGCTTTGCAGGCTTTCATCATAAAGATTTTTCTTTTTAAATTGATATTTCCTTTCACCATTGTTCTGAAAAGGAAGGGGAAAAAGAAGTCTTTGAAGTAAGTACCTATAGTTGAAATTAGTGTGGACTGAGTTCAATGTAACACAGAAGCAACCTTGTCTCAAATTGGGACACGGAGGAGGAGACTTAGCTCATAAAGTACTTGGTGCAGTCAAAATATTTAGTTTGACATTTTTCTTGCTGCGGCTTTCAAGCCTTTGATCTTCTTGCAGAGAAGATGGAGATTTGCAAGGGGCAAATTAGAGCCTAAATATTCAGTAAACCTTATGGTACTTAAAACAAATAAAAAAATGGAGCATTTATTAATTGGACATTAGCATTCATCATTAGTGTGAATAAAAGCATGATTAATTAGGTTATTATTATTTGGCAGCTTTAGTGTCTAGAAGAACCTCTTAAAAATTGTTTTCATGTTTGCTATAAACACTACCCTTTTTTTCCCCCTTCAGATTTATTACAGTGGTACTAAATTTGTAAGTTTTCAAATGTAGAATCTGCATTTCCTCAGCTTCTTGCTTTCTGCTTCCTTCCAGCTACCTTTTTCTTACCCCGTATCATTGTCTGTTAATTGTTCTTTGTCTTCTGGCCTAACTATGACTGTGACCTTTAACACACAAAAGAGGACAATTTCTTCTTTGCTGGTGTTGACTGTGATTGTTCTTGCAGAGAAGCTACCTCTTTTGTTGGCTTAAACCAAAAAAAGCTCTGTATTTAAGTTCTTAATTAAGACTTCTGTGTGTATAACCTTTTTCTCAAAATCATACACCTCCCATGTGAAGAAGATGCTCTCTTGCAAGGTGCTGCCACTGCTGTTTCCCTTGGACTGCACTGTAGGGATTTTACACCCTTTAACTTTCTCACTGTGGGAGATGGTGGAAGGAAGCACTGGGGAGCAGAGTAGCTCTGGCTTTAAAGCCAAGTCAACTGTGTTGCAGAAGCTAAAAGCAAAAATTGGCAGTGTGGTGAAAAGAAATTGTTGTGTGGTAGAAATATTTTATCTGTGGTGGTTCTGTGACATCACTGAACAACTGAAATAAATGTGTCATGAAAGCAGCCCAATATCCTCATTCGATGAAGTTCAGATTTTTTTTTAACAGACAAAAAGCCAGATTAGATGGCTTCTGCATGGCTCTAAACACAGATGGACAGAAGTTTCTCATGTTTAAGTGAGTCTCCAAAGAAATGTATTCTGGTTAACTTCTGGCCCTTAATTGCATCAGTATTTGAAATTTTCTTTTGCATTACTACTTGTAGCTTTGAGACCTTAATTTAAATAACCTAATATTTTTAGGATCTGTCTTCTTGGAAGGACTAATCTCTGCTGTGTTGTAGAGGAACGTGCTCCATGCAGGTGCTCAGTGGAAGCATCAACTTTTCTTTTGATTGCCTCAGAATTAATTTTTCATGTGTGTCCTCCTCCTTTTGTGAAGTTCAAGGTCAGTTTTATTAAAAATAATTGTGTGGTTCATATCTGTGACTCACTGTTTTGCCCAATCCATTAAACAGAAATGGTAAGGGCACCACAGGAGTCTGCCTTGGGTTAACATCATCAGTGCGTTAAACAGGGAAATCTTTAATATGCAAATATAAACAAGGGCCCTGGAAAATCCTCAGCAGAGGAAAATGGGCTGTTTGTCAGCTTTGTAGCATTTACATGCTTTTCCTATTGTGACAACAGATTTTTTTTCCCCCTAAAGCCTGTTTAGGCCTCACTGTCAGTGTGTTTAACCCGAGGGGCCCAATATCGCCCTTGAGCGCGTGAGGGGGCTCAGGTGCGACATGGCGTGAGGCGATGACCCCTCAGCGGTGCTCGGGCCCTTGCCAGGCCTCCAAACCCTTCGGTCCCGGCGGGTCCCCGCCAGGCTGCAGGTAGGGAGGAGCTGAGGGCAGGGAGGGGCTCCGGGCTGGCTGAGGGCAGGGCTCCCTGCAGGCTGGGGAGGGCTGGGGCGGCCCTCCCAGCCCCCGCCGGCTCCTCCCCGCTCCCCCAGCCGAGCGCTCCTTGGCCGGAGGCAGCAGCGATGCTGTGGGCGCTGCGAGCTGTGCCAGCCCTGCCGAGCAGCTGCGTTTCTACAGCGCCCTTGTACTGGCAATCAGGTGCTGAGGGATGAAGAGAAGCCGAAGAGTTCAGCATTCCTGTTTCTGTTCCTCTTCGCTGCTGCCTTTGAGGCTCCGAATACCGTAGTTCCCATTGCGCCTTTTTTCCAAGGGTTTTTTTGAGCGAGCGTAAAGCCTGGCTCATTCCTTGAAAGTAATCAGATTCAGCCTTCTGCAGTTTGAATGAACATCTTAAGGCAGATTTACAAAATAATCAACAGATGTGTGTTCCCTGCCATCAAATGGGAAAGCAGTTATGGTTGTTTGTGTTTTTCCTTTGCTTTTTTCTTTTTTTCCTTCCTGGTTCTTTAGTTTATAATAGTGTTTGTTTGTTTGTTTCCCATTATGTATAATAGAATATTATCCAAGATGTCCTGGAGGGAATAGGGAGTTTCCATGAAATTGTCTTTCAGTATTCTTTTAAAGGAATACTTTTAATGCTTAACATTCATGTTAGGCAGCTCCTCATATTCCACTTTTCTGCCAAGCTTGTACTGTATGTTTTTGATTCAAATATTCATTGTAATTGAATTCCATGTTATCACAGTGGTGATACTTGTTCCCAAACACTGACAAGATACATAGTTTACTGACATCTGCATATGGATAAGGTTTAAAACTTGTTGTGTCCTGTAATCATTCCTCCTCAAAGAAAAAGCTCAGTGAGGAATGAGCCCTCAGGAGCTACAGACTCTATGGCATGCATGGTCGTCAAAATTCTTTTACTAGTCTGTTCTTCATTGGAGGCATAGCCTATGGTACTGTCTTAAACTCTGAGTTTTTTAAGTTTTGCTCAATTTTAGAGCATACTGTTATCAAGTCAAGGATCCTTAGAGAGTTTTTTGTTCTATTTTGATCTGATGGCTTCAGTCGTTTCCATCTAGACAGTGCTGTGAGGTATTTGTAGGTTAAGCTCATCATTGTATCCCAATGATAACTGAGTTGTTTATTTTCCATACAATGATGATTCTGAATGTTATTCTTTTACTCCAGGGCTTACAATTCAAGGGGAGAATCTTATTATGGAAATGACAACTTTCAGGCATTGTTTTAGAATTGAGTTTGTGGTGACTCAGGTCTTTTAGTACTTCAATAATTCCATTTAATCATGTATTTTGTAGAAATTATTACTTAGTTGTAATTTCAAGTGTTTTTCTCATTCCTTAACTGAAAAGAATTTTGCAAATAATGTTTGATTTAAAAAAAAATTAATAATTATAAAATTATTAGGATTGGAAGTGAGCTTAAACATCATCTACTTCCAACCCTGAATTAATTGTTGAGAATATACAAAATTTCTGCTCAGGTGGCTGGGGAGAAGCTGAACAGTTCTAGATTTACTGTTTTCTGCCCTAGGTAAGGGAGAAGGAAATGTGCACAGTGTCATGAAGAAGTTGCAAAATGAACCACAGTTTGAAGAAGTGCAGTGAACCTGGTAAATTATTGTCTTGATACCACTGTATGTAAAGGTGAAGGAAGATTAAGAAGAAGGGGAAGCTCATGTAGCAGGGTGCATCTAAGTGTGATTTCCAGCCTGCTGAGTGAAGAACCCTGAAAAGCCCGAATTGTCCTTACCCTCCCTCTGCTACTGAGGTTAGGAAACTGCAGCAAGATGTGATGCTGCTGGTCATTAATTTTTCAGCAAATGAGCTGTTGTAGATAAGTTGGAAGTAACCCAGGATTTGGTTTTGTTTCTTTTTTTTTAGTTTTTAATAATGACATTTGAACTTGTTTCAAGTAATTACAGATGTAACTCACAAATGGTTCTAGAATTATTTTTCTTTTCTTTTTCTGAGAAGGACAATCTTAAAGCAAGGAACTCTCCTCTACTTTGGCTTTCATTTTTGGTTTTTCTTCCTTTGCTCTTATTGACCTGAAGATTTGGGCCAGCTGTAATTTTGGCCTTCTGAACAATTTACAGTGGTGGTATAGCTGTGCAATATATGTAAGCTCTGTGCCATGGTTTGAGAACAAATTTTTCCTGTATTAATTGGTATATAATTCCTACTAACGTCTGTGGAATTTAATTTAAAGGTGTTTAAAGTAAATCAATTATAATTTCATGAAAAAGCATCCTGCAGAGGCATATAATATTGAATACAAAAACTGGAATCCTTTGAGTCAAAACTGCCATTGGTTACAACATGAAGGTTTGTTTGTTTGTTTTTGTCTGTTTTTTAAGGTTTTTTGGAAATTTTTTAAATTATTATTATTTATTTTTAATTTGGTAGAATTTTCAAGTTTCAGTCAGAGGCTGTTGTAGTGTTACTTCAAAAGGTGTAAATAATAGCACTGAAAGGATTAATTTGAAAAGACGGTAAGTTAAATCATATATTTACTATGAAGTTTTATTACTGGATGTTTAATCTTGGGCAGATGGAAAAAGTGGTGATTGAGTAACTTGTTTGATTACTGATTTAGGAAGCTGTCTTCCTTTTGCTAATTGTAGTCCTTAACACATATTATGTGTTCTACTACTGTTGTGGAAAGCAAAAGTGGAAATGGAGGGTAGTGGATCCTTTGCAGCTTCTGGGCAGATGATTCGCTAAACAAACCAGTGGTTAAAATAATTTAAGCAAGCACTGTTTCAGTTCTACAGCCAAAAGAATGGTGGCTGTTGTTATGAGCATCAATGAAGAAGAGGTATAATATGTGTATGTTTGGGAGATTTTCCACATGTTCTAGAGCAGAAAATAAAGTGGCCTAGAAACATTTTGTGTGAAGCCAAGTTGGAGTCCTAAAGCACATTCTTTATGCCTAACCAGTGCTGAATTAATTTTCTTTTTTAATATTAAACATTGTTTGGAGTAGTTTTCACGAGTCATCCTTAGCAGTGGTTTGTCTCCCTTTTGGGTTGTCAGATGTGAGAGAGACAAAATAGCTGCAAACGTGTTATCTGTTCTGCCTCTGCCGTGGATATTTGTGATTCACACACACAGATCAGTGTCGCAAGGGTTTTTCTTCTCATCCTTCTCTTTTGCTGTAATAGATTCATAATTAGTTAAGGGTAAATGCAGAGATGATCTGTAGTGCCAACAGTCTGGCAGCCTGTCCAAGAGCCATTGCACCTCACCTTTCCTCCTGGAAAGCTGGCCTCCAAAAGCCATGTTTTGTGCCTCAGGAAGTGGCTCTCCATTCTGAAGAAGTTGTATTGGCACTTTGTTTTCCAAAATTGTACATACTCCTGCATTAAGTATGCTGGCTCTGAAGTTTGGTATTTTGTTAGATTAAGGTTTTCTTCTTTCCTTTTTAGTGCCCCTGGCAGTTGTGTTTTATGAGACATGGATAAATCAGTCCCATTGTGTTCGTGTGCTGTTTCAGGTATGGTTTTGTGTCTGTATCAAACCATGGGTAGTGAATCTTAGGACGAGCAAGAGTTTGTCTGCTTCAGCAAATTGGAGTACTGATCTCTTCCTGCATGTTCCTGTTAAAATACCCATTTGCTTAATGACGGAAGACAAATGCATTAAGGATACTATGACCTATGTCTGGAATCATTAAATAGGGTTGTGATGATGAGGAAAGAATTAGGAGAATTAGGTACTCCTTCAAGATTTTTTCTGATGCTGAGACCAGCTTAATTCACTAGTCTCCTCTGGCTGTTCTTGTCCACAGACTTTGAAAAAGGTGATGGCTGGTTTTTTCATTATTAAATACCATCTTTCTCACTGTGTATCAGTGTAGTGGTGACCAGAGAAAAACTGACTGATGCACAGATTATGTTATGCTTTAATTACTTAAGACATGCAGTGATCTTTTTCTATTCCTGTCAGCTATGTAGCAGGTTCGCTAGATCCTCTCCCATGTTTGAAAGTGCCTTGCTTGATGCAGATTTTCATGCTGTGTGCCCAGCCTTACTTGGAGGAGGCTTGATTCTGGGCTGTTTTCCTTGCTTGTGAATCATGTAGCCCAGTGTATTTTTAGTGCTGCAATGTATTTACATTCTTAGATTAGCAGCAGCCTCTCCCAGACTGGGCAGTCACACATGGGCAAAGCTGAACCAACTGGGAATTCCTCCACAGAAGATGGAGCTGGTGACCCTTGCTGCTGATACTCTAGAGCGACTTTCAAGGAGTGTTATGTTATCCATCTGATATCTTAATAACATCAAATCGTTTAGGTGCAAACCATATGAAAAGTTGTGAGTGCAAGGAGCAGTCCCAAAGTACCTTAATCCTTCTATCGATAGCACTGCTATTGGGTTACACGGTTTTAATCCCAGAGGAGTTGTTGCCTGACATTAAACTGTCCAAATAGTATTTATATCTGCTGCTGCCCTGCAAGATCACTTAACCCTGCACAGCAGTTTAAAAGTAGTTAATGACAGACCCAGCATGACTTGCCCCTTATGAATGATCACATAAGTTCGACCTGTGCTGTCATGGTTTATGGAGGAAGGCAGTTTGTCCATAGCCTGCTTCAGCCACAGCAGGTAATTTGAAATGAAATGAGACAGTTTCTACAAGCAGATTGATTTGGGAATCTTGCCTGTTCTTCCCTTTGACCCTTGACAAGTTGACACTACAAAGATTGTGACTTTAAAAAATGATTGGGTGCAAATACATTTAGGTAGATGATTTACTATGTGTTAAAGCAAGGACAGTGCATTTAGAATGGAGCTGTGAGGGAAGGTAATTGTAAACTTTAACAACTCGTGTTTTATGTTTCTGTATCTTATTAATTATCTGAGTAGGTGAATCTTCTGATAACAGGAGACCAAGAACTGTATCTAATAAACTGTGTGTGAGAGTCCACAGACTCTGCATACCAGTATTCAGTATTTCAGTGATGCAGAAATAAGTGTATGGGATTCAGAAGTGCAATTGGAATGCTTTGTTTGAGCTGCAAGGGTTAAGTCTGAACATGAACATCTGGATGTATAGGCTTCCCAATCCAAAGATGTCTTTATTTTGTTATTCTTTTGTAAATGCAGTCATGCAAATACAAATATTGAAATAGTGAGTTCCAGCATACCATAGATGACTGGCAAATAGTGAAATAATGAAAGGATGCCAGAGAGAGAGAAAAAAATCGCAATTATGTTTCTGTAAATACTCTGGGTCTGCAAAGCATACTCTCTTAGTTAAAAAGAATTATGTACACTTTATAAGACACTAAACGGAAGTTTTATTCAAGTGCCGCCTTCTGATTTATGTAACTGGATTTTCCCCAAACTATTGTGTGATTAATTATATAATTTGAAAATAAGTAGCTAAAATTCATTGCTTCTGAAGAATTACCCTAAAATGATTCAGGAGAGTATGTAAAACACAAGTTCAAATGTTGCTGACATATGTATCATATACATTTCATAATAATTTAAAATTAAATGTTTAATTAAGTAACAGTCCTAGAAAGCATAAACTAATCTTTGATAAGCCACCTAGCATTAAACATGCTATGAGTGTGTAGTTGTAAAGGCATAATAAAAAATAAATGTTTGCACAAAGTTTATCTCTCAGTAGGTCTTTCTCCTCCTGCCTGTTCAAAATGCTCTGTATGAAGCATTATTTTGAAGATGGTTATAAAAAAATTCTTATTGGTCTAGGTTGAAATTGTTTAATACCTTTTTGACTGTGTCTTTACTGAAGAATATTAGAAGTATTTGGCTGAAATGTTTCTTTATGTTGTCCATTGGGTTTAATAGACATGCCATTTAATAAGCTCTCTACCTGTAAGGATAGACTATTTGACCTTTGTGACCTGCCAGTGGTAGACATAGTATAAGATTGCTTTGTGAAATAAAGCTGTCGGTAACATCAACAAAATAAAAAATGATCGTATTCCAATACTCTCTGCTCAGTACTATGACAGCACTGAAATATGGAATAAAATTGAAAGTAGATTAGTTTTGGGTCCTAAGTCATGTTTTGACACGATATAAGAGAGGAGAACATATCTTTGAACTTTTAGTTTTAAAGTTTTTTAATGAAAATATTTATCATTTTGTAAGGTTCCTTCTTTCTTTATCACAACGGGGCTGTATAACCTTAAAACAATCCATTCTCTTATTGTGAGGGATATAAATACTGTACTATCTTTTATATTAAACATCATAAAGGATACATGCACACTATGAAATTGCTTGACACTGGCAAGTAAAGGACTGTCATGTTAATAAAAAGCTTATTGGAGAGGTTGAAAACAGTCATTAATAAGCCATATATTTTTAAACTATGTAAAGCATGTAAATACTGCAGACAAGGAGGCAGGCTTTGCCATATTTTCTCTTCTCTTTTTCAAAAACTAAAGGTCTAAAGCAG
Organism: Sialia sialis; assembly: GCA_009812075.1. NCBI lineage: Eukaryota > Metazoa > Chordata > Aves > Passeriformes > Turdidae > Sialia > Sialia sialis. Next base: position 9,383,532 of record VRYO01001717.1, on the reverse strand, counting down.
TAGTGTAAGTGAAAATTATCAGATTGCCTCTTCTGTGCTCACTGTAAACTTTGTACGATTAGAAAATATTAGTTGCAGTTATTAATCAAATTAAATGAGGAGTTTGGGGGTAACAATGATGACATGACTGTAAATGCTAGAATTTTGACAACTTGCTTTCAATCTTTTCTGAAGAAGAAAAAAAGAAACCAAACGAAGAAACCTTTAAAGACGGAGTGGGAAAATCCCATCGCCAAAATCCACTTTTTACTGCAGCTACATTGAAATGGAAGGGAAGGTGTGTATGAAACAGTGGCCATAGTCTGTCTTCATTTCTGTGCATCAAAAATAGAAATCAAATTAACTTTAACTTCTCAGTCTAGTGCTCACATCATTAGCTATTTCTCCTTATATATTTTTTAATATTACCTTTTTTGAAAATGCCTTTTAGTTTGGTTATTCTCTTCCATTCCTCTAATTGCTCAATTGTTAGTCTTTTAAAAATTCTAAGTTAATGGAGTGGGTTGTTGTTTTTTTTTTCTATGGCAAACATTTATTTTTGATGCCAAAGGACTAAGTTACCTTTCCTGAATTAAGTCACAGTATTTCTGCGAAGATACTAGTCTCAGTAAATCAGGATATTCTTTGAGGAAATATGAGACTCTTTTAATGGCAGCTCATAAAAAAAATTAATATAAAATTTCTGTCTTACCCAGTGCCTGTAAGAGGACTGCAGTGATGTGCTTTTAGCAGAGGTTTATCTTCTTGGAGCATGATATAACTCCAAAGTTTAGTAAAATAATGTAAACGGTAATGAAGCAAAGTTGTCCATCCTCAAACTGTGCCTCAGGTTGTTGGAAATGAAGAAGAGAAAAGCTTGCAGGAGAATCTCCCTGTTCTGCACGGGACTGTACTAAAGGACAAATGCATTTGTTATGACTTTGTGGTTTTGCCCTTTTGGATGATGTGTATGCAATGTAATTGGATTATCCTCTGGCCCCACAGAAGGTTGAGGTGCTCTGTTGCTGGGATCTTTAGTGGAAACTGTTCCCTCTCTTTTTGAATGAGGGTAATTCCCATTACTGTTGGTTCCTGTGACTGTGAGGCAGCAGCTCCCAGTAGCAGCATCTTTGCTGTTTTGAGTTCTCAGCTAAATGCCAATGGCCAGCGTTGGCCAGACAGCGGGGCGGGGCTGGAGAGCAGGGAGTATTGGTCACTGGAAGCACTGATGAGGAGTCTCCCTTTGGCAGTGGTGAGAAGCCCCTGGAGAGAATAGACTCTTCCTGGCACAGTGAAGTTTGGTTTTCATGTGTGCCTGGCTGGGGTTCCCAGCAGCAATAGGACATGGCTTTGTTGTGGACTCACTTAAGCAAAAGGAAACTGCTGCCCTACTTCCCCAGATTTTGCATCAGTTGTGTTTCTTGTGGCAGGAGTACTTCTTTCCTTTCAGACTTACGTGCATATTTTAAAATACAGTTTGTAATGCTGTTTTTCCTACTTTCTGGTGATTTTGCAGGAGCCTGTTGTGTTGGAGGTGGGCAGTAAGGCAGTGAACAGCACAGTGATGCAGCACATGGTTTTGTCTGTAGCTATTTATTTACTGTTCCACTTCACTATGTGTCTTCTTTATCCTACCCTACCATTCCTCGCCCAAATTACAGTGATAGATGGAATTGCTCAGAACATGGGCAAGAGAAGGTGGTGCCTAGCTGCCCGTGATTTGCAAGCAGTTCTTTTGGATTTGCACTCCTTGTCTATCTACGCCAGACAGTTTTTTAGTCATTACCATTGCGAACTCCCTGAGATGAACCATGTAGAATTACAAATGGACTAATCCTAAATGGTTTTTTTGTGAGTCAGTATCTGTCAGTACTGAGAACTGTTGTTACAAAGATGATCAGAAGTTTGTTACTCTAAACTCAGGTTTTTGGATTAAACAGAGACTGAGAACATTGAAACAAGCAGGTTTTTTTACCTTTCAACAGGAATTTTGGGGTCTTATGCCTATTTGCCATGGTATGTGTTTCTTAAAACCTCTGACTCATTTAAACAGCTGTGCAACCATATATATTTTAATTTGTTTTGCATCAAAAATCATACAGATTTAAGCAGAAGCTCCAGATTCTCCATAATTGACCTGAATAATTGTCTTAAAAATGGAGGTGTAAAAAGTAACTTCTGAAGCTCAATATTAAACCAGAGGTAGAGGGGAGGACTGGGAAACATCAAGAAAGGAGTAATGGGGTAGCCAAGAGGTGATGGTGTAACATACTGTCTATCACTCATAATTCTGCATTTTACATGGACAATCCTGTGTGATTTTGAAGTGTCTCAGTATAGTCCTGACAGACTTGTGAGAGACTGCTGTCACTGTTTGCTTGGTCTTGGAAGAGAGCCTGAGACTGAATGAAATATGGGTAGATAGAAATTTTTGAGTATGGGCCTATTAACTCTATGACAGAGAAGCTGACAATTAGCCCATTATATCCTTTGTGAAAAGAAACCTTGCTTTTTAAGAATGCTAAGTTTCCTGTAAATCACCACCTGAAAAAGAAGTTATCCCACGGATCATATGGTGGGCTCTGACCAGGATTACTTGGCTCCGGTGTGTTTTGACTGGCATTGTGCAAAGCCTTTCTTTTAAGTTCAAGCCCACTGCACACTGGCACTAGAAATTTAGCTTAGATTTGCCCTTTTGAACAGACATACAGAAGAGTGCTGGTAGAAATGGTGAACACATACAAATACAGAGTGTAAAACATATATAAATTTTTCACCACTAAGTGTATTTATTTGGAAACTCTCCCAATTTTACTATACAGTACACTTTCTGTTAGCAATTGATCAATCGATTTTCTTTCCCTTCCCACCCCACCTGTATTTATTCTCATTCTTTTTTACAAGATGCATGATAGTTGAATTTACTCCTAATTCCTTGTTCTTGAACTTACTGTTCTGTTCTTTATAACCTTTCTTTCAAAATTCCACAAAAGACGTAAATTGCTCCAATAGGAGTAATTCAGGAAGCAGTAAAAACAGAGGATTTTTCTAATTATTTTTTATTTATGCCATGGTATCCACAGTCGCCGATGTCTTAGGACGTGGTGCCAGGAGCGGTCCCTGCGGATGTCGCGCTCAGATTTAAGGCTCAGCCGGACACAGCGAGCGGCCCCGATGCTCCCGCAGTGCCCCGAGTGGCCGAGAGGTGGCAGCACCACCTGCGCTGTCCGTGCCGGGCCCGGGGCGGGGGACAGGGACCAATGGGGAGAAACCTGATAAAATGGAGACTGCCTCGTGTGAACGTACACGTACTCTGTTAGCATGAAAAAACTTATTGGAGCTGTGCTGTGCTGCCTGCTCTGTGCTAGCAGAGATATAGAAAGTCATGCTGACGATTGCAATTGCATATGTGGGCTCTAGGTGTGAAGTTTCGGTGACTGAGCAAATGTCTGTTTGTGTGAACCCCAATATTCTGTTCCCCTTGCAGGGAGTGGCAGCTGATAACACAAGTCTCAGTCAGCTGCGTGATGTCCTGGCACACTCTGCATCTGTGAGCTGCTCCTCTCAGCCAGGGTTGCAGCAGAATTGGCACAGTCCTTTGCTGGCTGGCTGCTGTTCACTGAAGGTTTTGATTAATAACTTCCAAGGGATGAAAACAGAAAGAATTTGCGATGGTGGTTTGTCTTCAGTTATTCTCATAATTATTTTTATGAGTAGTACGTGCTAAGGAAATGTTCTGCATTTTGAGCAGGACAGTTTGCTTTGGTGAGCAACCTTTATAGAAGCTATTACTGCTGCATGTCATTTTTATGATCACAGTGAAGTCATTTGAAATACAGCTTATTTGTTTTGTACTGAGGTTATCTTCTTTTTGAGGATATGTGTGGGGTGTTTTTTTTTGTTTTTGTTTTGTTTTTGGTTTTTTTTTTTTTGCCATAGTGAGTTAAGGCCAGTGTACTGCTTAAAAGCTGCACGTGTTCATATGTTTTCCTTCTTTCTGCTTCTGCCAAATGCTTTTTCATTCACTCTTTCTTGATGCCTGCATGGTGTTTTTGAGGAAGAGGACTTGATGCTATTCCCTTCAAGGGCTTCACCAACTGTTTTTGGCCTTTCTGTTGGTAATCTGTGATAGGTGAAATGCACCTCACTCTGTGTGTAATTCCATTCTGGCAGTCTCCAGAGGTTTTTTTGGAGTTAAACTTGCAAATAGAAGGCACCTGCTGGAGCTAGTGGAGGTCTGTTAGCAGCCTGTATTGCTCTTCCATTGTGTTCCTAATTTAAACAAATGTTAAAGGAGCTTATAAAATGCCTTCTCTTTTCTCAGACACAAGGAAATGGTAATAGGCTTGGGCATTGAGAATCACAGGAAGCTCCTTAGCATTGGGAAGCCTGCTGCTTTCCCCGTGGATGAATGAGCTGCTCTCTGCAGTTCAAGTCCCAATCGACTTGGGGAGAGAGACGGGAGACCATCATGATGAATGAAGTTGGGTATCCCAGATGACAGTGTTGTTCACTTATGAAGTACTCTAAGTTATTTACTGATTTCCGCCCCCCCCAAGGTTACACTGCTGTACATAACACAGGTCAGAGCTGTACAAGAAATACTATAGTCTAAGGTGTTTCTGGTAGTTTTTTTCCTGCCCTTTCATCTCCTCACACTCTTCCTTCCTCCTCTTCTCCCCACCCCCTTCTGTTGGAGGTAGAGTTTAGATGATGACAAATCCCATCTATCTGACCAATGTTGCATCTGCCTGTACAGCTGTGTTTCTGCAGTGCACTATGTGGTAATGGTATGTCAGCTTTAAAACAAAGTTTATGATGTTTTTGAAGACTCTGTTAGTTTCTGCCAATGTTAACCTAGAAACAGCAGCAGCAATTCACTACTCTGCAAAGTTATTTTATAGATCTGGTGGTGTTTGCCAAGAGGACTGTAACCCAGAAATGGTGGCATCCTGCAGAGAAGAAATGAAAAAGGAGTGGGGTGGATATTCAAGTGATTAAAGAGCTGAGATATTGCATGGCTTTGTCACTGCCACTATGGTGAAGCCTCCCATGGAACTGCTCTTTCATGACACCAGTTAGCCAGGAGAACTGTAAGATACAAATGCAGCATCAATAATGGTGGTTTCCTTGTCACATCTATTTACCTGGGACTTAGATGTCCTTAATTCTGAAAGGGACTTGAAAAAAAACGGGCCAAAACATCAAGATTATGAAACCTTATGATGTATACCAGAAGGGTTTTTTTTGTTTGTATTTTGAATATGACTTTTTTTGGAGTAGTTATGACGGTGTGTTACTTCTGCATTATCCAGCTGATGAAAAAAAACCCTGAGAAACATGTTGTAATGCTCTCCTTGAATATATTATTTTTCTTTCTGCCTCATATGGCAGCCCCATAATATGTGAGCACTATGAATCATGCATAGACTTATCTACAGTCCTTTGTGGAGGTAGGCAATACTATAGAATGGCATACAGGGTCTTTGGGGACTTCTGTGCCCTCACATAGGATGGTTTGCCCCAGAGTTTCTGACTACAAGATCCATGTTCCATAAACCATCTTATTTCTCTAATATATAATAGAGGTAGAGGAATAAATCTGAAAACAAAACAAAAAAAAAAACCACAAGAAACCCCAAATGTGCATCTTGAGTGTTGCAAAAAAACCTCTGGACGTTTGCAATTTGAATAAATAACACACAGACAAGATCATGTGTGCGGCAGTCTGTGCATTTAACAAAGAGCTGTTTTTCATGTGATCATGTTTTTATATGGAGCTGTAACACCCTTCAAATACTCCTTTGTGGTATTTTAGTATTGTGCTTTCATAAGAAGATAAGACTTGACTAGTGTGCTATTAATCCTCTGTATTCAGTGAAGTGTTGCTAGACTTGTTCCAGCTACTTCTGTGCAGAGCAGCTGGATGCAGCACTCTTCCTTGTCTTTTTCTATCTGTGAAAGCTGTAAATGCCTTTTTTGTAGTTTCTAACACAATATTCTGTGTTATTTTTCTTTTCTTTGAAAATTAGTGCTGTATTATAGTAGCATTATTTCAGCTTCAAAGATTTTGTTCCTCAAATTTATTTTGGACTTTCAGGCAGGCTTTGTGCCATGGACATTGTGGTGCTGCAGGTGGCATATCCTTGGCTTCTTTTGGAGTGAATGGTAAAATGTGTATCAGTCTTTCAGTTGTTCCTACTGTAGTTAAGAGGTTTTAGGGACAAGGTTGGTGAGAGGGAGCTGTTCTTCACTGCCAGATTTCTGTAGCTGCCACAGGGTCCTGGCTGATCTTTGGGAATCAGTCTAGGGATGGTGTTTGTTGGATGATTGTTGCTGGTAGCAGGTCACAATAAGCAAAGGCTTCATTCCATAATGGAGACCACTGCCATGTGCTGAGAGAATATAACTGTATTATATTTATTTATAATTGTATTATACAGTGTTCGCTTCAGTGTTCCTGATTTCACATGGCTGAATTTTCGCTGTTTAGCGATCACTGTGAATCAAATTCTGTTATCCTCAGGTATATAAAGCTCCTCTGCAACCTTTACTGGATGTTTTGCTTTCCTTAATTTAGCTGGGTACAGTTCTGCTCCAAAACTCCTCCTTGAGAATTTCTCCTGTTGAACTTAGAGTTTATATCATTCAGGTTTCTTGATTCTTCTAGGCTTGGGTCTGAGGTAAATGAGATTATCACAATGTAGTGTGGAACACTTTAGGACATTGTTGAATCCAATTGTGCAGTTTATTTCATAGGTTAGGGTGCAGTGAAAGCTTAATCTGCAGAAGGAGACAGCAGTCTTTGGGATGAAAATAGTGCTCTAAGATTTTGAACATGGATTTCATACCACAGATGACTTCTATAAACCAGAAGCCCTTCTGGGCCTCAGCGCCTGCAGAACGGTGATGGGGAGAACAATATCTTCCAAAATGTAGCTAAGAGCAAAAGTAGGAAGAGTGTCATTATTGACATGTATTTACCTAATGTAATTATTGAAATGTATTTACTTCTCTGCATAAAGTGTTCTTCACAGCACTGGTGTAGAGCAGCTTCTTTGCAGTGCAGCTGAAGTAAGGGGCTGCTGAGTCTCCAGATTACCTTCAGACCTGAGACCTGCTAGTCCCTGCATCAGGGACAGGCAGTAAAGTGGACTGGCTTTTGAGGGACAAACTATGTCAGTGCAACTAATTCCAGCATGTCCTTCCTGTTCAGAATAGCCCCATTTTGGGGGCGTGTTCGGTGAGGTTGCAGATGTGATAGTGATTTGTGCCAAGGTTGTGTGGTGCTGCAATGCATTATTGCTATAATCCTTGTGTTGCAAGTTTTCAGGAGACTAGCAAAGGCTTGATCTTTGGTGAAAAGGTATCTCTAAAGAAACTGTCCTTTCATGTGTGGTAATGAAACTGGTAATGAAATGCCATTCCTGAAATCCTGAATTACATGGCACCTTGATAGGGAGGTGATGATTTGGTTAAATTGCAGATTTTCTTAACGCTTTCTGAGGGTTGTCATCCCTATTTTGAGGATTTTTTGGGGCAAAAAGTATGTATCTTTGTTAGCTGGCATGTCCTGCAGGGTTCCCACAAACTGCTGCTGTCCTCATGTCCTCAAAACAAGGCCAAGGTCTCTGCAGAGACCCTGCTTATCTTTGCTAATGCTCTGGACACACTGACAGTCACCTGCCTTGGAGTAGGGCAGAGCCACGAGCATTTCCTTCTAAACCTCTCTTTCTCTGCTGAGCAAAAATTTATTTTATATATAAAACATGCTTATGATAAAATGGAAAAATCTATAACAATATGTATGTAATACCACTGAAACTCAATTTATAAATATACAAGGTCTGTTTCTCATCCTGTATTGAGTGAATGTAACATTGACATGGCCTTTTGTATTTCTTCCAAAAATACAACAAAAATAATTATGGAGTTGGCTCAGAAATAAAAACAATCTTATTTTTAAGCTATAAAATAATATTCAGCTTCTTTGGACTCTTTGTCAGGGTCTAGAACCTGCATGGTACACTTAGATTTTTTTTGAAGCATGTACTTTATTTTATTTTTAAATTGGAATCTTTAATCTTGTCTCTCCATGAGTCTGATGTTAAAGCGAAACATGAAATATTCTGCAGCTTGCAGTAATACTCTGTAGTCTGCTGTAGAAAGCAAGTGCACTATGTGATCCTAAATAAGAATTAGCTGATATTTTCCATATCTTCTGTCTGAAGTGTTTGCAGGCTTACTGTGGGGATGTCCTTGCCCACACAGAATTAAACCCACAACCCTATCTGTTCTGTAGAAAATTGAATACAAAATAGCCTTTAATTCATGCTTGCTTTTTCCTGGCAGAAGGAAATTGTAAGGATTTCAAGTTGGTGTAACATTTGACTCAGTAGAAAAAGATTGAGCCAGTGGATACCTGTACAAATGCTTTATTGGAAGTATTTTATTTGAAGCAAACTTCTGTATTTGTATGTGAAATAAGGTTTTTGGTAGGATGTTTTTTCAAATTTCCAATGACATGGTGTAGGCTTGTAATATTTATATATTGAACAAATGTGTTGAATGGCTCAAGAAGTAACATGTCATGCTTTCAGAATATTCATATTAAGTTTGTTGCCAGTGTGGGAGAGCTCTCATACCTGTAAAAATACTTAAGGCAATGCTTGAAATTGTAGGTGAAGGACAAAATTATGTTCTGAAGAGTTATAAATGCTATGAAGAGACATTACAGAAACATATGCAACTATTTAATGTTTAATGTAGAAAGGGAGAAGCTTTTAAGAGGAAGATTTTAGGACATCTGCCTTGCTTTTCTGAGTGACAAGAGAGGATACCCCTGGAGGCAGGAATGGGTATGGATTTTGGGGGTTTGGGTTTTGTGTAAAAGCTGCTGATGACCATGTAATGTGTTTTATATGTTTTGCTAGAGCAAGCTTTGAAGTGTTTGATGAGGTCAGAACTTCAGTGTAGGGATAGCTTTGAGGTGATGGGGATAAAAAGGCCTCTCCTTGAAAACAAATGATGTGACTAGCTTCAGTGGAAGGAAAACATGCTATTTTTACAATAAAACACAAATAGTCTACACGTATGTGCCATTAACTTTGGCTTAGGGATGCAGATATTGGCAGGGGGAAAGGAAAATTGCTTTGACATCGTAGTGGCCATGTTTGAAAGGACCTTTTTTGTCTCCATTTGAAAAGGTTTTGGTAGGATAATGCCCTTTTTTTTTGCTTGTAGTGGTGTCAGTAAGTGTGGAGAGCTAGGACAGTGCAGGAGGGTCTCTTCCCCTGTGTCCAGCAGCTGTAGTGATTACCAAAGAAGAAACATCTGTGCCTGGCCAGTCAGTCTAGAGGATATAAAGGAGCAGGCCAGATTTCCACCACTTACAGCACTTGAAGTTGGAGATACAGTGAGATCAGAAGGCTGCTGGTTGTGCTGAGAAGAGCCAAGGGACATGTGGTCATGTAAGGGACAGATAAGGGAAAATGATGTTGTGTGAGGGCCAAGACAGGGACAACTTGGGGTAGGCAGCAATGCAGAAAGAAAAAAAAGTATTAGAGCCATATGAAATTGCCCATAAATAAAGGAATCACTACAAGCTGCCAATAAGAGAATGGAGCCGGAATTAACAGAGAGGTCTATACGATAAGGAGACAGAGTTGTACAGAACTAACAGAGAGGCTTATGAGAAAAAGAGACAGTGATATATAAGAAAAAGGTCTGTAGAAGAAAACGTGTTGAGTTCAGATTGTACGAGAATAAGGACTGAAGATGAAAATGTGTAGAGTTTGCCAATGAAGACTGGTATGCCAGTGAGAGGGCTGATGGTGTTGCCAGCCCACTCAGTCTCAGCTGTGACAAGTAACTATTTTCCATTGTAATAGGAAAGTGTATTCAATATTTAGGTTGCCTTCTTTTCATTCATCTGTGCCGTGGTTGTGCTCGCTGGCCAGAGTACTGTACACTCCTTTTGTTCCCTGACCTGCATGCTGGTGCAGAAGGGATTCTTTGAGACAGAGGACATAGCAGTGTAGCCCATGCCTCTTTCCAGGAGAGCAGCTTCTCTCCATCTGGGAGCATCCTTCCTCCCTAATCCAGCTACTGCAGAGTGTGCTGCCTGACAAGCAGGGGAGCCAAGAGGGCCACGTGCCTTCCTCTGAATCAAGTCTCAGACATAGTTAAGAGATATTGACTTGCCAGCACTAGAAATCCCTTGTGTGTTTTGGGAAAAAGCAGGGGCCAGGTTGCAAGCATGTTTTTTTTTTTTTTCCCCACAGTCTAGCTAATCTGTCCTTTTGTCAGTGCTGCCATGAGGGATTGCCCTGACCAGTGGAGTGCTATGTGTCCCTGTGGCACTAAGTGGCTATAAGGAAGCTGGGAGGGGAGGAGTGCCTGTTTGCTTTCATCTGACTGTAAAACTGTACATCGTCCTCTGTGCTCCTGACCATCTTGAAGTCCTGTTGAGGCAATGCAGACTCCTCCCCTGGTCCATAGCCCCTGTAATGTTGTGCATGAATCCCAAGTGCACAGGCTTTAATAGCTTTGCAGTACTGTAGGGTACAAATGCTGTGTCTGGTGCATTGCAGAATCCCTGACAGCAATACCCAGGCTGGGAATTGTAATTGAGGTCCTGTAGTGGTAGCAAGTTTCTGGATCGTGTCATGCAGGGGTAATAGACTGATTCTGCAGCCCAAAGGGAGCAAACTCTGGAGGAAGGGGTTCCAGATGGCTGAGCATGGTTCATTTGGCTCAGTTTGTTGGAATTGCAGTGAGCAAATGACTCAACTCTACTTTAATAAAGCTTGTGGATACCAGAACAAAGGAGTTGATGAGACAGTAAGGTATGACAAGACAATTGAGCCAGGCTACGTAGCTGCTTGTAGACCCCAAGAGAATTGCTTATTTTTTTTGTGTCTGAAGGTATATCATGTACAAGTTTATTAGGTACTTATGCTTTAAATAAGAAGGTTCAGATATTTTATCTAGGTGTATAAAGTATACAATTATTATATCTCTTTATATATAATGATATATATATATTCTTTTTCTGGTGGGAAGCTATTTTAAAACCTGCAGTAATCTCTATATATGTATTCGGATTTCAGATAATGATTCCATCCCTCAAGTTGAGTGACTGATCTTCATTTTCTCTTTGAAAATGGAGATCAGCTAGGCAATTTAAAATATGTTGCTTTCTTGCAGGTCCTGATTCTGCAATCCTTATGTGGAACAGTATTTACCTGAATGAATAGTACCATTGTACTAATTTGCAGGAATAATTGCTCTTTGGTTTGGAAAGGGTGACAAAGTTGAGCTTTAATTTGCAACAGCTAAGACATGTGCTAGTGATTTTCTCTTTGCTGCTTATAAACAAAGAGTCAGCATAGAAGTATACAGTTTAAGGTTTTTCCATGTTGGTATTTTCTGCCTGGTTCTGAGGTATTAAAAGGAAAATCTTAAGACAGCATTTTTTTCATTGTATGAGAGTGTTTGTCTAGACCTGTTAAAAAAGGGATATATTTCTTCCTTGTCCTTTAAAAAAGCAAAACATCGATGCCTGAAAAGTTCTGACACTGAAAACTGCTTCTCCTCTTGGGAAAGAAAACTGAGAAGAACTAAGTATCGATTTAAAAGGAAAATTGTTCATAGAAGCTTAGAATTAAATACTTGCTTTTGAAGAAACAGTGAAGTCAAGGCTCTTCATGGAGATTTTGCAGTAACTATATTTGAGCATACGTGTAATATAATCCTTTATCACACTTCTGGTTATAGCTGGTCAGCTTATTCAATCACTCCTTCCTCTCCATCTTTCCTGACAGTACAATACAAAAACCTCTCCAAAAACACCCTCCCACCCCCAAAAAAACCAAAAAACAAACAACAAAACCAACCTAAAAACAAACTAAAATTCTTTCACAGCAGTTTCACTTTCCTCTGCCAGCTTACACTATTTTTACCATTGCCTCCAAAAAGAAACTTGGGCCTCTGAAGAAGTAATGAGATAGAAAAATGCAGGGGCTTATTTACCTTGGGTAAAACCAGAATAAATCCAAGAAACAGGGCCAGTCAGGCTGCAAGAATTCCTATTAAAATTTGAATAAATGACAAAGAAAATGTCATTTAGACTTTTAGTCTCATGGTGAGTGATGAAGGCTTTTCTTTTTTTAGTAGATCAGAAATCCTTATTCTCACCTCCTGGTTTTGTATGTTTGTTGATGAAAGAGTAGGGGCTAGTGAGAGAACAACATGTTGAAGTTTGGGGTTCTTACTGTTGGGTGCTCAGGACAGAGACACCTAGTGATATACAACTAAAGATGTTGAGTTCCACCTCATCTTTTTTAGTTTTGTTTGGGTTTTTAGTTAGTTTGGTCTTTTGGGGATGAGAGGGAATTTCTGTAATTTTTCTTTTGTCACTTCAGTGAAACGCAGTTCTGGGTAAAAATTCTTTGTTTTGGTGGTGCAGTCCCATTCCAGTCTTGGTCAGTGAAAGTCACTCATGAATGAAAGGACCTGACATTTGCAAATCTTGTGCTAGCACAATAAAAAAAAAATCCTCTTCCCCCCACAAATTCTGCATACTTATTTTGTAGAGTAAGTCAACTTCAAATAATTTTTCCATTGTGAAAGAAAAAATGTAAAATAAAAAATTAAGTGTCCCTTGTTCTGTTGTGGCATATCAACACTTTGTTTATTTTTTTAAGGAGATATCTGAAGTAGTGCTACAGTAAGGTGTATGTAGGCCTGTTTCTGAAAAAATGCTTAATTTGGCCTTCTGTTTGCCATATCAGCTGTCCTTTATCACTGAGTTTCCTCCAGTTTCTTCCTGGAACTTTAGCAAGCTGGACAACAACCTTTTTTTATTAGTATTTAATTTTACATAATTTCTTTTTTTCCCCAAATTAGTTAATTTTGGAAGGGTTAGAGCATTTGGAGAGATTGGAATACAATGCCATCCCTGTGATGTCACTGTAACCTGGTCATCTATGAGAAAATGCAGTGCTTCTGGGAGGGAGTGGGTCCCCTGAGGCCACAGCAGCTGAGGTACTGGCAGTGGCACACAGAGGTGGCAGCTGAGTTCTGTGTGTGCCTTGCTCTTTGAATACAGACAGATGTGACAATGCTCACGCTGGACCTGCATCCCCCATTTCAGTCTTGAGGTCACCTGTTGTTAGGATTGGGGAAAAGGTGCCATTTAGAGCTTGTACTTTGGGTTCCTCAAGGACTGAGCTTTCTCCCTGGGAGCTCCCCTGAAGAAAGAAGCATGGAGCAGCTCACAGCATTCCAAATACCCTGCCAGGGACCATTTGGGCTCCTGCTTGCTTGTGAGAAGGCACTTGCTGAACTCATGCTTGAAGGGGCAATTTTAGGTATTTTCCTAAACGTTCCAACCACATTATCTAAATACCTCTTAATTGTGCATGCACATGAAATGCTCTGACACAATGTATGCATCTCAAAACTCAGACTGGAGAGAATGTTCACTTGGGTTATCTCTTCCAATTGCAGAGAAAATGTGATTTTAAGTCTTAGTTTAGGCAAGTTAATATTTCACAACCTTTAAACAGAACTCTTTCAGAGGCATGTATAAAGTGTATTATCTTAGTGGGCTTTCATATGGGAGGAGCTTAAGCAACAATTCTATAACATGTAATATAATTTCAACTTCAGTTTTTTTCCTTAAGAGACTTTCAGTTGTACTGCACTGACTTGGCAGTGGGCAGCCTTTTGCCTGTGAGAATTCAGGACAAATGCAAGGAGAATACTGAGGGATGGAGAACACTAAAGCTGCAAAAATGAAGCACAATCCTCCAGCTATGAAAGTATTAAATAAATCTTGCTGGGCTTTTTTGTAAGTGGACTTTCTTGTGTATTAAACTGGTTTGTAGGAATAGAGGTACATTTTTTGTTCCATGTTTGCTCCCTTCCTTCTGCTGAGACAGTGGTGTACCTGCTGTGATGGGAGCATTTATTCAGCTGGACTGAAATCATCAATTCGTTTTTGCAGAGGTCACCAAAAATCCATCAGGTGGTAATGACACTCAGTCACTACTGATGTGGGCTGGATGCGAGCCAGTGATCTAGAGGGGAAAAGCAGTCTAGCCCATTACCAATTCCCTGGAGCCACTGAGCCCCCCACTTTTTGCTCATCTTTCTGCTTCTACAGTTCTCACAGGTTAATCTTTCTTTTTCTATGTCTAATGTGATAATCTTTCTTCTCTTACATATCTGCTTTTGACTTTCATGACAGTATGGCTGACAAACATCCTCAGCATTTTTCCTTCTGATGCAGAAAATATTAGTCAGTAGTGCAATGGTCAATAGGGGTTATTAAAAAAGAAGGGAAAAAAAAAAAAAAAAGTGCCAGAGAGAAAAAAGCCACTAGACAAAGCAAAGTCTTTGTTTTAGACTTTCACTGTGGGAATAACTACTCAGTATTTTAAAGTTTGTATCTTTTAATCAGAATGTGGCTATGAAGACTATATACTGTGCCTGTGGTAGGGTGTCCTGTAATTCAGGGCAAAATTGGGAAGCTACTAGAGGTGATTACACTGGGAATTTATACTTTTTATGCTCTGGTGGCCTTGGTAGAGATGTCTGGAGTGATTTGAGTGTTGAGAACAGTCCCACTGTCCTAGACAGCAGCAGTGTTTCAGCATCTCAGCCTGCTGGGACTCGGGTACAGTAATGTTCTTGGGTGGCCGTGCTGCTTCTGATGATTGGGTTGTTTTGGAAACCTGTGTGTCTGTGGACCAAGTGATGAGAATCCAGATTCAGAATGGGATACTGATGAAGATTTACCTGGACCATGATTATTTTGAGAGAATGAAACCAATGAATTATTCTTCTTATAATTGTTCCTCCTTACTGCTATACTGTATAAATGCATCCAAATGAGTATTTCCAATAAGAAATTCAAAATGAGCTATAAACTATTAAGTTGTGTAAATATATATTTATTCTGGAATAGGAGTTGCAGGTATTCTGAGAATACTGCTGCAGTGTACCTAATTAGGGAGAAAAAATATACCTTGTGACAAATTAATAATTTCAGGAGTTGCTGTGAATACTTTGGGAGGAGGATATGTGCTGAGGTGATTTTCCCTAACAAACCAGAGTCTATTTTTATGCACTTTTGTCAACCTAAAAAAAGCTTTGTTACTCGAATTAAGTCTTGTTGCATCACCTCAGATTAAAATGGATCTTTTGCCCTTTATTGTGTGATATTCTGATGAACTGGGAGTTATAATAGGAACATCTCTTGTATCCTGTGCTGTTTTCCTCCCCTCCTCCCCTTCCAAATTAAAGAACCCGGGGCTTACTGTTTCCATTTAGCAGAAATTGTTTTAAATTAGCCTGGAGGTGTGGTTACTCCTGTAATCCAATGCTTGTAAACATATGATCCTGCCAATAGAACCGCACAGGGTATTTTAAGCTGATACAAAGTGGACCTATGCCAAGAACTTTTTTTGTAGGAATAATTAAGTCTATTTTTCAATGTCATGCTTTTCTCTATTCAGCCTCAGTTATAAAATAAATCTCGAACCTTCTGTGACAAGGTAAGTTGAAAGTGTTGAAAATTACACCACAGCAAACCTCCTTTCCCTGTTACTGGAAATTTCCTTTAATTTACATGTATGAAATCTGAAATTACTGGAAATTAATTGGTGCAAAGCTAATATTGCCACCACTTCCCTTTTGCACTTTATTACACCTTGTATCTTTTCAGGAACAGTTTGCACTTATCAGTGGAGCTTTAAATACTGCCCTAGTGAATAAACATTTCATTTCAGTAAACAATCCCCAGAAATAGATTTTTTTACCGCAAGTAGTTTGTTTTTAATAACACATGCTGCCCCTTGGAGTTACATTCCTGAAGGAACTGTAAAATGAATTTCTATCACAGCATCTGACTTCCCTTCTTTGTCAACCTCCTCACAGATGTGTTGGTTCCCTGTAGTTACAGGTCAGCTTCTGTTTATTAAAAACTAAATCAAAACAAACCGAAAGAAAAAAAAACCCAAAAAACCCCAGTGGAGCAGGGAGATAGAAAAGGAGTGTACATATACAAAGATAAGTATTTTGATGCACAATTGAAAACTTTGGGTCCAAAGCAATTTTTTTCCAACTAAAAAGGGCTGACTTCTAGAATACTCATTTCAAATTCTTCAGTTTGGTATGAAGGTTCCTGTTAGGAAGTCAGCATTATGATTCTTTATGGTTCCTCTTTTAGTCAGAGAGTTTTCATTGTCATTTTGAGTTTGCCAGCATTTTTCAAAGTTAATTTAATTTCTGAGGAACTGATTTTGAATCTCTTTTAAAGTAGTGTAAACAAAGCAGGATTTGCTTGTGCAAAGCACTGTGGAAGTATATTCAAATAATGTTCTGTAGCAGAAAGCTGCCCTACAACTTATTCTTTATACATATGATGTTTGGAAAACACTTTGGTCTGTCATCAATTTTCAGGAAAAACATTCAGTTATGAGATTTTTGTGGACCAGAGGGGAAAAAAAAAATCAATCCCTTGTGGATTCATAGTGCTTGTATATGAGGATTAGGCTAATGCAGATTCACAGGCAAAAATCAATATAGATTTCAGAAATCCTTTCTGCTAATGATGGAACTGATCATGCAGTTCACAGGCTTTATTATGTATCTTCTTTATGAGACAACAGTAATATCTCTTCACATGGGCCTACAAGTTGAATTTAACCTTCACCCCATACATACTAATATTTTTCTTACTGGAAAAGTATAAGTAAAGTGCTAAATATTACTTGCTTGATCAAAGAGTAATAAAAAATGATAGACCATTGTATAATTTGTTCACAATACCCATACTGTAAGGAATAGATTAACTTCTTCCATCTGTTCACCAAAACATCAAATGTAAAGACTATTTACAAAGTAATATTATCTACCGAAGTTGCAGCATTAGGCAGAGGTTTATGGTAATTAATGTAGCTATCACACAGATTTTATGCTTTTATGGAGTAATACTGCAGAGACCTTGTAATCTGAGGGTAACAACATTTCTCAAGGGGAAAAAAGGACCCATTCCTTTTAAAGGGATGCATGCCTCATGTGAGATCTCCCAGCTTGTTGTGAGAGTTATTGAAGAGCCAAAACACACTGAAACCATTAGTGATTTTTCTTTTGCTTAGGATTGCAGAACAATGCTCCAGGATGGAGCTGTGTGAAGGCACAGAGGATGCAGGGATGGTTCACAGTCCAGTAAAATTTACATTCACCATAAGCATCTTGGTGGTTGTAACAGGAGGGGCAGGTCCTGGGGATTTCTTGCACTGCCTGCCATTCTTCATTTTGAGACATGCCAGCCCTGTTGGTGTTCGGCAGAATGGTTTGCCTTCCTTCTCTCCATTTCTCAGTCATCTATCCTGAGTTTCCCTGCATACACTGTTAAATATCAAATAACATATTAAGCCACATTTTGTGCCTTCTGACCCCTTTGATCTACCTCACTTCTCTCTGCCATCCACCCACCACAGTTACAGTTACTTCAGCTGGTTCTGCAATGCTATGGAGTTCTGCATTAAGGTGAAACTCTTCCTGTGGCCTTGAACAAGGAGGGTGTATTTGAAACCACTGTCTCTTCTGATGCTTACAGAATAAGCTGAGAGTTTTTGTTACCATCCTTTGTGCTTTGATGCATGTGGAAAGCACAGAAACAATTTTATTTGGTGCTCCCTAAGGTACAAGTAAGGCCCCAACAAACATACGTAAAGGAAAAATATTTACCAGCTAATAAAGACATTTTTGGGTACATTTTTAGATTAAAAAAAAGTGAAAACAAATTAACTTGGGTTAATATGATGTGTTGCTGAGCTTGAGATGCATCCATTCTTTGCTGCTTCTAGAATAATGCAGCATATGGTGGTTATTGCTGGATTAAAGAAGAGGCCCAACTTTAATTCCTGTGGTAATCACATGCTTTTTTGTGTCTTACAAAGGCTGATGAGAAATGGATTTAGAATATGGGATTTTATTACCTTGATAGTCTCTTAAAAGGGAGCTTTAAATTGTCAGTTCTTTATAGATGTGGGTGTGCTGGAGCTGTAATATTAATGGCAGCTGGACACAGCTAGGGTTGGTTAGAATCATCTTCTTGAGGAGACTCCACCATGTGACTACAGAACAGAGAGCAGTGTGATTTGTTAGGTGTTTATAGTAGTTGAAATTAATCAATTCGGCCTGATTCTAACATAGAATGTATAAAATATGTCTTAGTTTATCATTCAGAACTAAAATGAGGAGGGAAACTGCAGAGGTGGTGATAATTAAGCTCAAATGGAAGAAAACTGTCTAGATGGGAGAAATAGCGACCTCTACAAACTTTTCAAAAGTGTTGTTTGAGTTTGCCTTGTAACCTGCCATAAAGTGTCTGAAGACTCAATGTTCAGAGGGAGATTTTGCTGTTTTCTAAGATTTTGTTATTTCCAGTGTTATGCTAAAGTAATACAGGAGGGGATTTACAAGGAGAATAAAATTCATGGATGGGAATTTCCATGCTCTTTCAAGTATAATTGGGGTTTTCCAAAAGAATTTAATCTCTTGACCTCATGAATGCTTTTCCTATTTCCTTCCTACACCTTTCAAACATAAACATGCCTGCTCTGTACTTGACTTTGCTTCTCTTGGTAATTTTTCCATGGTTAATAGTCAGATTCTCTCTTCACCGCCATCACATTTTTCTTGAATAAAGTCAGTAACAAGTTCCTCAAAGCATAATCTGCTTGATCTGTTGAGTTGTTTGTTTTGTTTTTGTTTGGTTTGGTTTTTGTGGTTCCTGTTTGTTTTTGTTTGGTTTTTAATTTGTTTTTAAAAAATACAAACAGTATTCTCTCTCCTTTTAAACTTCCATCCTTGGGCTTCCAGATTTTGGCCAATGTTTTTCTATTGTTCTTTGCACATTTTCCTTAATTTTCACTGCTGCTTGTTCCTGTTCAGTATTTTCTGTGATAATTCTTCCAAGTTCTCACCCTTTCTTCCTGTACTTTCTCTGTGACTGCCTTCTGCATTTGAAGATTTGAATTGTATTTTCATGATGATGATATCTACATTTCCTTTGAAATTTCGTATTTCCCTTGCCTTTTCTTTCCTTGTTCTGGTTACCTCCAGCTCAGTCCCAGTCACTGTTAACTTCCCCAGCGATGTTGCCATTCTGTGGACATGCTCCAGCCCCCCGATGTCTTTGTCAGGAGCAGCCCAAAGCAGGATTTGAGGTGTCACTCACCAGTGCTCAGTACAGAGGGACAATCACTGCCCTGGTCCTGCTGGTCACACTGTTGCTGATACAGGCCAGTGAGGAGTTGGTCTTCATGGACAATGTCCACTAACTCTCATCCCAAGCCATCTACAGTCACTTCCTTGACGCCAATCCCTTATCTGCTCTAGTAATAACTCGCTTGCTCCTACTTCTCATGGAGTCAGGGGAGAGAAAGGAAGTGAAAACAGCAGCACCTTCCCTGTTCAGTCTCCTTGCTTTTGGTGAAATATGGAAGGTAAGAGCTTGTGCTCTAAAAAGTGTAAAGGGAAGCAAATCTGTTCTTTCCATGGCCATGTTGCAAAAAGAAAGGAAAAGGGGGTGAAAAAAAGGCAGGGAGACATCAAACAGGTACTTGAGAAGCTGTGCCCAGAAGAGCTTGGTGAGAAGGCCATGATGGCACCTGTCTGCCCAAAGAGGTGCTGAGTGCTGCTGTAGCAGGACTTGAGTTTCCAGCATTGCCTGTATCAGTAATGCTGATGGTGCGAGCAACAGCTGTGTGTATCAGGATCAAGCACTACCTCTTGCTTGACTGTTGTGCCAAGCGCAATGTTTTTGGCTGTAGCCTAATGAAAGAAGTGTCTGACCAGAGAAGGTAGTCCAGATCAGAGCCAAGCCCTCCACTGTTGGGCAGCTGTTGAGGCAAGAGCTCAGTTCATGTTACTGAGCTTGTGAAGTGTAAGGAGAAAACTAAAGCAGCCACCTATACAGTCATATAGATAGTTTACAATTAAAAGTTAATTTACTCTTGGAGTCCTGTAAAATGATGGATGCAAAATGCTGATGTATACATTTGTGTTGTGGGATGACAGGCAGCACACAAAATGAGTCACAGCCATCTCATGCTGCCTCTCCCCTCCACATTTTATGTAGCAGTCATGTAAATGTGGATTAAAAGGGAGCAGTAAAAATTAAGCAGTAGTTTGTTAAAACAGTATTGAAGGAACTGTTAAACTTGCTTAAATCCATCTCACTAGCTGTTCTGTATCCTTTGAGTCTATCTGGTCCCACCTAGTTTATCCTATATATTTCTATTGCAGTCATCAATAATTTCAGATACTACTTTAGCTGTTTCTAACCTCAAATTCAAAGTGTACATGGCACATATTGCCTTCTGAAACCCTGCATGCTCTGCAGTGGACATTTCTCTCTTATATTTACTCAAATAGAAGTGGATATAGTGTTTTCTTCTCAAATTTTTGGTCTGACTCCTGTGACTCTGACTCCAGTAAGTAATGCCAGTAGCATGGGTAGACAGATCTGACAGGGCTGAAAACTAACAGCATGTCAGACGCTTTTCTCCAATGAAGGCTATAGATCAGAGCTAGGAATCTGCTGGAGCTGGAGAGGGTGACAGGGGAATAACATCCCTTTCTCTTCCATCGACAGGGGTAATAACTCCTGGCTCCCTAGGGACAGATTGTAAAAGCCAATAGCCAGAAGCTGTGAAGCAGGGAGGGTAGAAGAATTGAAAATTAAAGAGGGAGTGAAAATTTTGTGTAAGGCTTTAGTGAGATGTTGGAATAAACCATCAAGTGTCATTCCTTTAATTGCCTTATTGTTGACAGGGTTTTTGCAATGTTGGGTTTTATTAATTTATAAAGTTAAAATACTAGTAGAATACTAGTTAAATTGATTAAGATATACCATTCTTGCATTTAAACGTAGCTAGGCATTGTGTATTCTATACTGTTATTATTGAAAGTATGTGGAAAAATGTTTTGCAAATACTGCTTTAAATTTGAATAAAACAATTTACTATACATAAACATTTTGAGCATGGTGATGCTATACACTATATAAAAGGCTCATCATTAATTTAAAATGACTGTATGATTTATAGGTGCTATCTCCATATATAAAATTCCATGTTGTAGAATCTTTCACAGTTCATAAGCATTTAAACTTTGGCTGCTTTTGTGTCCAAGAGGAGTGTTCCAGTCCTGATAGATTTCCTAGTGTTAAGATACTTGCATTGTACTGTGGGTCTTTAATTCATTTCTTTGTGAAGCAGGAGTTTTAACAGGTTAATGACAAACACTTGAAGAAGAAGAACCATAATAAAAAGGCACAGCTCCTGCACTTTTAAGAAATAGAAGTGCTTAAAAGTGTTATTTTTTATGAGTTGTTCTTGCTTAGTTTTTAAAGTGTGACTGGTGTTTAGTTAAATCTTTTACAGACTCAGTTCACTGAAGGTGACAGAAGTACTCACTTGAGCTCAATGAAAAGTAGACATGACAGTAAATTTTTCAGTCAGAGACAGGAGATCTTGTTATAGGAGTCAGTATGGGGGTCAGGGCAGAGCCTGTTGATGATTGAGGAAAAGAGAAGTAAATTCATTCTGCTTCATGCACTTTGTCAAGTGCCAGTAGCTTACCATTGAGAACTAGTCACCCGTTCTAGTCTTACGGCCCTAGAGGTCACTCATTTGATATAAATCATAGCACTGCACAGGCTCAGCAACCTATTGCCATTCCAGATGAAATAAAAAGAGAGGAATGCTTCATTCTGAATTAAAATGGCTGTGAATATCCCACCACATGTTGCTGTTAAATGCAATATGTGGTTAGATATTGATCTCCAAAATCAAGTCATTAAAATGTGCAGTTTTTGTTTATTGGAATGAAGCAATTAAATGGTTCAGTTATGCCAGACCTTACCTTTTCTGATGAAAACTATCGATTTCTTGCCACAGCTTTATAAGCGACAATGTTTTTGATTACTCTTGACAAACCTCCTTGGAGTGTTAATTAAAATTGTACCAGATGAGCAGGTGTGGGAGATCATTAGATCGCCCGGATCACACACTGTACTTCATATTCTGCAGCCTTGCATAATGAATAGGGCACAAGAGGGGAAAAACAATATCTTCATCAGCAGAATTAGCATCTTCCCTCTCTTTTCTTTTTTAACTAGGTGACATTACATTTTACAGTACATCCATTTATCATTTATTGAATAACTTCTTCTGAATCCGATTAAATGAAATTTCTTTTGAAATATTACATTGCCACAAAAGTACCAGAAATTAAATACTCAAGTAGTTTGTGTGAATGCTGATAAAATTGCAATACCCACCACATTCTTTTAAAAACAAAGCCAAAACTTTGACCTTTTCGGAGATAAGACATTTCAATAATGTCTGCATTTTTCTTTTTCTTAACTGCATGATTGTATAAAATAGCATGAGAACTATTGATTATATTGGTTTTCAAAGAGCAAATAATTTCATGATTTATTAATCTACCATAGATTTCTTGTCTGATATAGTAGTAATTGGCTGATAATTTTTTAGACCTTAATATTATGCTAAGAAAATAAGTGTGTTGTAGTTGTGCTGTACAGTACAGGGATGGCGTATGGAAACTGATTATGAAGCCTTTGCAGGGCTGTACTGTTGACTAGACAGTAAGGGAAAAAATAGGAGTAAAAGAACTAAGGAAAGGATGTAATGTAATTAAAGATGGGGTATTTGTTTGGAACAACAGAGGGAAATGGACAGAATATGTGATCATAAACTTCTTGGCCTGCCATTAACATCAGAGGTGAGTCGCAGCTGTCACTAACTGGAAGCTTGTGTGATGTGTTTGTAGCTCAGGCCAGGTCTTATTGAACTGTCAGTTTGGGCCTTAGAGGCTTTAAACTGAAAAAAACCCCAAGGTTGTGAAAGAAAATAAGTACTTGAGATAATACTTGGAAAAAGGTAGTGCAGGAGCAGTGTCTGGGATAGCTGTTCTCTAGAAGGGAGCCAGGGAGACATCATACACATTTGACTAAGTTGCCTTCTCTGTGCCTGTCTTTCTGGAAATCAGATAAAAGTTACTGTTTTGCATTTGCAGTTCTTAGTATTGCAGCCCTTATTAAATGTTAATAAAATTATCTAAAGTCTTAGCATAACTGTAAATTCAAATCACAAAGAGAGAGGCATTTCTTAATGATTGATTAGCTGTGCATTATGCTATTGAAAATGGAAATAACGAAGGATTGCCTGTTTGCAGAATTAACTGGTCCTATTGCATTATTATAAAAGCTAGCAGATTGCAAGAATGGAAGAGAAGGCTCAGAAGTTACCTACACATTGGTAACATGGGTACACTGTTGTCTTCTAGCAGAAATCCAGCTGGATGAGTTGAGTTGTCCCATTGATTTAGGTGAGCAATATACTTGAGGTGGATATTATTAACTCCAGTTGTGATGGCTTCTTTGCAGTAGTAGTGGTCTATATTTTAATGTCGTAATTTAATCATGTTTTTGAGCTTGAATGCAGAATGTGTTTTTCATGTATAATTTGGACTTGATTCTGGAAGATATGGGTATTTTTGAAGTTCTGTAAAGCATTCTTTAAATAATGAATTTATTACTTGCTGACTTTATTCATAGACATTGCTTCTTTTCATTACATTTGAAAAGGATGACATTAATTCAAATGCAAATAATTTGCAGGGCACTTTTCTGTACATTTTCAAATATAATTTGAAGGGTTTCTCAGTAGTGTTTATAGTAGAAAGTATTTCTGTTCCTATAACTATGATTTCTTTTGGATTAGACTGAAAGAAAGGGAAGAGGATATTATTTGCAGAGCAACAGAAATTGCCATGCACATGGTGTTTGCTTGGTAGCTTCAAAGTGGCTGGAACAAGATTCATCCTTGCAGGATGGTTTAACGTGGATACCTCTAACAGCCAGTGTTGCTTGGTACCCTTTGGAATAGCCTTCAGAAGGCTGTTAAAGCAGAATGGAAACTAATCTGTGCTCTCAGCCCCTGTCAGAGCTGAGGTAAAATGTGGAAACCTTGCAGTGTGCTGCTTGTGTGCTACCTTTCTGGTGGATAAATTGGATACTGCAGCAGCTTGAGGGAGTCAAACGTGTAACAGCTAAACTTTGCAGGAAAAAGCCAGTGACAAAAAAGATGACATAATGTCACAGTGTAAGTGAAAGAGAAAAGATCAAATCCTCTGGGTCTTTTTTCTCATCTTTTTCAATGCGTCTGTGCCTGTTGATGTGAGATTTAAAAATCAAATTATATTTTAACTGGTATTCCAAATGTCTCATGTGATTTAGTAAATAATACTTCCACAGGTGGAAAACCTGCACTATATGATCAGCACTGTAAGAAAAGGCTGAGTGCAAAAATTTCAGTTTTTTACCCAAGATTTGAAGCTATTTTTTTTTTTGTATGTTTCAGATTCCTGCCTTTTCTGCTTTCCAAAAGTATTAGTTTTATAAGCTGAACTGAAGAGGTTTTTATGTAAAGATGCAGAACAGTAGTGATACTAGTAATAGTAACAATAATAAAAAAATATTTTCTACTTTACATAGTTCCTTTAATTTTAGGAGTCAAAGCGTTTCACAATCAGTGATTAAATGTGAAATTGCCAAAGTACCTGAAATACACCTTTGATTGTCAACTATCCAAAATGCAGGCAGCATATAACGTGGTATATTATTAGATAGGCATGGGAAAATCTCTATGCTTCTAATTGTTGATTTCCTATATTTTCTTCAGAAAAATTACATCAGTGCCTTTATAAGTATTTTTTTTTCTTTTGTGGCATTCCCATGGCTGTTAGCCATGTTGCATGTAAAATGAGTGAAACCTGGAATCTCTCAGAGTCAGTGGTTCTCTTTATTCTTTGCTCCATATTGAAAATGGTTCCTGCCAGCTGGTGCTCTCCAAGCTGCCTGGAAGAACTTTGGCATAGTTTTCCTAACCTTTCAAACAGTAAAAGCAAAACCTTGCTTTGATTTAAAAAAAAAAAAAAAAAAAAAAAAAGGCAAAAAAAGCCAGAGGACTTTGGCCCCGAGCCATCAAGGATGCAGGCGACTGTGCTGCGGGCTGACAGCGTATTCCACAAACCCTGCAAAGTTCTCCTCGGGGTCCCTGGAGTGGCTGAGGCACTTTGCTTGTACTTAACATATATCAACTGTCACCCCACGGCAGTCAGTGCTGCACTGAACACAATGGAACATCCAGATGGTCTAAACAAAGCCAACAAATGTTCACTGCTATTAAAAGCTGTTTACATCAACTTCCAGTATTTCATGTGCTGAAGTTTATATTGTGTCACTACTGGGGTGCTTAGCTCCATCCTCAGTCAGAGCAGGGATTTCTAAACTATTGTTGCTTATGTGTTAAAATAACATTCTGAATATGCCTTAAATACATGCCACTGAACTTTTTTTTTCCCCTTTTAAATAGGAAATTGGTCATTGTATGCTAATCACATGCTTTCAAATATTGTAATTGATTGTCCCATCTAATTTCCCCCTGCTTTTCCCTCAGTATCCTCCTTCCAGTGCCTGTCCCCTGCACTTGCATGTCCCACTGGTGCTGCTTCTGTCAGGCACACACAGCTGCTGGCTGCCGGGCTGGGCTGTGACACTGTGTGTCCCCACTGCTCCCTGGCCAGCTGATGGAGGTGCTGGTGTCTGTTGTGCTCTGCTCCCATCCCTGAAACACTCCGAAGCATCTCCTCTGTCCTATTGGCGATTAACACGTGGAGGTGACAAACGGACATTTTACACCTCCTTCCTCTGACCCTTGTTCCTGGTCTCCGCTTTTACATCCCTGCCTTCTACTTGCTGTAATAAATTAATTGGAGGGGCACAAGCTTAGCTCAGTCTGTTGGTTCCCATGAGGCTGCAATAAAATTCTTAGGGAGACTGTGAATGAGGAAATCATTCCAAAACAGTACTATATTTTACAAGTGTGATTTCTAAGATACCATTCTTGGGGAAAAAAATGGCAAAAAGTGCTTAAAGCACTAAAAATATCCCTTATTTGCAGTGATTTAAAGAGCTGAGAGATATAACATTTTTTCAAATATATGAAAGATCACATGCACTATTATCCATCTACACAGTATTTGTTTGCAAAATAAAAAATAACTATTTTTTCAGTAATTTTAAATGAAATCTGACTAGCCTTCCCTCCTCTCCACAAGTAACAGATTAAGGCATTAGAGAAGAACAAATTGAATCCCTAGCCTTTCCAGGTAAGAGCTTTTTCTTTGGTTTGTACCCTCTACTTCTAGCTATTACTGGTCACCATGCTAAAAATAATAAAATAGAAAAATAGGAACCTGATGTTTTTAGCCCATAAGAATCTAATATTGGAATTTTATGATATCTGTGGTGTTTATCCCAGCAAATGTCATTGATCTGCATGTTAGTTGTAGCACTAACCTTCACTAAGTGGGCAAAAACATGCTTATTTCTTCTGAGAGAGAAATCCCATCACACTTTATGGGTTTTAAATAAATAGGACTCTGCAGCACCAAAACAGGGCTACTGCCAACATGTTCTGGGGTATGCTAGCAATATTCTTTCTAAGATATTTATATTTTGGAGAAGATTTCTGAAGATATAAATGTATGAATGAACAATTGAAACTGTCTGAATCTTGCTTGGTTTTTAAAAAAATGTACAAGACAGGTACTTCTAATAGAATGTAATATGTTACAGAAGTATTTTCCTTTCTGACAACAGCGCATGACCACAAGTAAAAATATTAAATTTTATTATCTGTTTTCACTATTAGTTGCAAAGGGGATATGGCAAATAGTGCATTTTCCTGATGTGTTCTAGCTGATACAAGACTAATGCCTGTTCTCAGGCTTTGAATGTGAGATTCCCAGATTCAAATGTGATTTGCAAAACTTTTTAAAGTTAGTTCCATTTCATTCTGAGCTTTATTAAATATTTAGGCTATTTATTTGATCATATTGTATGTAACACAAACATCCTTCAAAGTGTTGCAGAGAACCAGAACAAACTCCCCTGTTTTTCTTGTCCCTCTCATTATTCTTTTGTTGCATAGCTAGATCTCCTTGCCATATTCTGTTGTACAAATCCTTGACAAATCCTTGCCTTGGCTGGCATCCTTAGGAATAAAATTACTACTGTTACTGAATGTCCTTTAAGTTCCACAATGCTCATGCTGTTTCCAGAGATGAGTGGCTCCTTACAGACATCGTTATGTGGAATGTAATAGAAGGGGCCTGATACATTTCTGTCGCGAAGGGTCTGTGATTCACCCTGTTGTCCTGAGTGGTTTTGGTCATTTTGCTGTCCTGGTAGGTAAACAGCATGCTCTGCACAGAGATCATCTCCTGGCTTTGTGTACAGGACACACACTCTGGAAACACCACGGTAAAGGTTTTGCACAATGAGGTTGCACAGTGTTCAATTCGTATGGGGTCAGTGCATCAGAAATAGGAAAGATACAGAAGTAAGGGTAAAGTCCTAGTGGAACTGAAGGCATAGCATTTGAGATTTCTTTTCTAGAAAGTCAAGCTAGTTCCTATGTTGTATTAGAACATGACAATGAAAGAACTGCATGTTAGTCTACATTACAAAATGATTAATCTCTGATGTTTCCATCCCAGGGAGTTTATTGCCAAAACTGTAGGAAGTGGATGCATAAGGAAATGTTTTACAATAAAGATGACATCATTAATCTTCAGTATTTCTCTGAGCATGCAGAATGATAGAGAAAGAAATATTTTACTTTCAGTAAGGAATCCTGAGAGGTATTGGGGACAGCAAACTCTTCCAGTGGCATGGTTTTGATGTTTGACAGGGGTCAAGCTCTGTGCCCGGTGTAGATGAGCCGTTTGGAGCCAGATTGTCAATCCAAACGCAAGCTGCTCCGTTTCCTGTTTATGCCTGTGCAGAGTTACACATCCTGACTCGCTTGCCTTCAGCTGCAGGTTTTTCCGCACTCCCTAGGAGATTTCTTCCTTAAAATGGTTTGTTATTTATCATTTAAGTAAGCCACTGGAATTTTGTTAATTCCTGTTTTATTTAACATGTGCAAGACGGTATCATTAGCTAAAGGAAGATAATGTTAAGGTAGTAAGAGTTACTGATACTACTAATTAAACGACTTTTGCAAAACAAAATCTGATCAGCCTATGCCGAAGTGTAGAGAACTCCTGCCAAGTTTACTGCTTCACAGAGGCCTGGCCTATTGTATATCTGACCTGAGGTTATCAGCAATTGAAACCTGGTCTGGTAATTTAAAAATAAGCTTTTTTGTGTATTACACATTTCCATTTTTCCATCTGTCATAAGATTAAACGTGTTTTAGCATAAAGGGGCATTCTTAGAAAAGCGGTTTGCTTGGAATGTTTATGAAGCTTCTCCATTGACAGAGAATATAAGCATTTTTTATTGTTCAGCAGTAGAGCTCCTAAGTATTAATTTATTTTTTTTTAAATTACCCTATCCAAGAAAGTGTACTGAATGCCAAAGATCTGTCAGTTCATGGTGCTTTGTCCTTACCCTTTAAATGTGAAAAAATTTTGATTATAGTGAGGTTAGGGCTGTCAGAGTTTTTCTGTATTGGTTAAGTCATGCTTTTCTTTAAAGGTAGTTTTACTAAATTATTGAGTTTTCTTAATAGATACCAAAGAGCTTTTGCTAATGGCCTGTATGCCTTGCTTAAAAGCTAAAGGAGGGTAGTTACTGAGGAAGAAGGTTGCTAATTAGGCCTTACTTCCAAGCAAATGTTATTTGATAAAATGATTGACAATGTACTTCACATTCCTTTCTCCACCTCTTTTGCTGCTTTACTGTTGCTAGAAGTTAGATCTTTAACACATGCTACACTGACTGATATAAAGGGACCCTATTGCAGTTGGAAAGGATTTTATTAGTTTAACAGTGGACTTTTTGCATAAAATAACTAATATGTGGCAGGAGCAGAGTGAGGGTGTAATAAAAAGTCATAATATGTTGAACCAGCATAATTACAAGGAAAAAGAGAGCATTTTTCAGCTTTTCTGGAGTTTTGACAGTGTTAGGAGGAGCTATATTTTCACCGTACTCAGTAGGAGTAGGATTGTACATGATCTTCAGCTGGAGTCAATTGGCCTCATTTCAAAGTTAATGGTCCTTTTGGCCTTTACACTATCAAATAATATACCCTGTGACATACTGATAAAGACTGGCAAAAATAGCAACTGTAATGAAAATGAAGAATTTGTTCCTTTGATCACTTTTCCCTAGTTTATGCATAACTCCAATTAACTTGATAGGGCTACCTATGCTTATTAATATGGTTTCTATTGGTGTAGCATCTAAATACTTTCCAAGCATTAATGGGTTTTAATTTAGTGATACCATTGTGAGGCACAAAAATCACATAGTTCCCATTTTAGGAGACTAAAACTAGAAACTTTGTGCACTTACTTGTGTAATTGAGATGTCTTTGAGACATCTTAATTCCTTGGTGTTTCCACTCCCCACTCTGAGATGGGCCAGCCACTTGTCCTAGAAACTTAAGTGCCAAAGATTCACACCTGCAATCTTCCTTCTGAACTTCATGTCCATTCAAAACTCCCCCTCTCCCCATCAAAAGAAAACCCCAGGCAAACAAAAAACCCCCATACAAACCATCCCAATTCACAAGCCAGCTTTGGAAAAGTCATTACACAAATCTTTCATGTGCACAACTGAATGGATTCCTTTTCTCCCAAAGCTTGCTTATATTTAGTGGTAGAGTAGAGCTGAGGTTTAGAAATTTGGTTTTAGTAGATGTTAAACTAAGCATTAAATGCAATCAGGTTTGTTTCCTATGTTTGAAGTCAAAAGGGTGGTCAGAGGCTCTTCCAGACGTTCCCTAAATTTTCTTAAATAACAGTTGATGAGAATATTTATATCTTGAATAATGTCGGTATTGTTTGACTGTCTTTTTCTATTTTTATAATAATTTATTGCTTGCTTCTTACATTATACATGTAGCTGATGTAAATTGCAGAAAATGGCATTTAAAACACTTTTCCTCAATTGTCTTCTAAGTACTTGTAAGATCGTGGAAACACCCTAGAGTACCCAAGTTAACTTTAGAAGGGTTAAGCAGCAATTCCCTTGGTGACCATGTTCACATTGTGAGATGCACCAGCACACATGTTTTTGCTATCAGGCCAAAGAATATCCCATTTAGGGCTTTTCCCCACAGTAATCAAGGCTGAAGACAGCAAAACAGCATTCCCTTCAGAGGATGCAGCAACAACCTGAACTCAACCTTTGTTAAAGACTAAGCTCTGCTACCAGTTCCTTTTGCAATATATTGTAGTGTG
Organism: Sialia sialis; assembly: GCA_009812075.1. Classification (NCBI taxonomy): domain Eukaryota; kingdom Metazoa; phylum Chordata; class Aves; order Passeriformes; family Turdidae; genus Sialia; species Sialia sialis. The sequence continues at coordinate 9,353,181 of VRYO01001717.1, read as the reverse complement.
ACTTAGTTTCCTACAGTGAAGGTGGCCAAGGTAAAACATGACTGCAGAATAATGTAACAAAAATGTGCCGCTCTGCATAAGGCTCCTGAGTTTGACTTGCTGCTGGTCAAAGCTGGCCTATTGACCCCTGTCCACTCTAGCTGAGTAAACCTGCAGGTTTTTGCTAAGGTATGTTTGCAGCAGGAAAGGTCTTGGGCTCTAATTAAATGCAGAAGGCATGCAAACAGGCTTTCCAGATGTTTTAGTTAATCAAATTAATATAAATCTGAGCATAATGCCTTCCTTTATGTTGGAGGTGAAAGCAGGGTTGTGAAATACTTGAATCTTTGAAAATGGTATTAAAACATGGTATTTGTTTTTCTCTATTGTTTTGCACTATTTTTTTTCTTTTACTTATAACACAATTCATTTTTGCCTACAGGAAGCATTTTGGCTGCCTCTTTCTGGAAAAAAAAAATTGGCTGGCATAAACAGCCTGTGGATTTGGCAAGGTGATAAACACAAAGATTTCTATTTGCAGTAGAATATTGCATTATGAGAAATATGAATAGTAATCTCATTTTTGATGTACCTTGGGATGGCTTGCTGGAGACCACTCAATTTTACTTTAAAAACCAACCAAATAAAACTAAGGCAAACAAAAAAAGATATGTTCACATCTTTATTTTTGAATGTTGTAGGCATATTTTTACTAAGGACACAGTTTTAACAGCCTGCTCTTTGTAGAATTCTCATCTGCTCTGATCATTTGATAAAGATTAATTTTTCCAAGTTGCTTTGCTTTTGTTTAGTTTCTTTCTTTTTTTTTTTTTTCAGAATTCTTAACCTTTTCATACTTTCGGTGTATTTTTAAAATATTGCAAAAATTCCCCTTCCTTCTCCTGTGGCTAAGCAGGAAGCCAGCAGGATACCAATACTGCTTACTCACGGAAATTAAAAACAAAACAATAGGTAAGAAAAATAAAGAAATAGAACAAACAAGAGACACTATCTTTTCTGGTAAAGCTTTTTGTGCACTGGATATTCACTATACTGGAGCTTAAAGTATTGAAACTTCCGCAGGAGAGTTTCTGCAGAATTTGGCTCTTAGTTATTTCAGTGTTTGAAAGTGAAACATGGAGTTGAACTACTAGTCTGTCTGTGTGCCCAAACTGCAGGGAGAAAAAGCAGTAAGTCAGCAATGATATCCTTGCAGTCCACAGTCCCAAGTTAAAGGGTGATAGGTTTTGGAGTGGCATTCTGTTTATTGGTTAATTTTTGTCATAGCCTTGTAGATGCTGGTGGTTATGGGGCTCCCCAGGCAGGCATGGATGATGCCACGCTGTCTGCACGTGTGTGTTCCTCCCACCTTCAATGTGTGAGGTGTCTCACTCTTGAAGAGTCTTTCCTGAGGCGCCTGGACTCCTCTTCCCAAGCAGAGCTGCACTGTGTGCCAGGAGAGTGCTGTCCTTGGACTGAGCCAGCCCAGACAAGGGCACAAACACGTCCTCTGCTTGTGCAGTTTAGGATTACCTTAGGGAGAAAGACAAGGGGAAAGTATGCTTCCACCTTCTTTCCCCTTTCTTCTGGTGATCTGGTGATGTGACCAAGTTGCCTATTTCCTCTTGAATCAAAATACACCTCATTAGGGTGGCTTTTTGAAACCTCATTTATGTAACTTATAACCCACTTCTCCTTCAAAAACACTGATTCTGAATTCTCAATCTCCTGTTTTTCTCCAATGTTATCTATCTTTTATTCTCTTAAATTTTTGTTTGTAAGTTCATATGAATGGAGACTTGTATCCAATTCAACATGTTCTCTCTAGACTTTGGAATAAATAGACTTCTCTATTTGCCACTGACATTTGTGTGGATAACAGCTCATAACATGATTGAACTCCATTGATTTTTCATAAAAGTTTAATAAGGTGATACAGGTCAAAAGCATTGCAAAGTTTGTTATAAATTCTTGTGGTGATCTGAATGAGACAGTGGGGAGAGCTGGCACCAGCTACACATTGAATTACATGGAGAATAAATTCATGCATAAATATGTTTTGAATTACATGGAGGATAACAAGGATTTGAAACTTTGTGGTTAATTATTTTGAATATTGTGCTTCAGATTATGAGATTTGTAACATTGCATGGTTCTTCTGGTTTATGTTTTGTATTTGTTTACAGGTGATTTGCTCATAACTGCTTTAGTAGGAAATGGATCTTGGAAAAATACTTTAATTGCTTCCCAAAAAGAAAGCCTCAGATTAACATGTGAGCTCACTGAAATAGTTGACTAACATTGCATGAATCCATTCAAATCAGCGGAGGTTCCAGTTGTGCTGCAATTTTTAATCATCTGGGCAGAATTGTCTGATAAGTTCCCTGAGCTGGTTACAGTATGGGTTAGGTCATGTTTGAAAATTGCTTGGACAAAACCCAGAGCCAGTGGTACATCAGTTACAGATGCTTTTTGGGCTTACAATACAGAAAACACCCATGCAGAAAACCTCATTAGCTTCTACGGGAGCTTGGAGATTTTCCCCAGCCCCATCCCCTTCTTTGGGCCTTTGACTGGGGTGGGAGAAGCCTTGCATGGCCCATTGCTGCTGCTGAGTTTGTGGCCAGAGTTGTGATCTGACCACTGACCACGTCAGTCTGGTGTGTCATCCCTCAGGACATGAATCTTTCATGAACAGCAAAACCTTTTTATGGCTTAACTTTGTTCCTTGAGCGTGCAGACTGCAGAGGAACAGGATGTTTATTGTACATACAGTGGCTATTCCCACTGAAGAGGGGCTGCCTTTGGGGTGGACACAGCTCCTTTGTGGGAAGCACCTCCTGTACCTTGGCACAGTGGTGTAGGTGTGAGTCCTGAGGACCTCTGGTGTGTGCTGTGTTCCTCCCAAGTGCACTAAGAATAGAATTTATTACAAATAAGGCACCATGTTTAACACAGTCCTCAGGTCAGCATTGTCAGATGAGGTCTCACAGGGTATGGCAAAATTCTTGTTATTACTAGCTGATGTTTTTGTGTCTTATGTGCCATATAGATGATTTCATGAAAAGGTATAGAATTTTTTTTAAAATTCAAAATTGCAAAATATAGCTTGTTAAGAACATTAGTAAGTTTTTGCCAGATTTTGTGGCATGGAGCAAGTACTCTTTTAAGATAACCAAGAATGCCAACTTTCATATGAATCTAACACACTGAAAAATGAGCCTTGTGCTCCCTTTATAGCTGGCCAGTATTAGAGGGGAGCATTCAGTGCATGAATCCAAAACCCTCTGGAAAGCATTTTTTTTATAGCTCCAATAAAGTCCTCTAGCGAGTTCAGTGTTTGCTATTGACACCAACGGCACCTGAATATTCCTTAATGTACTGGAAGTCCCAGAGGGTCACTAGCAGGAATTGTGCATTTTCTGGTATGGCACACAGTTTTTAAAGGTTCCTCTCTATTATCATCTTCATTGCTGTCCTGCAGATGAAAAAACAGGCAATTTGCTCTTTGCTTTATGCGCTGCCTCCGTGCAGCGGCTGCGTTCCAGCGTGATGCACTCAAAGTGTCAAGAATAAACCCAAAACTGGGGGGAGGATTCTGCAGGAGCTATAAATCCCCTCTTTTCCAGAGGTTATTTCTGCACTCACCCTTGATGTACAGAACTTATTTCTGTGCTTGGGTTAATGTTTAGGTTTTCTTCATAGGTCATCTTTTATTCTAAAGACTAAAGAAATCCTTCTGTTCATCTATTAAATTTGTAGGTTCTGTGTACTATACAATATGTTTAAGGGAGGGGGATATTCTCTTTTGAATTATAGTTCTTCAAGTGAATTGGTTATTTTCTCTATAACCTTTCCTGTCAGTGCCTTCGAAAAGGCAATCCAGCAATCAGTTAGATGATTATATTTTCTGGTTAGTATCTTATAATTAAAGTATCTTATAATTAAAACATGTTTTCATATGATTTTAATTTTTCCAGAGTATATGTCAGGCTCAAGATCTTTGCACATGTCTGTTGCTCCTAAGACACAGTAATTTGTTAGTAGCTCAGCATCTGATCTGTTCCACATTTCCTTCACAAAAATAGGTCTTGAGTATGTTGCCATTAGTATTTATTCTGATAAAAAGTGTTCATAGCAGGATTAGAACCTGCAGATGTTTAGCAGGTTTCAAAGTCAGTGGAGAACTCATCTTTTAGCCAAGGTGGCTCACCAAGGAAAAAACATCTGAGCAGGGGATAGAGCCAGGAAAAGGATGTGGGGGACAGGACTTGGTTGCCCACTGGTGGATGGATGGCACAGATCTGGACTGCAGCCTCCTGCCTTTTTTCCAGCTCTGCTCTCAGATGTAGCTGGAAGGTCAGGGTCCTATGGACCACCTAGTCTTGTGATTTATGCTGAACAAGGTAGGATACTGAAGCAGTTTGTTTTCCATTTCTGTTATGCAATGCCCAAATTACTCTGAAATATTCCTGAAAGTAACTTGAGTTGGATAAGTTTTGTGTGTCATGTGTCCCCCTGCCTTAGGTGTAAAGGGGATTTAGCCAGGTGAAATATTTTTTGGACCTACTGGGAAAAGAGACTGTATTTATGTCAAACTGTTTGTTTTTTGTTTTTTTGTTTTTTTTTTTTTTTTTTCTGTTGAGTGGTCATTGATTTTAGACATGACAAAAGCTATTTTTATGAACCCTTTCCTACCCTTTGAACATTAAGCACCTTTATACTGTTGTCTTGGTTGTACTTTCTTATGAATCTCTTATTCTGCTAATGAGTGGTATTTTTTCCTTCTCTGCAAAGACTTGTGACTTTTCAAATGCATGTGAGTAGCATTTATTCCCCTCCCTTTCAGTAATGTTTTGACTACTTATGCTTTATGCTTCTGAAGGATTCAGCAGTGTGGGAAAACATAGAATGGTGTGTAGAAAAGAAATCAAATAATATTAATGGATTCAAATGAAGGGAAATGAAAATTGAATCCAGACTCACATTTGCCTGTAAATTATTAGAATGAGCACAAGTATAATTTAATAGAAAGTAACTTAACTGTAGCTTAGTAATTCTGTACTTTATCCTGTGTGTGAATAGTAAGAAATGTGGTGTGCTAGGCAGGGAAAAGAGCGTTTCTTGCAATTTGCATTAGACCATTGGAAAACAGGAATGTAGGGAATCTTAGTGATAAATCCATAAAAAACAATTTGACATTCATAATGGCTTATTTATGTATAAATGATACCAGAGCTGCAGTTAACTCCAAACGCTTAGAAAAGTTTAAAAACAGGTTTCTGTCGGAGGCCTCTGAATTTTTTTCTCGTCTCCTTTTTGTCTTCTCTGCCCTCCCTGCCATGTTCCTCTTGTTTTCTACCTTCCTACTTGGCAGTTCCTGCTCCCCTTGCACTGTCTCAGATCTGCTCAGCTGCCCAGGGAGGTGGCCACTGATGCCAGCATGTGGTGTCGGAAGGTGGGGGCACTCCAGGAGCTACTAGGCTGAGTGCTGCCAACACCAGCAATGTCAGGCTCTTGCCTGTCTCTCAGTGCCTTTGTGGCCACTGCCTTAAACAGGGATGAAGGACACCCAGAGGGGCTGAAGAGTTCCCAGCACATCAGCACACTGTGGGCTGTGGGAATAACTGTAGAGAGCTGTGGAGGAGCAGTGACCTGTGTGCCACATGCAGCCACCTCTCACAGCAGGAGCTACAGGAGCACAGAGAGCCTGGAGTTTATGGAAAGCAGTGGGTATGGATGAATAGGCTGTGTCTTCTCTAGTGGGACAGATGTGCTGCCTTGGACATGCCATGGTGCCGAGCAAGTGGGGGAAGCTCCCTGAGGATGGGCCTTGCCTCAGCTGTGGGATGCTCATGGGAACTTCTGCCAAGTACTTTAAAATGAAATGGGAAGAGCTGTGCTGTGAGGAAATGGGCAGTGCTTTGAATGCAGAGGACTATCTAAGCTAACTTTTCTGGTGCCAGAAAAGGAGGAGCATGGGGCTGAGGAAAGGGAATGAAGCTGAAGGATTTGTGTATCTTACTATTGTTTTCGACAATAATTGTCTTTGAAGTACTTTAAGTGAAATAATTGGAAAATGGATGAATAAATAATAGGAGAAAATATTTACAATTTGGCCATGAAAATATTTTTGGACTAAGTTTTTAAGCTTTCACCGTAGTGTGTAGGTTCTGTACTCCCAAAGAACAGCTAAGTAGCTGTCATTAATTTTTATTTCCCTTTTACTGTGTAATTATCATGGTTTGTTAGGGTTTGGGGCAGTAGTCTGTGAAGTCATGAGCACCTTTCCTCATGGAACCCGTGTGCAGAATTCCCTTCTGCCACCAGGCTCTGAGCCTGGGTGACAAGTGCTCTTGGTCTGCTGCCTCCTATGACAGTCTCCATGTCTTGCAAAGTCTGTTAGGAGAGAGGGAGAAAAACTTGGTTTGTCCCTCAAAACAAAGGCAAGTAAATGCCAAAATACCTGAAAGCTTGTAAGACTTTGTGCAAAAGAGGGAGGTTCAGATGCACCATTCAGTGTTACTGATGTGTCTGAGAGCCCCTGTCCACACTCTGGTTTCTGCTTTTGTTTATGCTAGAGGAGTGACAACAACAGAATCTTAGGGACTGAGGTTTTCCTTTGTGGATGTTGCTTGGGTACAGGTTTTTTATTTATTTATTTATTTTTTTATTATTTTTTTAACTTTTTCTGTTTGCTTCTCAGGTTAGAATTCTGTTTTCTCCCCTCTGTCTTGATTTTGCTGCTGGCACTTTGTTTTAAATTTTTGTACTTTCTCTTCTGTTATGTTCCAGTGTGTAGGCTGGTTTTGACCTTGAACTTTTGCAAAATACCACTTCCCAAAACACCCATGCCTTTGTAACCTGCTTTATTGTGTAGATATATAAACTCATTGATCATACTGGTCCTGATGTGGTTTTGGCAATCATGCGGGTAAACAGCAAGAGCAGACCTACCTATTATATTTGAACAGTACAATGCAAATGTATTATACCAGAGAAATTAAGGAGTGGTTTATCTGTACCAATATTACCTGTATTGCCTGGTGATTGGTGTTACTGTCTGCACTCACTAAAGCTCTAAATCTCATAGAAATGCACAATACAGATGACAATTTTAAGGTTTTTTTTTAAAAAAGATTTGAAACCGGGCGGAAGTCTTCTCTTTTTAAGAGGTTTCCACCCCTTTTTCTGTAGTCTCTTACTAATATAACATATACATCACTAGTATGGTCTGTGTTCTGTGTCATGAAATGAGTAACAAAAAAAGTGAAATTTCTTCAGGTTACCAGCACAGGAGGGAGATTGGTGAGTAGTGCTGCATGCATAAGTGATGAGTGCACACCTCACTGTTTTGGTGGACTTTTTGAAATATCAAATGTGAGCACAGATTTAAATTTGTGAAGTCTCTTAGAATTAATTCCATCCCTTTTCTGTCAATACTTTTTGGAGTAAGATTGTCTGTATGAAACCCTTCATTTTACAGAGCCATTGCTGGTGGCTTTAAGGAGGAGCTGGTTGTTGGCAGCATTTGGGTGTGACTGCAGAAGGGTGATGCCCCAGCACTGTGTGCAGGGCCTCAGGACAGCACTCCCCTCCTCCCCAGCTCTGCGTACCCTGGCCCAATGATCCACACTGTAGGTTAGGATGTATTAGGTAGTGAACTGTGAAATAGATTCTTGGCTATATCAATATTTATATTATGACCTTCTGTCCCTAGTGAACTCTTATTTCTGAGAAATTAAAAAGAAAGAAACAAACAACAAAAACCCCACCCAAACTCATACAATGTAAATAAGCTTAAAACCCCCCAAAATGTCTATTGAGGGCTTTCTGGCTGTTGCTATGTTTTGGAGTAATACCTTGTCCAAGATACAGCACTGCTATGATGTATTAGACTAATATATCATGAGGGTGTCATGGCTTTGATGATGTATTAATGGAATACATCGTTAAGGTGCCATAGCTCTTATGATGCATTACTCCAAACATGACCAGCTGGGTGGCTTAACATACAGGCATGTGTGTGTATGAAGTAGTGTTTCTCTACCTAAACGTTCATGTGCAAGAAAAGTTAGGAAGACCTGAAAGTCAGGAGCTTACGAAGAGAGAGGTTGAGTTAGGTGGGACCAAAACTGAGGCTGGAGCTGCGTGCTTGCAAAATCTCTGAATGTACAGTAAACACGGGGAGGGAAGAAGAAACTGCCTTTACTGAAGCAATAATGAATTTTTATTCCCTTTTAAAGAGTACAGTGATATGTGCTGTATTACATTAACAAGTTCACGTTTTTGAAAAATGTCTTCATGAGTTTTTTTTCTGGGTATTTTTTCAATTTGCCGTCATATTCTGGGAAAATTAGGTTGAATAGGTTTTATGCAGGTATAAACACTTCTGATGTAGCTGTCATTCATCAATTTTTTGTTGTATATGTCAGCTACTTCTGGTTTCAGAAAAGAAAGTAAGGTAGTTCTGGTAAGCAGTCTTTTAACAAAGTTTTTTTTTACCACATTTCCAGACATATCCAGCTTTGGAGAAGCAAATCAGTAAATCTCCCTCACCCTGAAAGAGATATCAAACTTCAACAAAAGGCATTATAAAGTGCATTGAATACTGATGATGATACTTACCTCCTTGTTCCCTAGCTAAAAGACTTTATGTGTTGTGTGTATTTATACTTAAAAAATTTCTATCTCTTGCCTTTTTTAAAAGCCCTGTATTGTCACATTATGGATGGTCTTGACTGCATGTATGTCCTTGAATAGAGTCTGTCTGTTGCCTGATTTTGTTGAAAATCCAGCTCACAATTGCTCTAGTCTTGCAGTGGTACACATTTACTGAATTTGAATATTGCTGTTTAATCTAATTAATCTCTTGGGGATTTTTTTTGCCATTCATAGAGCTGGGTGCAAGATTTGCCCATTATTGATTTTTTTCCCCCTGCCATGCTTAGAGAAGGATGCAGAGGCAGATGTAAAATACCACTTTTTGCTGAATCTATAGAGAGGTGTGGGAATATTTCCAGGTACTGAAAAATCAACATTTCCAGTATAAATTGCTCTTGCTCATTATGATGAGAGGCATAAAGTATCCAGTGAATAAGTTTCATTTTTCAGGTTTCATGGCACGCAATTATTTGTATAACTTTGCCCACTTTTCCCATCACAGTATCTTGAACACTAGATGGCATTGACATTGTTAGTGTAAGTGGGGAGGATATGGAGGATACTCAAACCTCCTTCCTTCAATAGACCCCATTTTCCTTCCTGCCATTTGAGAAGCCCAATCAGACAAGAAAATCCTCAGTTAGGACCATATCCAAGTGTTGCATTTTCAGCCTTCGCTGACTGCTGCAGGGTCAGTGCAGAAATGACCCAACCTACACAGCAGATTCCTGGTACTGGGTAGTTTTGCACTGACTATGCAGAGCTGAGATGGCACCTGCAGCAACCCCAGACATAACCAGTGGATGGACTTGCCAGCTACTGTGTTATGATGCATTCATAGTGATTAGCAGACTGCATTTTGTCTTGGCTGGGGACTTGTTTGTTTGGTGGGGGTTTTTTTTTGTAGTTTTTAAACAATTTTTATTATTTCTAATTTTTTGTTTTTTTGGTTGGTTGTTTTTTTTGCATTCTGGTAAGCTCTGCAATAGTTACTGCAGTGGTTAATTTCTTCTGATTCTGTCACCACTCTTGCCTATAAATACAGGAAATTATTATGTTAGTGAGTATTCTAGGCATCTCTTATTTGAAGCAGCAGTTAACTAGGGATGTTAAAAGCAACCTGCATATATAGATTTTAATCTTTTACAGGCCAGCAGAGCAGTGTTTTACAGCATGAGACCTGACATTAGAAAGTCATGTTGCTGTCCTTTAATGGTGCTGGTATGACCTTGGCGTTGTGTTCCATTTTGTTATAGGCTTATTTATGAAGGCCTAGATGCAGAGCTTGAGGAAAATTTTGGGAAGTTGGTTGTGAGAAGTAATTTCTCTGTGTTATTTCTGCTTCAAAGCTTGGTGTGAACTGATAACAAGTGACTAAGTCTGGGATTAGATGGCATACCTGCATGATGTGGGAATTTGGCATCTCCTCAGCGATGCCCTAGACCTTCTTTAAGGGTCTATTCTGACCCAAACATTTTATGATGATAGATGGCTGTGTAAAAAGGGCTGTGAATGCCATTTGGGCTTTGTGATACCACAGGATAAGATCAGTAGTAGGCCCATAATTCCCTTCTTTTAGAAATGTGCTGTATACGACACCCTGGTTGGGTTCCATCCCTAAAATTTGCATAATTTGTGGAATTTATATATCATAAGTAGTAAAGGAGTTGTTTGAGAAACAATGCTTTGTTCCTACAATATAGCAGTGTATTTTATACAAGTTGCTGTAATCTTCGACTGGGGAGTCATGTATAACCTAGCATTAGAAGCAATTATTTTAATGACAGTTTAGTGACATGTCACCAGACTTGGAGCAGATGGGTAAATGGATTCCCAGAAAACTATACTTTTTGTTCTGTGATTATTATCTAATTTTTGCTGATTAAATTATGGGAGGAGATGCCAAAATAATGAAAGTAGTAGAGCCTGAAAAACTGAGTGATTGAACTGATTCATAAGAGTAGTAGTGGAGAGAAGTATGAAAGCAGTCTGTCTCTTGCCTGCTATTCTTTTATTAAGCAGAAAAACTTTTCAAATGCCTGTTGTGGTAAGAGCTGAGGACTCAGCCCCAGGTCAGAGCTTCGTCATGCTAGTGATTAACACAGCTTCTTGTGCAATGGATGAAAATAGGGTTTTGTTTTCTTCAATTAGGATTGGGGTTTTTTTTTGACACTATTATGGAGGTAATATCAGTGATACTATTAGAGAGAAATATCTGTCAGTTGTAGACATGCTGTATTTCAACTTCTCTGAACACAAAACTCTCACTGCTAAGGCAAGTTGCACTCATTCTTAACATACTTCCTATGGTTGCATCAGCCAGAGCAGGAGTGTGAGCACTGTTCTCAGTGTTTGAAATGCACTGTTTGGAAGAGCTGTAATAGCTGTGCTCTGTGGTTTTACCTTTTACAAATCATATGGCACAAGTGACGTGGTCCTATGGTCAATCCAGTCCTTATGGTGTGTTTGGAATGTTAAGTGTCCCTCTGGAACAGAGGTTCCTCTCTGAGGAAGCTGTGAACACGAGGCACATGGGGACCCTCCCCAGGAGTTCTGTAGGTTGAATCCTTGGCAGGGTCAAAGAAGAAGGGAGACTTATTCTTACCTGTTGGTGAACCAGGAGGTCCAAAGCAGAATTTTCTGAGGGATGTATTTCCAGATTTCTCTCCTTTCTTCAAGGAAACTTGGAATTTGTGTTCCAGGACCCTGTTTCCTTTTCTACAGATTAATTTAGTTACTACATTGTTGACACATTTGTTTTAATATTGTAAAATAATCCATTACTTTTTACTCTGTTTTTACAGGCTAAATGCTTCTAAAATGTCTGTTGTATAGTAAATTCCTCCCATGGAGAGGGACAGCTAGGCTCTGTTTGGTGTCCTGCCCAGCTCTGACAAGGACAGCCAGAGCCGCCTGAGGGGCCGTTTAATAGCAGAGGAGGTGGGGCAGGGAGGAGTCTGATGGTTTCTGTGACTACTGTCTTGGAGATGTACCTTAGTAATGAATCACAAACTTTTAGGAACTTTTAAAGGATATTGTCTTGCTTTTGGAAGTGGAAAATTTCAATGTCTGGCTGTACTACAAGGTTGCAGTGGATTGGAGAGTAAATTCTTAATCACTGGAACACTCAGAACTTTCATCATAATAGTACAATGTGGGATCCTAGCAAGTGCTTTAGCATAATTTACTGATGTCAGTGCTGGTTATACATGCAAACGTGATCTTCCTGAAAATGTGCATTACTAGAAACCGCCATGTGTATCTCTTTGACAGGAGAGGCTGGTTTGGGAAATCAAAACAGATTTTCCTGTCTGTTAGCTTCACAAAAAGTTCCTTGTAACTGTAACCACTGGCCCAATGAGCCCCCTCATCAACTTTTTCACTTAATGATGTCATTTATTACAGTTCAGCAACCCAGTTGAGTGAGTAGCTGCATGGTGAACTAAGTGCCTCTGAAAGCTCAGCAGTAAAACTTTTGCGCATCAAGTGCTGTGAAAATGTTCCCCCATGGCTTGAGTAGGCATCAGCCTGCAAGTAATGATCTTAAGGTCAGTGTGGTTGAGAGAGGTTTTACAGTGTGTTGATATCACCAAAGATATCTCTGTGGTCAGAAGTTCAGCACTAAATACAGGATGAGACCCAATCCTTTTTTTTTTTTTTTTTTTTTTTTTTAAAAACCTCATGCAACCCTCCCTCTTGACTCTTCCTGCAGGAAAGTGCTCTCCTGTGTGGATTAGCTTGTGGAGTTTCCAGTTTGCAGTGTGTCAGGGAACAGAAAGCAAATAAACTCTGTTATGTGAATGGGCTGTGGAAATGAACTTCTGTATAATAAAGTGAATTGACTGCCCTGAGTCATTCTCAGCTTGTTTGTTTGCTCTAATTGGTTTGCTTTAATTAATTACATTGTTTGAATTTCTGTTGTGATTTTGCACAGCTTCTCATTAAGTCTGGCCTTTTATCTTTTCCACTCTTACAACAGGTGTGCTAACTGCCTTTTAGCATCCTGGCTGTAAAACAAGAAAGATTTCCATCAGCAATGTCTTGGTGGTTGAACCATTCTCCACTTGCCATGTAAACGCTGCTTGTAAATAGCCTGGGCTGGAGCACGGAGATCCTTTTGTTGTTCCAGAGGCAGATGGTGCCTAGGGAATGAGGCATGGCAAAGGTCTGAAGTTTTGTTTCTGGGGAAGTTCACATCCTTAAGATCAGTTCTGTAACGCAAGCTCAGTTTCTTGGAAAAGGCCCTTCTTAGTTTTACGTTAATGAAAGATGTGTATTTGGCTTCATGTCAGAAACAGGAATTCAGAGACTTGGAAAAACCTTTGAAGACTGTTACAGCTGTAATTGGTGTGTTTTGTCTTGGGTGGAGAATTTGAAAGGTTTATTTCAAGAATGTACACTCTTAAGGGCAGGAACTGTTACTCATCTGTGTTTGGAAAGCAGCACCAGCACAGTCTGGATAACAATGATACTACAGAAGGTTAAAAGAACAATTAAAGAGTGGAAATAATGACCTAAGGGAGGAACACTTAACTTAGCATGCCGACAACAGCACACTGTGTGTTTGGGGAAATCCAAGGGGAGAATGAGTGAGAGAGTTGTCAGAGACACTGATACTCTCAGAAGAAATATGTTGAAATCTCTGCTTACATTTAATAGAAATTATATCAGATACCTTGAAAAAAATCCCTTTGAAATGTAAGGAGGGAATTTGTCCTCATTTGTGTTTTCTCCCCAGAGAGCTTGCCTTGTTTTCTGGTTCTTTCTCTTTCCTTTCTGAGTACCTAGGGACAGGGGGAGTCTGTCAATAAAACAGCATCACCAAAGCCACGCTTTATAGTGTGCAGAGAGCTCCACACAAAAACTGCCAGGTAAATCCAGCTTCTCAAGGCTACTCTTCCAGAGCCAGCCACTGTCCCTCCAGGTGGATAGAGCAGAGATGTTGCATCCTGGCACCACTTAGCAGCTATTTTTTGTGTTTTTTGCAGGTTTGAAATGTTACTGAGACAGTGTTTCTGGAATAGTGCAGGATGTAGGTCAGCCTTGACTACGTACTACAGGTGGGAGGATTGAGGCAACGCATGCTTGGACATTTTCCGGGATTACAGACGAATTGGTGACTGAAGAGAATGATGAATTCCTGGGTTGTGTGCTCTGGATCTCCAGAAAACAATTCTCATACAATCTGAACTACATACCTGAGCTTCAAATACCTCATGAATGACAGATCTATTGAAACTGAATAGAATTTATATATATATATATATATACATATATATTTGCAATCATAATTTTATACATACAGAATCATGCTAATGATAACAAATGAAAATAAGAATAACAATTTTTAAAAGGGAGAGAATTTTTGCTCTTTTATTCATCTTCTGGAACACGTCAATTATGTGTGTGTATATACACTTTTTTCTAAAATAGTTTGTTAAACTGCAAGCAAATTATAATTTTCTTCCTGGCTACATTGATTTATATTGTATTACTTACAGCTTTCATGAGAAGGCATTAAAACAAAGCAGAACAACTATAAAGTAATTACCAGGAAAAAAACAGTGGTTATGTGTTCTTGGCCTCAATTTTATCACCTTGAAGTGATCACTTCCTTTCTGGAGCTTTTTTCTTGTTTTGTGTATATTATTTCTGTGTGTAGTTGGCAGCATGAAATCAACCTCCTAACAGAGCCAAAATGTAAATTGAAGAGAATGGTGAGGAGTGAAGCTAACAGCATCAGTAGAGTGATCCTTTAATAAATCAATTATAGTATAAATATCTGAAAATTCCTGTTATTAAAATTATGTTGTTTTCTTCACAGCTCCCACAGCAATAAACAAACAGTGATTCTGTTTTTAATTACTTCCAAGTATATAAATGGGGAAACACAGTTCTAGAGCTGCAGATAATCTCCCTAAATCTCCCTCCTGTCTGTGTTTCCAGGCTGGCAGCTGCTGACAGAGATGTGTTGTGCTGTTGCATGGGCTCTGCAGTGTTTGCTTCCAGTGAGTGTCCCCCGCTGTCTCCTTGGAGAACTTGCTGCTCCATCCTGGACAAAGTATTACTGAGACACCATTGATGCTGCTCTGCAGAATGTTCTCAGGACTCTGGCACAGCAGGTGAGGTACCAGCCAGCTTTTCTGACTGCAAGGAAAAGTGTATTGAATGCTTCACTACAGAAAGTACAGTGGGTTTTCTATTTTAATTTCTTTATTTCTGCCAGATGCCCAAGGGGCAAAATTGGGTCAAAGTTTTATAAATAATAATATTAAAACCCCCAAAACAAAGAACCCAAACAAAACCAAAAAACCACAACAAAAAAGAAAAATTTGATTCCCTTTCCTCTTTTTGCCAATGGCTATTTTCTTGGTTATGTTGAATATTGCTAAGCATATTGTTAGTGGGAAAAAAAAGAGCTGTCTTCAAATAATTTAATCCTAGCCCAGATGCCACTGCTCTGTTTAGATTTGTCTATTACTATTTCTGTGCACTTCTTTAACTAAAATTCTGGGATGTTTCCTTTTTCCTCTCTGAAAAGAATGTTTGGTAAGGACTGTAGATTGTTTAATTCTGTGGAACTGGTCATTGTAAGCCAAGACACAGAGGGCTGATTGGTGACCTTGTCTTGCTTTTGGCTGGAGCTTCTTCAGCTTGGTGTGACCAGGCCCAGCAGTCACTTTCCTGTTTTGACATTGGTGGTCACTTTGCTGTTTCAGACATGTAGACAATATTATGTCCTTGACTTTCCCCACTCCTTCATATATAAAAAAAACTCTCCTGAATATCCTGATATGTTGATAAAGTTTACTTTTGAGTTTTGGTTTTGATACAAAGAATGTGAAAATTATAGTAGAAATGCGGCAGAGGGAACCTGAGGAGGGCTCTCGCTGGGAGGCTGTGGTGAACATCAGCTGGATTTTCAGAAACACAAGTGGGCAGACGAGGGACACTGGCACAAGGAAAGAAAAACTGTGAGATGTGTCCCGTCTTCAGTGTCTGAGCTTCTGTATGCAAAACCCTGCAGTACTTGGGGGGAGGTTGC
Organism: Sialia sialis; assembly: GCA_009812075.1. Classification (NCBI taxonomy): domain Eukaryota; kingdom Metazoa; phylum Chordata; class Aves; order Passeriformes; family Turdidae; genus Sialia; species Sialia sialis. Next base: position 9,337,493 of record VRYO01001717.1, on the reverse strand, counting down.
AACTGCAAATCCAAGTATTATGGGACTCATAGGAAAATGGTCTTAGGAAGAGTAGAACTTTGTTGTGAAATACTTCAATTGAATGTGTGAATTTAAAAAACAATTTGACAGTTTGTTAGGCAGCTGTAGTGTTTGATGCTAAATAAAAGCATACTCCAATAATAAGCTTCTACTTTCACATCATGAGTTGAAAGAATTTATTAAATAAATTCAGTCAATTATTCCATGTCATGTTTTTTTTTGTCTGAAATTTATATTCAATGAAAAATAAAGCAAAGTTTATTAAATGAAAATTAAAATCAATATGGCTTACTGTGGCACGTCCCTAAAATACATACATGATCATTTCTTCCTTGTTCATACTTCAAAGCAATTATAATAGTCCAGCATATTTTATTTAATTTTTTATTTTAGATTACAAGTGAATCAAGATTATATATTTATTAAACATAAATATCCTTGTGTCTCCTCCATGTTCATGTGCTTCCTTTTTTATTTTACTTTTGGAGCTACTCCTCCCCCATTATCTCTTTTGCTCTCTAATGTAGTTTAGGGATCATAATAGACATTTACAATACTCTGTTTTTTACTGTTCAGTTCAAACACAGGCAGTCCTACACACCTTCTCTTAATGTACAGTTGTAGTGTGCTGCCTTGGTATAGGAAGCAGAGCTCTTTGCAGAACTTCGCTTCTTTGATACATGTTGGTCAAGATCAAGTTGTAAAGAGCAGGGCAGCTGTGGTGATGTAGTGCAAGGTATAAACACCAGGGGATTGATTGAAATGCCTGCCTCTTTTCTCTGTTATTCTGCACCAACATTATTCTGCTTACGTGAGTGGGAGAAACACCACTGTGAAACAGGAATTGAGTGTCTGAAACTCAGTGTCCCTCAGGGAGCTGTGCCTCAGAAAATATTCTGTATAGGGACAGAAGTACTGGATGTCTGAGCATGCTTTAGGAATTCCCAGACGTGCCATGTGGGGTGTGTGCACACATCTGCCAGCATGCCAGCAGCTCCTGAATGGCCGTCAGCATTTTCTGTTGTACAAACAGGAGCTTGTTTGGTGTCCTTCCCACAAAGACGCTTTATTCCCTCTGCTGCAGAATCCCTGTTTTGCTGAATAATTGCAACTGACAGCCTGGATTGGTGCTATCCAGCAAATGTTCAGCAGCATCAGTGGCAGGTGATTGACACGAGCACTGCACAGGGAGACTCTTGCTCTGTGAAAGTTCTGGTCTGCAGCAGCATGGTAAGCAGTCAATGTCACTGGAAGCATTCTGACATAATGCACCTATTTACACCCAGGTCCTGAAGACGGAGGGCAAGATGTCAATGGACACAATTGTGACTCTAGTGCTGTTTTGGCCTCTGTTTTATTAGCAGCTAATGGTAAACCCTGCAGTCCTTGCTGAGGCAGTGAAGCAGTGGTCTAGGCCTCCAGGAATACAGACCACATCAGGAGCTTGTGCTTCACCACCTTGCTCTCTCCCCTGGGGTACACACAGGATGTTCACAGCAGTTATTGTAGGACTTAGAGAAGTTACAGTGCAATGGGAATGGGTAAGGACTTCCTGGGGCAATGGTGAAAACTCACCTAGTAATGTGAGTCCAAGCTTGCATGCGAGACTTCAAAACTGTCAGTAAAAGAGAGAGCATTTTGTTATGTGCTGGAGCAAACCCAAATGTTTGCAAAGCATGTTTGATGCAGAGAATCTACATTTTGTCCCACCAACATGTGGCAGACTAGACTGTAACTATCGAGGAGCTTCTAGTGCTGCTGCCTTCTGCTAGATCCACTGGCATCAGGGGAAATATTAGCTCTGTACTCCATCTGAGGGTCAGATCCCCTTTTACTTTTATCATGTAGGAAAAGTTTTTCTGTTGACAAGTTGCCCTTAGAAAATTAATATTTTTTTTCTACTCAAGTGCAAATGAATTTGCTTGACTCACAGAAGTATTTGGGCTCATGCCAGTATTACAGTGTAATACAGCTCTAAGACTTACCCTTAAAAGTTTATCTGCAACTTTCTTGGTTTGCTGTTAGTTTAATGCTGTTTGCCATTCCAAATTCTGACAGATGCAATTATATAGAATTTCCCTGGAAAAAAACAGCAACTCTGTCACAGAAGGTAAAAATATTGTTAGAACTCTTGTGATGTATTTAGACTATGGGCTTCAGTGTAGGGGTTAATAGAGTGTTATTCAGTATTCCAGGAAATTGTCAAGATCACCAAGTATTGTACTGACTTGACCTGTGTTACATTGAACTCACTCTTTCCATGTTTCCAATAAAAACATACAGCAGATTGTTCCAGAAGCAGTGTCAAACTCAGTTAAAAATAAATCCTCTCGTACTTCAAACATAAATATATCGCACCAAAATATATCTCTTGTAAGGAAAACTATCTAAAATATCAACCCTGAAATCTCCCCTGGGTCTTCTGCAAAACCATTGGCTTCAGTTATGATTCCTAAAAGTTAAAATAATTCTTCCTCATTTCTAAGCCATCAAATCCTCTGTGTTTTACTCTGCTTTTATTGCAACACTAAACCAACTTTGTTTCATTCAAGTGCAGGATTTGTAAATAACTAATTATAGCCTTGGTTTTTTTCCCTTGAAGCATTAACATTTGGCACCTTAGAGACAGCCCTGTTTCAGCTCCCAGACAGTTTAGGGGAAGCACTGGACTTGGTCTCAAAACAGTAGGGTACAGCTGACAAGCTCTCTTGGACCACTTCACCTCCTGCTCTCAAAACAGTAATCAAATGAGCCAGAGGGCAACTTTAGAAAAATATTTTACTCTAGTAGCAGTAACATCTGTCTCCTTGGCAGCCTGCACTGGCAGTTGTGTTGGGAGCTGTGGGTTTGCCCCTGGCCCTGCTATGTATTTACATTGCTGAGAGGTTATCCTGAGCTCTGCTGGATCCTGTTACCTGATTTTCTTTTGTTCTGTCATCTTCCCTCGCCGATGCTTTGTCTGCTTAACTCTTTATGGGTGTATGTAAAGTGAAAATTCCATTTGCAGTATGAGATCAAAGATATTAATTTGAAAGTATTAAGTGGTAAATTTCTTTCTGGTTAGAGATTGAGCTTTTCTAATCTGTTTTACCTATTCTACCTGCCACCATTGCTGTCTGAGCTTTTGAAGCTTCTTTACACCCGTGTCTTCCACTTGTATCAAATTCTCTTTGGTGCTGGTATTTCTCCAGCATTTTACTCTCCTCTTCTGTGTAACTGATTTTTGACCGATGCTTCATTTCAGTGGAATGATGGTATTATAAAGACAATTATAAAGTAATCAGCACGGGCATATCAATATTTATTGAAATACTGAAAAAAAAATTTCCATTGGTGATGAGAAACTGGCAAGAACTGACATGACAATATGTATTTCACTGATACAGTAAGAGAACTTCAACTTCAACAAGTAACTCACTGGACATTCTAAGAGTTGCATGGATTTAAATCCAAGGCAGCTGCAGAACATCTGTAATACAAATAGTCAGACTTTACAGATTGTCTGTTTACAAACACAGAACAACTATAATAAACCAGCCAAAGCCAAACCTTTTGAATTTTAGTCTGCTTTTACTAATATATCCTGTAATCAATAAGGCAGTCAGAAGAAAATGCTTGGTTACAAAGTAGTTAACAATTAACACGAGCGGGTTTTTTGTGCTATTTTTTGCTTTGTTCGTGTACTTCGGGCAATACGATGGGATTCTTGGAACCCCAGATGTGGGCAAATACATGTTTGATTATCTGAAACCATTTCCATTAACCTAAATTGCTCCTTTCTTTGACATTCTTATTTTAATTCTTCTGTCCTGTGTGTGGATAATGGTGCTGTGAATAGTTAGCAATATTTGTTCAGCTTTTTCCTTAGTATTCAGTGAGGTTCACTGTAGCATTTCAACAGGAAAAAAAGGAGAAAATACAGAATGCAAACACTTTAATTAATGCTTTGCTTTTCTTTCAAAAAGGAAAGAATGACCACACTAATCTTGTTCATGTATTTCACAGCCACCTGCATTTTACTGTTAATTTAGTTTGTTTGAGGGAGAATGCTGGTATTTAAATAATGCTTCTGTCTGCCCTGGGGGATGCTGAGGGGCTGTGCTCGGTTTGCTCGAGGTCTGGGGCACAGTACGTGTGTGCTGTGCTACAGGACAGGCATGTAGGAGTTGCAGACACTTGGCTTTGCTGTGTTGGTACCCTATGCATGGACAGAATATTAGAGCTGATTAATACAGGCAATTAAAATAGTGTGCTTCGTACTAATGCAGGTGTAATAACTGATGTCTTTGGTATACAATGTATGAATGGTTGGATAAAAGTGAGAGAAATGCACCTTTTCAAGTTCACATGAAACAGAAAAAGTTATAAGTCACATAATTTACAATAGATTTAAATAAACTACATTTAGGATTATGAAGATTTACAGACATTTAATCAAGTGAATGATTTTAATTTGTAAAGACCCTTCTGTGTCCCTGAACTATGTTCCACTAAGTTGAAGACATGCTACAGTAAACACATATATTTGGCTTCTTCATTCTGGCTATATCTTATATAAAGATGAAACCAAAGAACAATAAATTAGCATCATAATTGTCTACAGTGAAAACTATCATATACAATATAAATAAACTATTCAAAAGCCAGCAATCTTCATGAAAAAAATTAAAGTATTAGGATTTTATACAGTTTCTACAAGTGATTGTGCAGCCGATAATCTCAAAAATTAAAGTCAAAATGAAATACCCCTATTGATTTTAGTGTCTCACGACATACAGTAATTAAGTACTGGTAAAATAATTACCAATTTAAAAAAAATAATAAGGAAATCACTGCTCTGCAATTTTATCACAGTTTTTTCCCCACAGGACCTAAAGAATGTAAACACTATGTTTTTGTTAACGTTAGAGATTAATACTTTATTTTGAAATGTACGTTGTTCTACACAGCGCAGTTCTGCACGGTTACCTTTAAGGGTAATGAAATAAGGCAAGACTTAGAAATGTGGCACTACATGTTAATACTGATATCTTCATTTGGACAGAGAGAGAAGTGTTTGTTCTTTTCTAATATTTGTTCTGCAGCAGACTTTGGCCTACATAGACACAGCAGTATCACTCTTCTTTCTTTGCGTAAAATAGGTGTATTACCTAACTTAAAAACAGGAAGTTTCATTAGATAGTGGATGTTTGAATTGAAATTTGGTTTCCAAATTACTGGAAATTTTAAAAATATTTTCTTAATAAGCTCCATGGCATCATCCAGTTGTACAATTCACTTGTCACTTCTTTTTTTACAAAATTTTTTAAAAAAATTATTTTTTGTTTTTTAACGTAGGTATTTGGTGTCCTAATTGCTGTTTTCTTGTCAAAGAAAGTGTTGTTTGGGATGGCTAAAATATCTCTATTTCTTTTATTTGAAAACAGCCATGACTATATAGTGGGGCCATCTTTTAGCTGCTGCCCTGGTTGAGTATTGCAGTTGAATTGGCTAATTTACTTTGGAATTTTTCTTTAGCTGCTTAAGTGATAAGAGCAGTAGAAGAGGGATACTGCCTGGTAGAACAACATGAACATATGACAAAACAAACTCAGAACACAGTTAAGAATGCCAAGCTAACTGGATACCAGACTCTTGCTAGCAGCGGTTTGCAGGCAGGCCCAGCCTCTGAGGGTTTGGTGGCCACAGCACACAGCACGTGGTCCAGGCCAGCTCTCTCTTACAGCTTGTTCAATGGATGCCACATCATTTAGCACAGCAGGAGGAAGTGTTGGGTCCTTGTAAGGATGACAGAAGTTGCTGTAAATGCAGTTTTGCTTCTGTTGTAACTGTTTCACGAGTCCCATGCAGTGAAGGAATTTAGTACACTCAAATTCCCCACCATCTTAGCTCAATAATACAGATCAGTTTTTTTTCACCTAGGTTTCTTCATGTTGGCAATCAGCAGAGTTAAATATACAACGATCATTCTGTCCTTTTTCATGCTGACATTGGTGATGGTATCTACTTGGTAAGTTCACTCCAGTATAAAGTCCTATATAGATTCCTTTGGGGATGTGTAGTATATGATTCACAGTTTGCAATACAAATACCCTGATACATCACTTATTTACTATTAGTATTTGATTATTATACCATTTTGCAAAGTCTTAAAACCACGTTTTAATTAGTGTTGCTTGGAGCAGTTCCGAATAATTTCTTTTCCTTGAAAGCAGAAGCTCTAATGGGTATAATTTATGCTCTCTTGGCATGCAGCATCTCAATGAGAAGGTTGTTACACGGCACATCCCCGTTCAGGTGTTTGTAGTAGAGGTATTCTTCGGCCTGCATACTGATGGCCCGGATTTCTGGTAGTCGCAGAAGCAGCTGCCCAAATTTGTCTGTTTGCTGTGGGTAATTACACATTGTGTAGTCCAGCAGAGCAGCATTCACTTGTTCCTGAACACCTTCCACAAGCTGGAAGTTCTCGAGATTTTTGACATCTGAATGATGATACAAAACACAAAGTTAACAATTCAGTTGCATTTTAATTCCTGTTTATGAAGTCAGTGTTTCACTAAATGGATGTATTTTTTTTGCCTCCTGACAAAAGCATACTTTACAAGCTGCTGAATATTCAGTGAACCCTATTGCCAACTTTCCTGGGAAAATGATCACAAAAGAGCTTTAGTGGAGTGTCTTGTTGAAATTCTGCATATACCTCAAATCAATTAGACACCAATGGAGTCTGAGCAAGGTCAGCTCTTTTCATAGCTAACAAAAGAAAGGTTGAGGATTCCTAAAGTAGAAGACCATAATATATTGCTAGCAAATGAGTCCCAAGAGGAAGCCCTATCTTTAACCTACTATGTTACACAATTCATATAATTCTGTATTAATTTTTCTGACCCAAGGTGAAATCTGTGTCCAGGGTATGATGTAGTTAATTCTAATAAAAAGTGACAGTGTTCTTGTTTCTGTTTGACATTTTCTAAATGATTCTGAAAGCCTTTGACTTGTCTAGCCTATGTTAATGAGCCATCTGGTACACTCCAGTGACTGCCAAAATAATATTCCCTACTAGAAACTCTCTAAAATATATATTTCACTGACTAATGATCTTTATAAAATGAAATCATTGTCCTTTGGGTGGAATACTAGATAAGAATGGTGCCCTTTAACCTGCATATGGTTTCTGAAATCCAACACTGATTTTTTTATTTTTTTTCTTCTGGTATTGGACAACGGGGCATTTACATCAGCACGGCAGGTACAGTTTGTTCACTCTGCCTCTGTTTGATTATCTTCTGTTCTTATACAGCAAGTTCAATCTCTGGAAATGCTGGTCAGAGATAAATGCCAGTATATTATCTCCTCATTGTTTGCTCCCCTGTGTAAAAATCACTTGGATGGAATTGTCTTTTACCGTGTCTGGTGAATGCAGAAGTTATTCTAAAGCTTGCAAATTAGAGTGCTGCTCTAATGCAGGAAGTGGGAGCTGATTAAAAAGCACTTGCTGGGAGAGCTTGTTTTGGTTGTGTTTTGATCATTTTTACCATCAGTAGAGTACTGTAGCACTTTCTTGTAAGGCTAAAGCATGGTGCTACTGGGCACAACTATGCTACTAACTCACTTTATATAAAGACAAATCTGTTCATCTGTGGATATTCTTGGAGCCCAGGAGATGGAGAATTTGGCAGAATTTGATTCATTGTAAATGCCAGCCTTTGATTGTGGGGAAATGAGTGTTTTCCTTTACAAAACAGGAATACGCATTGGGCCCCCGATCTATCAGGAGTGTGGGAGGCTGTGGAAATTGGGTCTCACTGCAGCTTTTCCTAGAAGTGCTTTAAACAGAGCAAATACTGGTCCCTGTACATAACTTTGTGCTGAACCATGAGGGAAGCGGTTGGAGGAGGCAAGCATTGTCTTTAGAGCAAGAGGATAGGAAAGACAGCAAGGGTCCTGGTGGCAGCATGCACAGCCTCCAGAGTCTGAGTTCCAGGCTTGGAGCAGAAGCCCCTCTGGAATGTGCTGGCTGCCAGCTGCACCTTGGGTTCCCTCTTGCATGAGCCAGGGCCAGTGTTTCCTGCTGGGGTTGTTATTGCCTGCCTCCTTCCTGTCCCAGTTTCACTGTGAAAATGAAGCGAGTGACTCCTGGATTTGTGCTGCTTGTTTGGGAACTGGAGATATTACATCCACCAGAATTTTGCTAGTTGACTGAAGGAACTCACCAGTAATACTTATGGCTGTCCAACAAGAATCATCTGAACTTTACATTATCCCAAGTGAAGAGGACTGGAAACTTCAAAGCTGCTATGCCTGGTCCCTGAGCTATTCAAACTCATTTATCCAAAGTCTTTTTGCCAGTGTCTCTAGAGATCTTTGGATAATCATGTTTTCCTATATTACACTGGACATTTTCTCACACAAAATATAGCTGTTTATTATGTACCTACAGAAAACTCCCAAGGTATTTTGTAGCTAGTGTAACCTGGTTTAAAAATTGGGTGTTCTAAGCATATTTTCATAAAGTTAAGAAACACTACCAGCTATCACAATTAATTTAAATAGATTGTTTCAGATGCAAAATATAATCATGGATGAATTGCTAGAGCATAAAAACTCCCACAGAAAACAGGGACTATGCTGGAGATTGAACTGTTAACCAGCAAGATAAAATGTATGATGATTTCAGAATCAGTATTTGGAAATTTTTTTTCCTCTGTAAAAATAACTTTAGAAGTCAGGAAGTTTTACAAACTGTTACCTGATTTACCCCCCTTTATATTCAAAGGGTATCTTTCTGTTGCTCTCTGTTTTGAGCCATACTGTGTTTGAGATTGTGCTGGCTTCTTGGAAAAACAGATTCATTATTAATTTTACCCCTTGTTTAAAATGTTATTGCATGGATTATATATTTATTGAAAAATCACAAGATAAATTTTTGTAGAGATTAAGAAGAAACAAAATCTGAGAAGTGGAAATCTCTTATATTTTTCTACAAAACGGGTGGATTTATTATGTGTTTTAGAGACTTATGTTCTGGTTTTAGCTGTATTGATGCCATACTCCAGGTCAAGAAGGGGCATAATATTTTATGTATTATGTGTCATCCCAAGCACAGCATCAGTGCCTCCTGGCAGTGGGTGCACCCATCAGCTCTGTGGCCTCAGCCAGTCCCATGGGCACTGCAGAACTATAAGAGAAGGTCTGTGTTGTTTCCTTTCCTCACCTCAGTCGGCAGCTCCTTCAATACTCACATGTGGCAGCATAAGCACTACAGCCAAGATGGAAAGCAAGTCCAGTTGATACTAACAGTAAACAAAAAGTAGTTCTAGGCTCCTATGCCACATTCAGCCTAGGGAAATACTTTTAATGTCTTTCCTCTAAACAAATTCTTGCTATTTGTGGTGAGGCTCAGTGCTTGTAAACAAGATGTTACTAGTTAACCGGTGAAAATATGTATATTTCTCCTTACTTTCTATACTGAATCAGAGACAGTCCAAATAACCTCAGTTTAGGACATTGTTACACAATTCACCTGTGTCTAGGTCTCTCCAGGACTGCAATTACAAGAGTAGGGATATAGAGGCAACCTGATTTGGGGTGAGTCTCCATGAAGTGACCAGGATCTCTGCATAAGACTTTTGATGTGTGTTCTTATCTCATACACATTAACAGTGAATGTTGCAGTAAAGGAAATGAGACAATCGGAACAGAGAAGTCAAAGGATATGTGCTGAGAGCACTGTGTAAAGCTCCACTGTCATCTGTCAAACTCTCCTGAGATATTTATATATTGTCAGAAATAGGTTTGCTGAACCTAAATAGTTTTTATTGCAATTATGGGAGTTTTTAAAGAGAATAATGAACTCTAGCTCTGCTAAAGATGAGTAATAACAAAGGAAAACATGTGAATATTAAGTTATTTTCAGTAAATTCAAGTTATGCAGGTAGAACAAGGAATGGTGCAGTTTTCACTGGTGGTACTTAGTTGGAAGTGATAGAAATGAGATTAAATAACAATGTTAGTGTTTAGGTAGATGGTTTTCCTACGGTTTGAGTTTGGTTTTTTGCTCAGTATTTATTATATAACTCTGGCTAAACAGATCTAGTTTTAAAAGTATTTCCTTTGACTGTTAAGGAGTTAATTTGGTGAGACACCAAGCACTGCTGGTGTAACTGCTGAAGGCAGTCATGTACAATGAGCATGAAATCTGCTGCTGATGTGTACAGCACGACATCCCTTATGCTTTCACATAATTCCTCATCCCTGTTTTTTTTTTTTTAAACTGGAATGGCTCTTACCAATCTTTACATCAGTTAGTAACAATTTAAAGTACACATGTTTAAGCTTAATGCAAGAAATCATTTTCTGAATTTTAGACGCTTGTAAATTAAATGAGTAGGAGTAGGTCCCCCCCTCCCACCCACACACCCTTTAAATCCTAGCAGCTAGAAAAAGTGTTTTGTGTTGCTACAGTAAGTATCAGTCTCTTAGCTCTTCTACTTTATTCACTCAGGGACTAATTACCAACTTTTTACATGAAACAGCCTTACTGTGAGCTCACAGTGGGGCGCGCATCTTTTTCTATCCTTACTGAAAAGTAAACCCTTAGGTCTTCTGGAATATATTATATGTTTTACAAGAAATAGCAATTGCTTTTCTGTCAAACAAAGAATTTTTGTTCTCCATAGCTTACTTTTGACGATAAAGACAAAAACAGTATTAGAGTGTGTCAGGATCTGCTCTGCAGTCACAGTAAAAAACTGCCAGTATTCCCAGCTATCCCCCCATTTTGATTATTTTCTACATCTACCATAAAACCATGCATTAAGCTGAAACTGCATACTACATTCATCCCAAGGAGAACATTTTTGCATATTTTCCCCCAAAATGGGTCTGGTCTTTAGAGGGGAAAAATATTTAGATTTCAGTTTTTCTCCCTCTCATATTCCAAACATGAAATACTGAAAATTTGGGGATGTACTAATCTATAGAGAATTTCCTTTGGCCTGGGAATTTTGAAAAGAAAAATGAAACAGAATGAGAGATTTAACTTTGAAAACTAGTAATTCCTTGGGAGCAGTAAATATTTCCCAGAGAAAGCTGGTTAAATTTTATTGCTCACGTCTTTTATTTGATGCTGTCTCCACATGAAGCAATGAAGAGGTGTGAACACAGCTCAGCTGCCTCTCCTGTGTTTTGCACCATTGCAAGGACAAAATAAGATTTTGGGCCTCTCCATGGGAAAGAGGATTTCTCCCTTTCACAAGGCTTCCAGTCTCAGGGATACTCTAGGCCACTAGGGCTTGTTACCAGCCCTGGCATGAGCTTCCTCATCCCAAGGGGGCTGATGAGCCCCATCATTTAAGCACTTTATTGACACCCAACGCCTGTTACACTTAGCAGCTCTTTGGAATGACTGATTACCTCATGGGTGAGTTATTACATCTTACAAACTCTGCTCAGGATGGCTTTGGCCAGGATGGCCTTCAGGCTTGCCCTCTGAGAGATTTGCCAGGTTCTTTCCAGCCGTACTGCGTGGCTTAAGCAGCAGCATTGCCTTTGCTTAGAAATACTGTGTTTTATCAGGAAAAGCAACAATATGTCTCCTCCCATGGCTGGGGTTCTCATCAGGGGCTTCAGTGTGAGCCAATTCCCATTTGAGCTTGAAGGTGGAATATTTTTGTTCTGATGAATGTTTTTACCCCAAAATAGTTTAAAGAATGGGAATTAACCAGGACTTAGGTGATGTTTCCAAACCTCCCTCTATTTGAACAGTTTTGCATTATTTTTTTCTACTTTCTGCTAGCCCTGCAAAATCTGTGCATTGCAGGACTTGAAACACAGGTAGATTTTTGACATATGCTCAAAATTTTTTTGAAGGAAAGTGTAGTAATGGTTGATAAAGTGCCAATCTCTGAAAATTCCCCACAATTCTCCTTCATTGAAATGAAGGGCAACAGCAGCAGTTCCATATAGCACATCTGTCATGAAGGCAGATGCATGCCATTCTATAGCTAAGCCTTCTTGACAGATAAAATGCTATAATGAAGGAAGATTTATGTTAAAGATAAGCTCTTTACTGCAAAATTCCCCTCAATTTTATTATAGCAGGACTGTGCTGAATATTATTCACTTAGAAGTCATGGGAAACAATTCTTGATAGATGTTTGTTAATCAGTGATAAGCTGCATATATTTAGCACTTTCCAAAACCTTAGAAACCTCAAAACAGTAAGAACAAAAAGTACTTTTCTTAAGACTCCCAAGTCCAAACTGAACATGTAGAAAACTTTTCCTGTGTTTAGGATTTTTTTTTGGCAGTGGCTAAGCTGTCTGTAACAGTGCAACAGTCGATCTCTGACTATTTATTAGGGTCATAAAGTAATTTTCATTTTCAGTTGAACGTAACATCTGATAAAGGGCACATTGTTTTGAAAATCTTAATGAAATTCTTCTATTGCAGAATGTTTCATTCATGCCCAAGTACTGGGCAAGACTGTATATATTTTTAAAGTGAGAATAAGATGATTATGAGAACAAGCTCATTCTTAAGTAATTCTTAGTCTGGATCGTACTTTACTCCTTCAGTTTTCAATCTCGATGGACTTTTGTTTTTTTCAGAACAACTCAGACTCAACTAAAACATTTTCCTACTGTTTTATAGTGGTAGACTTTCTAATACTATTTAAAATATTTAAGCCTGTTTTTCTGTTCTAAAAAGATTGTAAAATGATAGATTCTTACTGAGAAGCCCCTGATATCTGTTAAAAACCATGCTCATTGATTTTTGAGTAATTTTAGAATTACTTTTGCCGCTGTTAGTTCTGCAATGGGAAGAGAGACATGGGGAAATAAGGTGGATTCCTCTCCTTGTGCAACTGTGGAAGTAGGTTACTACATTTCAGTTGTTTCTTTTCTTACAGTCCTGGTAAAGACAAAGGGCAAAGCTTAAGTTGATTTCTTGAATCTTTATGACTGTAATTACTGAGTCATCACTGAGGAAAATAAAACAGCTTGACTTTCAGCAGCTCAGGCTGCATTTACTCTCTTGGAAGTTAAACAAACAAACAAAATCTCCACTCACTTCTTGTCCTGACACCCCAGGAACCAACATCCTTATTACTTGCACGTGAGGCATACCTGACATGGTGGTCATTGAAACAAAATAAAACAAGATCCTGCCAGGCCCTGATGGAAGAGTTACTCACAGATCCTGTCCCAAAGTCCATAGCCTGCTACACCCTTAATTACAAAGTCCAGCATTTCTCACTGCAGCTTGGGAGGGAAAAATACATCCAGGTACAGCCACAAAGCCAGGAATGGTAGATCCACACAACCAGGGGTGTAGGGAGCCAGTGGGGATGAAACTGTGGCACGGCCCAGATGTGGGATACACCACATCCCCAAGCAGTGCTTCCACTGCTGGCACTTCATCTTTGCCATGTTTAAACTCCACGACCACCTTGCTTTCTGTCGCTTTCTAAAGCTCCCTCCCTGCCTGCCGTGTCCCCTGAAGTCACAGCCTCACTTCTGCCCTGTAGGTCAGAAGTGAAATGTGTTACTTGTCTCTTGCTCATCTGGGGCTCAGGGCAGCCCATCCATGGCCCAAAGGTTTATTCTGTAGGTATTTTAATCCACGCTTAAGCGTTCACTGATAGGATTGTTCCACATAAAAGAGGAGTTGCTGCTTTCTTTGAAGACATGACAGTGGAACAGGAGTTTGGAGAGCAGTTGCTCTGTTGTATCTTCAAGGAAATTCCCCAAACAACTGGAGACTCTCACCATGCCAATGGGTGGTCTCTGCTATTCTTGCTACAGGCAGTTCTCAGTGAAGGTGTGCTCCAGTCTTCAGGTTGAAGCTCTGCTGGTGCATTGAAAAAATTAACTCTATGTAGTTAAGCCCAAATTTACTGCCTGCCTTTGTAGACTGGTAGAAAGGGAACCTGCTGGGCTGATGTGACTTTCTGGTTGCTGCTTCTAGGCTTGTTTGTGTACTTGATCTAGTGACCACTTAAGGTAAATGACAGATCAATCCTAGAAAAAATGTCTCAATCTAAGTCTCTTTTTCTCTAGGAAAAAAATGTGTGACCACTGTCTTGTGAAGACATGGTTATATTTGTATCTGAGGACACCTTGGTAAAGTAGGGCAGAAGTGATTTAGTGAAGGTCTTGCAGACAAACCAAGAAAGAAAATTAGTCAAAATTCATTTTTTTTCTGAACTCCTCACCTCACCTCAGGGTCATATTATATGTTTGGGCTATAAATCTTCATCTTTGAATATTCATTAGAATGAGCATTGATAACAAAACTGACTGTTCTGATTGTCATGCTATTATCAAGCTTTTATATATATCTATATATTTATAGATATAGATATATATAGATATGCTTACATGCAGGCAAATCTACAGCCAGAGCAGTAGTATCACAGTATCAAATTTCATAAAAGCAGAAATTAGGCTTCTGATAAGTTAAAAATGAGACTAAATAGGAAATTTAGAGTTTCCCCAGTTAATTTCTGCAACATCATTTTAATCTTCAATAGCACACAGAGTTGTTGGTGTTTTAAGGGAATTGTCTGTCAATGCCTGCAATTTGTAGGGTGTGAATAGTTTAAAATGTCATAAATATTTATGAAGTTCCTGGGAATGGTGATAGGGACATCATACAAAGTCCTTGAAGTTACGAACTGAGGCAGAAAGGGTGTTATATGCAAATTGCAGTAATAGTGTGGTATAGTTTTAAGAGGAGCAAAAAACAATCTAGTATTTAGGTTAGAAGAAGCTGAAATAAGGAGCGAAAATTTTTGAGAGATTTGCTTTTACCTAGAAAAATTTTGCTCTGCTTTTGCCTAGACATTTGTAACTTTTTGGAATGTTTGCCTTTATTGCTCTCATGAGAGGCTTGCACGTTATCTATCCTTTCCCTTTCTATGCCTCTCTTGCTATTCAAGTACTGTTTAAAGCAGGAATAATGAAACAGGTTAATCTCAGAGGTATTTCTACTGCTGCCACTGGAACTTGACCAAGGGGTGATACCATCCAAAAAGAAGAAATACAAATATTTTCTGGAAAAATATAGGATATAAATTTCTACTGAGGTTAAAACACAGAAATGCAGCTGCCACTGAAACCCTTTTGAGTATCAGGCTCTATCCTTTTATAAAGCCCATCTGTCTCTGCAGAGTGTTAAAAATGCATGATCATAAAATGCAGTACTCCTTAGGGGAAAAATCTCACTGTACCAATCTTGTAGTCACTTCACAAAACAGTTTTTAATCCCAAATTTGCATTTAATTTTCAGTCAGGAACTTTTGTGGTTTTTGCAAAGTTTTCTTATTCCATTAGAATAAGATATGAGGTACAGTTTGTTCAGGTGGCAAGTCCAGACTATGAATAAACCAACGTTATCATATGAAAGAGAATTAAAAAGGCAGATCCAAGTGGGGATATATTAAGCCAAATTTAAGCTCCAGTAGTTGAATTTAGCCTGTACTAGATGTCTGGTTTGCCTCAGGATATATTCAGCTTTCCAGCTAATCGACTGAGGAAAACTGCCTCAGGTATGATAAAATTTACAAGAGAGCTCAGTTGAATAGCTCTTGTTATAAATACTAGCTTAAAGGCATTCTTCTGGTCTTTGGGATCAGAACTGTATTTGCATTTAATTATTATATTTCAAACTTTTTCCACTTGGTTAAAAATATTAGACCAGCCAGTTTGGATTATATCATTAAGTGCTTTCCAGATAATGGTTGAACTTCATCCCAGATTTTTATTACTGAGTGAATATTGTTTGGCTTTATTCTTTTGTTTAGATCCAAATTCCCACAGGAGTAAAAATTATTATAATATATTCTCATTGAGATAAGGAGAATTAAGCAAAGGTGTGCCAGTCTAAGAGGTACAGCATTCTACTATGATTTTCTGTCAACATAATTGACAAATAATTCAGAGTTTTAAGCCTCTTGCACTGTTTTCAGACAAGGCTTAGTGTGAGAACTAATTGTCTTTTAGTCGTTGATTTCAAAAACCTGTTTTTACCCTTTTCTGAGACTTTTCAAGACATGGATTTACTAGTTCTATGTGCCAATATTTGCACTGACAGTTTGGAGGTTTTTTTCACAGAACCAAGTTGCATCAGTGGAAGCTGATTCTAGTTTAGAAAGAACATGAAAAAGACAATCACCTTTGCCTGTGTAAGATATGAGAAGTGAAAATCAGTAACAGAACTATTTTCTTATGTAATTGTGCTGAAATAACATAAAATGAAATGTTTTCATTTATTTGCTCAGTACTGAAAACACTACAGTAGAAACAAATATATTATGCCTGTTATCCAAACGTTTGAATTTTTTTTAAGAGGTGAACTCTACTTTGGGCAGTTACTGTTATTTTCTCTGTAAATGTAGCTGCAGACAGTTCTTGAGACATTGATGGTACACTGAAGCTGGTACTGTTTCAATCCCCTATCAAATTAGCACTGACAAAACCCCATGCTGGCTTAGATGAAAAGAGTCAAAAGTTTGGTAACGTCATATACA
>VRYO01001717.1:9270185-9320730 GCA_009812075.1 Sialia sialis | reverse complement strand
ACCAGATCACTGCCACACCTGTCTGCAGCGGCCCATGGATTTACTTGAATCTGTAAAGGAGTACTGCCAGTATTGCCTTCATGGACAATACACACAACTAAGATAGTTTTCTGCTGCAGTATTTCAGAGCGTATTGTTTCTGACATTTGCTCTGAGTGGAAGTTACAAATTTTGCTTTTTGCTGTCCCAGATGTCTGAGCTTAGTTGTGGAAATGGTTTGGCAAATGGGATGATGGAAGCCCAAATAGGGATACCTGCAACTGTGCTGCGAGTGTCAGTGCTGCCTGTAGGAAACACTGGAGGGGTACCCCAGTGTGTGTCAAAAGAGCCTTTGGACTATTTTTTCAAAGAATTGGATGTGTTCTTCATCCTTATTCCTTAAACTTTTAAACATACAGATATGAAAACTGAAGAAAAGCCTGAAAGTCCCTCCGGTAACATGGTTACTCATCAATCACTTAAGGTAGGGATGTGAGGAATAGAGCAAATACTCTTACACCTGCCTTGCAAACATGCAGCTCTTAGGAGAGAGTTTTATTTTTCAGCTACCTCTGATTTCTTGACAGGAAGTCCGGTCAGGAAGGACTGGACGCTCTCAGTGAGGTACTATCTCAGTACATTTTTAACATTTCAATTCCTCAGTAAGGAACAGAAGCAGGAAAACTCCAGATTTGTGCTCACTGCTCAGCTCAGACTGAAATGTTTTGGTCCAATATGGATGAGATGTTTCCATAGACAACACACTCACAGGCTTAACAGGAGGAGCATGAATTATGGGGTACCAGATCCCCACTAGCCAAGAAATTGTGTTTTCCTGTAGCCTTGGAGCCCGGGCAGACCGGGGGATATGCATTTGTCAGGACACAATTAATGTGCATACACATGTGCATCCTTGGCTTTAGTGTGATGGAAATCCTTCGGCTTTCAAATCTAAGATATTGAGCACCAACCACTGCATTTACAGCTGTAAATCACCACAATCTCAATATGCCAAAGTTACCACTAACTCCTGCAGCAGAGCTGCCCACCTGCCATGCAGGACTCCTGCCCAGTTGCTGGGGAAATGACCTGAAACACTAAATGGCCCAGGCTCCTGCAAGGCAATGCACTCACATGCTTACTGTTCTTGCCTTTCTTCATTTACATTCACTAATTGGAAGTTAATTTGTTCCCAAAGGCAGGCAAATAATTTTAAACCAAAAATTACACTATTTTTTCCAAACCTTGTGCTTTTCCTAGTGCACAGTCCTAGGAGCACCTCTGAGTGTGTGGTAACACCATGCTGCCTCTTTCAACTCTATCATATTTCTGTTTAACACAGAGATTATTGGTCTGTTCACCAGTCATCTTCCTTTGACTAATTAGATAGACTAGTTCAACAAAGATTAACACAATTCTTACCACTTCTGTCCAACCAAGTTAAGCAAAGCCCAACAATTAATTTTGGTATTAATTTCCTCAGCCTTATATTTTAAAAAATACACAGATAACAGTACAGAAAGTACAAATCAAACCTGAAATTCCAGGGGGGGGAAGAAAAATCACATACTGGAAAATTTGACGTAGAATCCAGTGGTGTCAAAAATCTTAGATATTTATTGTTTCCAATTCAGAAATTCTTAATTTAGACCAAAATAACAGACATCCTTAGTGTACCTTAGTGCTGGTGACTATTTAAGACCTAGGTGCTCTCACAGCATAGTACCCTTTATGTGCACAATAATGAAAGTTCACTATTGATTTTTCTGTAGCTGCTTGTAACTATTATAGTTGATACATCAATAGAAAAGGAAAGCACAATGTTTCACAGGAGGCAGAAAATCAGAGGATACATGATGCTGTGACAGTAAATCATGGCATAATCTCAAGAATTGATAGATGGTTACTGCTAACTTGAAACTCATGGCTTTCTCAGAAAAGACTAACCTATAATCGTCCAATATGTTCTAACAGACTGACTGCCCATAATAGTGGTAAAGGACACAACACAATGTTTCATTTCCAGAATAATGGTTTCCACAAACCAGGTTGTTGTGGTGGAATTCATTCTGTGTGTTACCAGAAAGGAAGGAGGAAGAGTGGTGGGAATGATGCCATTTAGACTAGTAGTTACAGGTTGTAGGAAAAAGACTTTTTTAATTTTTTATTTTTTTTTTATTTTTTTTTTAAGAAAAGAGCACAAAAGGGTTTTGTTTAAAAAACAAAAAGAGGGAGAGAAGTTTTCATTAATTTTTAACTTGCAAAAGTCTGCAGTTAGTTGAAAAGGAAATGCAAAAGAGCTGATTATTCTTGAGATCAAAATATTGGAGGTATTTTGTCAAGAAAGGCAAATGCAGAGAAAATACATTTACTGTAGCTGTTTCCAGTTCCACAACACCCTGAAATGAGCCAAAGGCACGTAAGTAATGAAAGCTCTTTTAAGTGTCTGCTTGTCTCTGCTGCATTTTTGAGGGACATAATAATCTCTGAATTTTGCAGTATGCCTAGTGAATTTTAACAGGAAAGTTCTTAATTGCTTTGTTCCCTCTTTACTCCCTGTCTCATCTCAGGTAACTTCATGTGTGGTTTTAATTAATTGTGAGGGTCTTTTTTTCCTGTCTCAAAACAGAAAGGGAGGAAGTACTGCTGGTTAGAGGTGGCCAGCTGGAGCCCAGTGTGCAGTCTGGATGACACTGCTCCCACAGTAACCTCTCACAATGTTTTGCCCTGGAAGACATTTCCGTTGTGCAGCATTGTTTTCCAGCACTTCTTTAGGGCCTGTGAGTTTGATACCTGCCCTTTTCAACACTGCAGGTGACTCCATTCTCTAAAGATAAATGTGTCCCAAATAGGGTGGTCCTAGACAAGAGGAAAGGACTTCCTCAAGTCCTTTTACCCATCCAACCTGCCTCAACCAGGCTTGAAGAACATTTGTCCTGCTTAGGATGTGAATTTTCCCCTGGTGAAAGACTGAATAGTCTGTCTTCTTGTCTATTTTGTCCCAAGTGGTTTGCTGATCTTTGTTACAATTTTTGGTGTTGGGGAGGAAAGATGCTGTTGTAGTCTCCTTCCCCATTCTGATGCTGAAATCTTTTTCTCTGCTGAGATGAGACTTTCCTTCCCTTGGCCAGCAGAGGTATTATGTAATATGTTTATAATATGCATCAGACTCTCCCAGTAATGAAGATGATATTGAATGTAGGATTTTCCTAAATAATCTTTGAATAACCTTACAAAGAAGACTCTTAAACTGCCCTTAGTATGATGTGTAAATTAAATTTTTGCAAGCCAGATGGACTGTTTTGGGGTTTACTCTTTTTGTTTGTCCCATGCTAAATGGCTCTGCACAGGACCAGGGTAATACTGGGAGCTCCTGCCCTGAAAGGTTCATCCAATCTTGGTAGCAGCATTGCCAGAACCTGAGGAATTGCAATTTGCATCCCTCACCCCTTTCCTGTCAGCAGAAATCATTTGGGACACCCTCCAAGGCATGAGCTTGGGAAAGAGTGTTTCTGTACAGTCCCCTTCTGCCTTCCAAGTCAAGATTCCAGCTGTGTTCAAGGCTGGGCCATAAAATTTTTTTCTGAAATTTTCTTCATTGTTTCATTCCTGTTTGCTTCTGTTTCCTCCCTTTCCACCTCTGGCTTGGCTTTGATCACAGTTCCATGGTTTCTCTTTCCTTCCTGGCTTTTTCCCCCTATTTTCATTACTCCTATCTCAAGCCCTCCAGTATTTCTCTGTTCCTCTGATCCACATCACTGCTGTCCCTTGTTTTCATCAATCACTCCTGGTTCCTGATCTGCCCAGATATCCTCTTCTCTCATCCCTCTTGCAGATCCCTTTTTTCACATGTGTTTTCTTTTCATTGTTCCTTTACAGCATTTCCCCTCTCTATTTTAATTCTCTTGTTCCTTTAGAGTATTTCACCTCTCTATTTTAATTCCCTCAGACACAGACATTGCTTTTGTTTCTCATTTTGTGCTCAATCTTGCACAAGCAGCAAAGGGGTAGGAGAAAGAGGGAAATTTGCTATAGTTTACACTGCATCTCCAGTAAATGACCATTACCCATGTGTAAACTTTCAGGTAAGAGCCTCTGGTTTTTTAAACTAGAAATACATGAGTCTATGTATTCTGGTTTTCAAAGTACTTAGTAAGTTGTCTGTTACTACTGCAAAGTTAATGTCATTCAGTGAAACATTTACGAATATGTCCAAATTAAGACTGTAGGGTAGGATTACTGGTTCCTAGATTCAGGATATTCATCACTTCTCTGTATTTGAATATGTAACAGTTTATTCCCATGTTATGCTGAGTACTTGACTAACAAAAGTAGTCATTGATGTTAAAGATTTCTGCCAACAGCAGCTAAAAAGATTCTATCTAATGCTGTATTTCCTTTGTTACATATGTAATAGATTTAAACTTGAAACTTAAGCATCCAAAAATGGTAAGGAATTGTAGAAGTATTCCAAATGTAGAGACACCTATAAATGTGGGTTACGTGCAGGTAATTTTTCCCCCTTACAGGAGGTGTTTAAAAGCCATCCTTACTAGTATTCTATAAACATAATAGGGGAAAAGTGCAGAGCACACTGATTGGGTTATTCTGAAATCCCCACAGTCTCCACACAAAGGCAACAGTACAGAATACAAATATTGCTTGATACCCATGTTTCTAATTACTTGCAAGATTTGTATCTAACAAATATATGACCTAATTTTCTCTCAAGCATCTAATCCTATTGTTATTTCAAAACCTTGTTAAATATGCATTTTAGAAAAAAAAGGACATGAAAAGGAAAAGTACTTGCTGAAGATGGTTAATCTTTTTTCCATGGCTTGCAGCTGTCAGACAAGCAGACAACATAACCAAGTAATGAACAGATTGAATCAAATTCATGCCTCAAATAATGCCCTTGTACTCAACAGTTACATGGGGTATGAATTTGCAGCATTCATTGCATTTAATGAAATAAAATCAGGACAAATCAACAGCAATTATTAGCTTTCCTCTATAATTTAGTGTAGTTTATTCAAAAAACTCAATCAGCCATGAAACAGAAGGCTTTCTCTGGGATTCCTGGAAGAATTTTATCATGCACTACTCCTACATGCAGGGCTGAGAAGAATGATTAAAATTTTGTTTATTAAAAAATATTGTTTTAATTCTGAATTGTTCCTCATAATCCCAGCATTTGTATTTTATTTCTTTTGTATTGCTTGCTTTATTTCCCCCAAAATCATTGATTGTAGATTTCATTAAGACAGATACCTGGAAGATAGTAATTGTCCTACTTTCTTTCATACTGTCTGCACTTGTGTGCAACCTGCATAGGAGGATGGACTAAAACCTGTCAGCTCACTGAAAAAGTGTTCTCAGGAGCAAAACATTGCTTAGCAAAGTTATCACTCTATATATCATTTAGCATCTATAAGAAATTTAAGGACTGATTTTTAATTGTTTGGCTTTGCTATGGGTTTTGACAGGTAAAAGAAATGAATGTGGTTTTGGTTTTCGATAAAGAAATAAAAGCCAGGACAAAAAATACCACTCGCTTTTTTCTGCGTGTGCTAAATACACTTCGGAAATAGTCCATCAAAAGGTGAATTGTCAAATATTTTGGGAAAGTTTTAGACCCTGAAAATGCAGCAAGGAACTACTTTCATGCTAGGTGATTTATAAAGGAAAGGATCAGATTTTCTCAAAATTTAATCAAAATAGTTTAAGTCAGATTCCTTTTAAAATGGTTCTTGTTGTAAAATCTATAGAGTTTTCAAACAGTGTTGTTCCAATCAACCTCTACTCTGCAAAATATCTTTAATAGTCTGGATTTCACAACTGTTTGCAAAGATAGATAACTACTGTTTTTGTTTACCAGATTTCATAGTTGAGATATTATTTTAGAGACTTCAAAGTAATGGAGTGAGAAGCAGAATTACAGACAAAAGGGTTGATTTCTCTGTTGAGCAATGCTGCATCCATGAAAGGGGAACGTCTCTCGTGAGATTATTCTGAAATGAGGTTTTGTCCATATTCATTTGCTTTACTTTCCCAGAGGGTTAAAGTAGAAAAGTGGAATAGCTCTTCTAGTGGCACAGTGGAGTAGCCTGGCTGCTTTGCCTGAGATCCAGGGAAGAGTTAAATGTTCCAGGAGCAGACTGGCTGTTTAACTGTTCTGCTGGCCCTCGTCGTCCCTAGTAAGAAATGGATCCCTGGTTTCCCTGGCACTGTGGAACACACAGCACTGAGGGACTATGTAAGATTGCTGATAACTGTTCACATTAAAAGTTACCAAATTTGAATTTTTCAAATGCAGAAATGTTTGTAAAACCTGAAATTAGAAAGCATGATAAATTTCAACTTCTTGACTGTTTAGGGACAAGAAAGGACCGCTATAATCATCATTATACCTATTTCAGTCTTCTAGTCACTGCAAGTCATAAGTTTACATCCAGCAGTTGGGCATCAAGTCTGTAACTTTTGACTGAGTTCTATCGTAATTTAGAGAAGCACCATCTTGCTTTCAGATTTAAAGAAGCAGAGCTTTCATTATATCCAGAGATGAGAGTTTCCAAATGACAGTGATCTTCATCTTTAAATTTGTGTATTTCTAATGCAATTTATCCCAAACTGATATCACAGAGCTAATCCTGCAAATGTATTTTCACTGACTTCCATGGGATGTGCACAGGGGACATTGCTTAGCAGATGAAATTTTTAACAGATATTGTGTTGCTTCAGCAGATCGCATCTCAGTGACCACAGCATTTCATCCTTTGGCAGTGGCAAACAGTGCTGCCAAGGTACCCTTCCTATCTCACTGCTTCCCTGCCTTGGCAACTTTCCTTTTCCTGCTACATTCACTTCCAAGGCCTTGTGGCTGTTCCTGCCTTATCTGTCATCCATCATTCAGTGTCACAAGGTCGTGTCCTGCCCCGGAATGCCATCCCATTTCCCACCCACCACCTTTCCAACCAAGTCCTTTTCCACTTTCTGCTTTCTGCCTCTCATGTTTAATATGCCAGATCTATTTATCCACCATCTTCATTCTCTTTCAAAACTTTTGGTAGTGACATCTGAGGGAAGCTTGGGCTGGGTGTGCTGGGACTGTGCCTGTGATCTATGTGTTGTCTGCCAGTCGACATCTGTTCATCAGCACATATGGACATTGTGTACTTTAAAGGAGCATTTAAAAATGTCACCTGCCATTAAGGATTCCTCATCATAAAATTAGGAAATGTTCCTTTTGAGAAGTTTGTCACAGTGAAAGGATCATCCTAACTAGATGTATCATTCTCCAATTCTTGGGTTCACTCCCAGGCACTCTGCATATGAGACAGTAATTTCAAAAAGTCTATTTGAAATGCTGCAAAAAACCAATCAAGAATCCAAGGGAGCAATTTTTTTGTCAGAAATTGGTCTGTAGAAAAAGGTACGTAAATAAATCTTGATTTTATCTATCAGTTAGCTGTCAGCTAATAATAAATTATATTTAGTTCCTCCCTTGTTATAAATACATATTGATTAGTTTTAAACTCTGAACTTCAGAATGAGTTATATCTGGTCATTGCTAAACTGCTCTCTTCACTAAGAAAAATATCCCAAACACCTATTATACTGCACTTAATTAAGACAAGCATCAGCTTTATGTACCTTTATTTGCTTCTGCCAAGTCTCTCTGGTATAAATATTGAATAGTTGTGTCTCTGGAATACTAATCGATCCTTCCTGAATTCCAAATGATTACATAAAGTTTAGGAAGTGTTTCTTTGCCAGTATTAGCCTGAGTGGACAGGTATACAGTAAGTGTTTTTCTAAATTCAGATGTAGTGTGGGGAAGCCTGAAAGCTGTGCCAGGGTGTTCTCCTTGACTGCTGGTTTATTGGTGTTTACCAGGTGCAGTTGTACCTTATCCTTGGATAACAGAATGGATGAATCTCAGAAAACTGCCAGTGGTTAAAATAAAACCACCTTAATATGACAGCCCAACTAAACACATGTACTATAAACAATTCATATATAAAAAGAGCTATAAAAATAGTTGTATATTTACAAACTCCTAAAAGTTAAACCAGAGAGAGTGAGCCCTTTGAAGAAGGCATTAAACCCTAATTACTGTTTGTCCATGTGACTGAAAAGTGGACACATTTGTAATGACAAGTCCATGCCTGGACAAGCTGTCCATTAGTGACTTGCACTGGCTTGCTAAGGAAGATTGTCATGTAATACATCTCACTTCAAATTCACAGCACCTGCTTTATCTGCAATCAGGTTCTACATCCAAAATTTGCTAGGTTATATCTTTATATCTGTAGTACACTTTGTTATCTATAATCCTGCATCAAATGATTCTTATCTAATTTTCTTGTCTCCTTTCCTGTTTTCCTTTTGGCTTGATAAAACCTCCTGCTCACTAATTCCTTTGTTTCATTATCATACTGTATTTGTTTGTATGCTTTTAACTGTCATAATTAGTAAATTAAGGCAACATTCCCTGTCATATTACCTCCAGCTGATTCTTATATTCTTATTTTCCTGTCTGCACATGTATGATATTAAAAAGTTATGGAAGTGAAAGTATTGACAGCCTTGTGTTTCATCATGGTTTGCTGCTGCGTTTTTTTAATCTTTTCTATGTATTTAGACTGCAAGCTCCTGAAGCAGAGATTCTGCTGGTCAGTAAATATAATATAGTGCAATGACTAGAACAACAATGTTAAATGAAGTTCATTAAAAAGTACAAGAGCTTTTTTTTCCAGTTGCAGACTGTTGTGTACCTGCATTGATTTGAGTTACTGCACTGGGTGAAACAGAGCCCAGGCAGGCTTTGTGCTGCTGCTCCCCGAGTGCATGTTTGAAGGGAACACCTTCTGCTCTTGTGAGTGCTGAGGCTAGAGTCTGCCTTGAATATGATTCTGCCTTGAATTCATTTCAGGCTTTGTCATCTGCATTAGGATCTTAAGAGGCACATTTATTTTCCACATGGGCAAATGGTGGGGTCTAGGACTTCAAAAGCCTCCTCCCATCTCAGCTCTGACACTTTATGGAGACTAAAAGCAAGGAATTCCTCTTAACTTGCTAATATTGCTCTCATTTTCACAGAAATGAGAACAGAGTGTTGCAGATCTAGATAAATTTCTGCTGAATTTTCTGCTTAGGTAAGACTGTGGTTTGTTTAAAAATTGAGTTCTTATTTGGAAGGGTTTTTTTTCTGTTGCTTAAGCAAGAGCCCGCTGTTTGATGTCCACCACAATTAAATGTTTATTATTTTACTGGACCCTCTTGTCTCATGTTAAGTGGGATGTGAGATCAATAGTGGCTCTGCAATTATTTGTCCATTGATAAAGCCTTCATTTCTCAATGAAGTGCATTTGTCTGTGTGCTGACAGTGATAAGGGAGCAGTACCAGACAGCTGCTGCCTAGTCCAGCATTTAGCTCCACAGCCGACAAGTGCCTGGACGTGGGTCAAATGATGTCTAACTTTCTCCTACTGGCATTTCACTTTACAAACTGCTCTCATAGGAGTTTGAAAAATCATCCTTGCTGAGTTCACATAATAAAAACTAGCAGGACAAATGGGAAGTTTTTGTGAAGAGAAAACAATGGCTGATTTCAGGTTAAATGACTAGTCTGTAAAGCTACTTGGGTAAAATGAAGATGATAGAAAATATCCCATTTAAGGCACTAATTTGGTTCTTCAGGCATTATTTAAATGTAGTCATTTGTCAAATTTAATGGATAATAATTTCTATTGAATTTTGTTTTGTGATTGGAACCAAATTTTGACTAAAATAAAAAAGAGTGAAATTCCCTTGGCTTTATTGAGGTCAAAATTGCATCTCCCAGTGAAGCATATGAATCTATTTCAGCTTCAGAATTAGACAATTTAACAGCACGTGTGGGGTGATTTGTTTGCTTTTGTTTATTTGTTTAATTTTAATTCTCATTTATGAAAAGGAGAGAAAGAAGTTTCCAAACTAATGTCAAATGTGGTTATGAAAATTCAAGGAGCTTGATAAACCGACACATTTGCTTTTTGTATCTCTAATGTTTCTTAATTCAAGACAGTAGTTACTAAAGACAAATAATTTGTATTTAGTTTTTGGCCTACTTTTTGATGATGTGTACTGTGGGCCATACTGGTATATGCTATTGAAAAATCAGATGTATTTTTACTCTGGGATTAGGGTAAAGAATTCACATTATCCTCAATTTAGGCAACTTTCAGAAATCCAGAAATGTTTATTGTATTTGGTGGTAAATCTGATAAATAGTTACAGAGCTGTGTGATCAGCATCTTTCTCAGATGTTCTCATTCCATGCGTTGGATAGGAGCTCATGGAGTAGTGTTAAAAGTAGGTTTAATACTCAAGTAATTAAAAAATGTCTTTATTCTTTCCTGTTTTTGCAATTTGTGCCTGGCTACTAACTTTCCATCAATGGTATGGCCACAGTTGCTGCATTATTGTGTCCAATTGAATGTTTTTTCTTTATTGGAGGAAACCTGTCAAATGCAACTAAGAAGTCAAGAAATCCATACTTGCATATTTCTTGGGCTGCTGGAGGTCTTTTTTATCCACCTATCTTTAAATTGGAAAAAAAATTGGCTGACATACCTGAGTTAAATTGTGGTTAGACATATTGATTATCTTCACTCCCTAAGGTGGAATTAAGGGGAGAATATCTCTATATGCGAAATCACAGAAACAATGCCCCAGAATACAGACATGCTTTGGGGTTTGCAAATATGATGTAAACATCAGTCAAAGAAAGGTTGGCAAGGGGAAATGCAATGAAAGACTTTTATCCACAGAAAGAACTACCTACCTGTAAAGACATTGGATTTTTTCAACTGAGAAAGGGAATTTAAAGATTATTTTAAAAAATTATTAAATATGTAGCTCTACATATTTAAATATTCTATAGAACTGAACTAAAGAGACATCACACTTAAGAGACTCTTTGCTAAACTACTCTGGTTTATTGAATAACTGCTGAGTCAATTGTACTATTATGTAGCTGGCAGTATTGGTCAGAGGTCGCTGGAGAAAGGACCTGAGCTCCTGTGTCTGGGGTCCCACTCACCAAGGTGGGGCCCTGCACAACTGCAGGAGGAGTTGTGCACTGCCAGCCACAACAGCTACACTTAATTTGCATCTGGCTAAGCCTCAGCAGCATCTTCTTCAATGCTGCCAAAAATCAAAAGGATTTTCCTGTCTTAATCCTTTGGAAATCCTCATGAGTAGATAATGAACAATTACCTCTTTCCTTTAAAATCTAGCAACAAAACTGATAGAGTTTAATTCTATTTTGAAAAAAAATTATTCTAAGTGCTTTGGGTTTTGAACATGGTTTTACTGTTCGTTTATTAAGATAATCACTTCTGAAATGTTAAGAAAAAAGGCAGAGACCAAATTCTTTGCCCTAAAGGAGATTGCTGTCTTGTGGAGAGACAGGCAGGATGGTATAGCCATGAATAATAAACAGCTTTATAAGGCAGTCTCCTATATATACAGATAAAAAATCCAAAAAACTTCTTCTCAATAGATTAATTCTGTGGATTATTGACTTCATATTGCCTTTGAGAGGCTTTATAGTGGACATTTATTTTTCAATCAAGCACTGGACTAAAGAAGAGTAGTAAAAGGTATTGGCTTGGTTAACACTCATATGAACCTCCTCAGAAATGTAAAAAGGCTATGTCTTGAAGCACTTTTTATTCCATTAAACATTACAGGGCCAGGTTGTCAGCGGCTGAGGTTTTTGAATTTTATTTTTTTTTATTAACTGACATGTTATTGGCATTAGGACTGGTTTTCTGTAGAGATACCTAGCAGATGTAGACATGTGTTAAGTGCACCTAGATACTTAGGTACAATAATTGCTCCCGGTTATTTATGTAGAATTTGATGCTTAGCTAGTTCTGACACCTCTGCTGAATACCTACCAGCACTGTTAGACACTTCAATGTCTTCTAAACCTGACTTCTCTTAGGCTGTGTCTTATTAATTTCAGCTACATGATCCATTCGTTCTTTTGGGCACAAACTTAAGTGCTTAGCTGGAAAGGGTATCTGTGTTTTTTATTTCAGTCTTGTCATCATTCTCATTAAATATTTGCCTCTTTCCATTGGGCCAAGTGGTAACATTTTTACATTTTCCTCTTTGCAGAGTAACATCTAGCTCTGACTATGAACAAATGGAATTCTGCAGTATGCTAAATAATGAACTAATCTATTTCAAATAGATTCAAATGTTGGACCTGTCTTAGCTACATCACTTTTACATGCAAGTGAAGTGACTACAAGGTTCTTGTTAGCAGCAAAATTAGCTCATTTTATAGTAGCATAAATGAGAGAAAAACTTGGTACAAGTTTGCAGGTTATTCCTGGCCAAGTGCTTCAGAGGCTGGGCACAGTACCTGCAGTATTAGAAGAGCTAGAAGTGTGAGAATGCCTAAATCAGTGCAAAATAACAGAACAGCTGATTAAAATCTTAAATAAAAAAACACCAAAATGTGAAAGTTTTCCAAATACACTTCATTTATTCAGCTAATTTAAAATGTTTCTGAGCTGATATGAATTCTCTAAATATTTTATCAGAAGAAAGCTACAGGCTGCATTTGTGCCACTGTATAATGACTGAAAAACCTACTTATTAGGAATTAGGAAATATGAATTCTTGTTATCCATCAGATTAATTCATAAAACATAATTTCTGCAACAGATGGTTTGCTTTCACTTCTCTGAATCTAAGATATTCAAGCAATTGAGCCCTGATTACAAATGTTAATAGTTACCAAGGAAATCCATCATCTCTTCCTAGGATTCAAAATGGACATACCTCAGAATGATCCATTTTATTAGCATCATTCTAATTTCATTCTAACTTGCAAAATATTTCTTTTTATCTTCTGCATATTCTGTCCCCTGTACCTCTGAAGTATTGGTCTTTCATGCTTCCTGCATTTAAAGGGAGCTTTATCTAAAATTTTCTCAAGCAGTTCAAATTCTGTAACATTTAGGAGGGACATATTTAGCACTGTAATTGAGATCTACACTGTGATCAAATGTGTCTCTTTAATCGACTTGCAATTGTATCATGAGAATTTGTTTTTAGAATTTTATTCCTTTACAGATTTTTTTAAACTGAAAATGAAAGGAAAGCATCACTAAATGTCACCACTGCTGATATCTTTCATTGTGTCCTTGGCTCACCTGCTCACTCTCTTTTTAGAAAAAAACACCTTTTCAGTAAAACAGGAGGTTTTGCTATGGGGGTATGACCGGGTCTGACCTTGTTTATGTTTTAAAGTCTCTCCTTTCAACTGTCTGCCAGAAAAAAAACACTCACTTGTGCAAAGTTCATTTAGACCAGCTTCACAACAAAGTGCAAACCTGAAACAGAGGACAGGCAGAAAAATCTCTTCCCATGAAGTCAATAGGAATCCATCTCCCTAAGATCTTTTTTATTCTTGGCACCAGTGATTTTTCTCAACTGATTTATTGGAGGGCACTGGTTTGACTAATTTGTTTTGCATAGGTATCTTTCCCATTCTGTCCTCTGCACTAGTACAAAGCAATCTTCCCTTTAAAGGTTACTTCCTACCCAGGTCTAAAGCTATTATCCTTAATTTGCACTTTAGGAGTTCCTTTCACTTTTAAAAAGCTATGAGATACATTCCTGATTTATGGGTTACAGTGTGACAGCCATCATATGCAAAGAAGATTGTTTATACTTACCACAGATGCCTTTGAGTAAGAAGGAAATTTCAACCATATCCACACTCCATGTGCTTTACATAACTATATTCAATATCATAGAAGAACATGGTAATCTGTATTTTCCACTGTTCTCTAGGATGTCTAATAGAATTTTATCCTTGTTCTGGAAAATTCACTATTTGCATACCAAAATACAGAAGGTTTATAATACTCCATTAAATTAAATTCCGTAGGTTTTAGGAGTAACTTCCATGGAAGCACACTTTTAATCATTATACATAATTTCCCTGCAACTGATATTTAAAAAATTATACACAAATTACCGTGAACCTCATTAAACATATTTCAAAATCATGTAAAAGCAAAATATTTTCCATGTTTTTAGAAAAAAAAAAATTATGAAGATTAGAGTATACCTACCTAAACTAAACAGCACCAGGAATTTGAGACAGACAAATTCTCGTAGATCAAACTGCAGTGAGCGAAGCTTTGCTACCAGTTCTTGTGCATGGCTCATCAGATTGTTGAGGGTGGCTCCAGCTTGGGATGCAATTATGGAATAATCCACCTGTAAAAGAAAATTGTATTCCTATCTGGTTGTCACCCCCACACTTTAGGAAGTTTCAAGCAATAGTATGCAACCAGCATAGTCTTGGTTATAGAAATCACTCTTAATTTAATGATATTATCAAGTCAAGATGATTTTATATATAAACCAATTTTAACCCAATAGTATATATTGAAAATAGCATTAAACCATAAATCTTAATGGTATGTGACATCACTGGGAGTGCTGGTTTGTCTGTATTAGCTTTTTTAGAAGCTTTAAATATGAGAGCTGCTTGTGGTAGCAAGCAATACACTGGTAGCTGTCCACATCTCAGTTTGTTTTGTTCATTTGGTGTCTCCTGTTCTCATTGTCATCCTAGGATCCTGCAAAGAGCGACTGGTGGAGTGAGCTTCGTGCCTACTCTGGTTGTATTGCTCCACAGGGACACCACAATATTCATGGGAAACAGACCTGTGTCCAGAACTGGCCCAGAAACATCTCTTCAGGCCCAGAAAAGCCGGTGTATTCCCACAGGAAACAGAGGTATTGTCTGGGTGGTTGCTGTTGTCAGCCACACAAAATCCCTGTATTGGCTGGAGTTCATTGGAACTCACTTGTTCTGCATGTGCTGCCCTGCAGGGGAAGGAGGGTTGGCAGGTGTGTGGCAGCCCAGCATTGTCCCCAGCAGTGACTGCAGTGCCCCAGAGCTCCTTCCCCCAGGCTAGGGACACAAGTGTGCTGCTCTGGGCTCTGCTGCCCTGGCCATGCTGCCCCTTGCTCTCAGGGCAGGCTGACCTGCCTGGGAGCTTCCCTTGTACAGACATCCAGTGGAAAGCTGGAGTTAATACACTTGTTAAAACAGGGAGAATTCACAAGCACAGGATACTTAAGGCCTGCCATTGCTGGCTCATCCTTGGGTGATCCTTGACCCTTGGGCAACCTCTCCAAGCCCAGTGTGCTGAAACTGTTCTAGCTGATGCCAGTCCCATTGCAGGGATGTTTCCATCAGGAGCCTGCCCCAGCCCCTGGCACTGTGAAGGTGTGCCTGCTTTGGCACAGGATGGTGACAGTGGGGAAGGGCACAGCCTGTGAGAATGCTGTGATGGGAAGGTGAAGGGAGGGCTGGCTCCAGGACAGGGCAATGGCTTGGTGTGGAGCAGGGTGTAACTGCTGTATCACACCTGGGGTGACCTGAGCAGCAGCTTCAGCTTCAATGCTCAGTCCACTTTTCGTCAGAGGGCTCACATTCCTTGCAAATTTTGTTTTTTCCAGGCTCTGATCCCTTAAAATCTGTATTAAACACGTATTTTAATTATATTTTAGTTGTTTTATTTTAAAACTATTGAATTGATTTTACTCAAGTAACAACCAGTAAAATGAGGAAAAAACTCTTTGAAATACTTCTAACCTGACAAAATTTCAGCAAGGAAAGATACACTTTTTGAATGGAGGTTAAGAATAGCAATACTTTGGAGTGTTGGAGCAGTTAGAGTTGAATTCAATGCTTCAATTAAATCAATGGATTATGCTGAAGTATCCTGTGAGGTAGGTTTTATTGCTCTCTTTTACACCTGGGGAAACTTGAAGTAGTGACATTAAATTGCTCACTCAGGGCCAAAGAAATCTGTGACAAAACTACAGTCTGATCTTTGGAAACCCCAGCCTATCTATCTTTCAAAAACTACTTTCTAGTTCATCTCTTATTTATCACTCTTTCTATAGATGCATTTATGCGTATTTCTTTATGTATTTATATTTATATAAATGAGAAAAAATAAAGTAATGTAACTCAAAATTTTTTTCTCAAAGAACAGTTTAATGTAGTGACATGATTCACTACTTTGTACTGGAAAACTGGTCACATATAAATACGAAATTTCATAACTTAATTTCCCTTTTATAATTGTTAAGGGGGGAGGAAGCTCAAAATCCCTTACTGAGCTCCTAATTTGTGGGGAAAATATGCTACTCTCTTCATAATAAGAAGTTAAGATGTCTGAATGTCAAGAATATCAGTGGCCTTAGTGCAGCGATTATGGCATAATGGAAAAACCCAGTAGATGCCTGGATCTCCCAGCATCCCTCTACTGGAGAGCTCTCAGGCAACCTGCTCTTCTTTCAGGTGCATTTAATATTTGCAGCACCAGCAAATTTGTCTGGGAGGCAAGTCCTCATCTGCCACTCACCAGGAACAGGCTGTATTAAATTTTTATATTTATTGACATTTCATTACCATAATTGACTTCAGTTCGTTCTCTAGTAGAAGGCACAGGGCTGCCTCCTAAGCAGGAGAATTGGTCCCTTGAGTAGGATTTGCAATTAAAAACAACGCAGAATGGATTTTTTTTTTAATTGTGTAAATATGATGAGTTGAATTTTCAGCTTTAACTAGAGAATAGTAGGTGTGCAGAAGGCTTTTTTCAAGAGTGAGCAAAATTATGAGTCAGTGGAAAGACGACCCCCAAAGGTGTCAATCAGTTTATACAAAAGCAACTGTGCATGAAAAAGCCTCAGTTAATGTCTATGCTGAAAAAGTGGTCACATTAAAGACTACACTGTTCTGCTTGCTTGGTCCTTTATGCAGAAATTGATACTAAAATGTGTATTAGTGTTTTTACCTTCCAATTCATGATTAAAAGCACTTTAAAAGAGAAAGATTAAACCAGCTTGGATGTTCGTGCAAAATGCTTAATTTCATAGTGAATTTTTAGCATTTACTTCATATTGTACATTTTACTTCATATTGTGTATTGATTTCATCTAGTAAAATGAAATCCACGACTAAAATATTTTTGCATCCCAATTAATACTACTACATTTCACATTGATTTTGATGCTGAGGATGTTGTCTGGCATTTTTGAAAACAGCAGCTTTGTCAGAGAGTCCAAATAACCTAATTTGGAAGTAAAACAATGGGCTGAAGTTATGGCTGCACAAACAGAAGTGTGAATTCCTCCTGTACCCTGGGCTAAATAAATTCTGTGGCTGAAGGCCTAAAATAAAGGGAGCACCTGTGGTTTTTTGTTTTGTAAATGGTGCTTCATGGTAATTAAAGATTTTTGAAGACAAATCCCTGGTTTTACTGGATTCAGATAGTAATTTTTCTGGTGGAATCAGGTGATGACTTCTGGTATCAACTCTTCTCTATGCTCATAGAACAGTCTAACACTTAATGGTGGAATTAAGTTCCTTTTTTCTTCAAAATTTAAGGAGTGTTTGATTTCTAGAATATGACTGTGGTATCATGGGGAAATATTGTGTGGAGCTGCACCATCCCTTTCAATGCTTCAGCAAGCTTGAAATAGTCTCCAGAATATGATTAGAGTGATTTTACTTGTTGATGGCATTGCCAGGTACTGACTATCCCTGAACGCCATTCCTTTCAGCCAGACAGGAATTGCACAAGTAAGGAATAAAGCCCCAGCTGTGGCTCTATTCAGTATAATCGAGCAGACAAGGCAGTTCAAGCTAATAAAAGATGATTTCATATTGGATTTAGTGAATTAGACTACTGTGAGTTGGGGGTCCGAAGGCAGAGGCAGTGAGTGCTCAGGTGCAGCAAAGGCAGTGTCCTGCTCCTCCTACTCTATGGGGTGCAGCCCTAACCAGCACCTCTGGCTGCAGGGGGGCTGCTCCCCCAGCACCCCCTCCTTGGCTGCAAATAGCCCTGAAAGCCTGGGCTGGCCCACACTGACCTGCTCTGGGTCTCTGAGCCCTGACCCTGCTCCAGTGGAGAGTGGATGCTCGGTGGGTGGATGTCTCATCTCAGAAGCATGCATTCAGTACATAGCAAACAAGCTCTTTCACTATTGCAGCCTTCCCACTGTTTTCTGACATACAGGTTTCAGTGGAAACTGCAGTGGTTATTAAACTTCTTTTGAGCTTTTCATATAATTCTTTCATTAAAAACAGCGATTCTGTCATATTTCTAACAAATAAATATGGAAAACATTTTGAAGAGGTGCCTACGTACAAAAAATGAGGAGGTTTCAGAATGGACAAACCCACAGATATGCTTGTATCTGCTGTATTGGATTTATTAATTAAAATTGTGTTGACTTATGCAGCATAAGATGCTTGTCATTTTAATGTGAGACTCAATAATAGAAGATAATGAATTAAGTTGCCAGTGGCCCTTTCCCCTAGGATGATGTTATGGTGCTTGATAATTAACTATAATATGCAAATAGTAATACTCTAAAGTACTGCAGAGTACTATAGAATCCATTTCTTTACCGAAGTGTTATAATGTAATTTGGTGGGGTGTTTTTTTTGGTTTTTTGTTTTGTTTTTTTTTTAATATTGGGATGAGATGATATGAAATCACTGCTGAGTTTGATATTCAGTAAAGTTCATCAGAAGACAGAGAATCACTGGAAAAATTTTTGTGAATGTCTGGGTAGGATCTCACAAGTTCGTGCAAACTCAAACTGCTTCTCCAGGAGCTTTGAACCATGTAAGTTCATTCCCCCTTAAGACCCTCTCATTTTACACAAATTCCTGCTCTGTTGTTATAAATCCTTTCCTGGCAAGGACTGGATGTGCTCACTTTGGATCCCATCACTGTCACGTGGTGTTTGCTTCAAATTGAGTTTCTGAACAACTTGTCTTTCATGCTGGGCAAGCTTATAATCAGCTATGGGATTTTGCAGGAGTTTATGCTGACAGATTAGTTCACTAGCATGGGACTGGTTTGGGGGACTAACAGCCTTGAAGAAATGCTGCCAGACTCCAGGCAAATAACTTGTTTTCTTCATGGGAGCTGTTACGAAATACGAAAGAAATGTGTTTCCCATGAAGACAACAGAGTTAGTGTATGGGAAATGAAAGAGTTCTGGTGTGCAAGGATTCATGTCAGGTGCTCTCTCCATGAACTTTTACTGAAACTGGGATTTTTGACTTAAAAGCATAGTGCTATCTATGATGGTTTCATGGCAACACAGCAATGCGCGTGTGGCTTGGGATCAGGTTGTTCATGTCCATAACTACTTGAAAGGCTCAAAATGTATAATAAATATTTGGACAAACCTGAATCCAGGCCACTTCATGGTTAAAACTGAATTTTTATGTGTTTTATCCCATTTAACTCAGCACATCTAGTTTATCCCCAAGGAGGAGCCAGCATAATAATATCTTCATATCCTCATAAAGCATGAGGCCCTTTTAACAACTAGCACAACCTTACTCTAGTGGTAGAAACCACTAGTGGTAGAAACCACAAGAGTAGAACCGTGCAAAAAAGCAAATACTATGGTGAATAGTGAAATAATGATTGCTCGACCTCATTTGTATCCACCTTGAATCAAATCCTGTGTTTGTTTGCTGATGTAGGGACTTCTAGATTTGGCTCTCAAATGCCAATACCTCTTTTATGCCCATTGCAACTATGAGGCCTCACTGACTGCAACACAAACCTAATGGGAAAAAGATACTTACTAATTTCCAAAAACATAAGAAGTAATAGGTTTGCACTAGATAACTATGAGCTTTCTATACCAATGACTTGTGGATGTCGTTTGCAGTCACTCCTCTGACTTTTGCACTTTCATACTTCAGTGATACTTCTGCAAGGGTGATCTTTCTTCACAACACCACCAAGAGCTCATGCTCTTTCTCTAGTGCTATGCTTTAGAACAAAATCCAGGTGTAAAGATGCATTTGTGTGATGACTTCAAGTAAATCAATAGTTTCAACAATCTCAAAAAAATCTGAGATTTAAATACATTTTTGGAGGGCCTTTTTAACTGGAAAGGCTTTGGCCAGGCTCAGCAGAGGAAATATTTGGCAACAATGAGTAGAGTGTAGGTATGAGCAAAAAGAGCAGGTGAGGCTACAATTCACATGTTGTGCATTGACTGTTGCAGGAAAATGCACAAGCAGCGATATTCTGTGCAGAGCTCCAGCATCTACCTTATATGTGCTGGGTCTTGGAAGCTAGCAGTGTATTGCTTGTGTAGAAGATACAAGAGGAAAGTGCTCAGGTTGGAGGAATTAAAATTCTGTAATTAGAAATGGTCTGTTAAAATTACATGCCACATGGCAAGCCTACAAAACTCAGCATGTGGAGAGCATATTGGCGATGATTTACAATTAAACACCACATTGCAAATCATTCCTTAGCTGTTTTCTATTATGAAATTTTGAGAGTTGTAAAATGCATTTGTGCTACTTTATTTCCTTTTGAAATGGTAATTGCTACTGCTGAGGGGCAGTACTTAGTGCAGAAAATGAAGTGTGCAGCACAGAGGAACTTGTTTCTGAGGAACTGCTGAGGAATTGTAATGATCTAAAAAAAGTGCTTTCTTGAAACACATACACACAAAAGAGCTTCATTTATGAAACCCCAAATAAATAACAAAATAAAATAAAACAAAGTCTCTTTTTATACAAGGGCCAAAGCTTACTAGTTTGTTGCTGACTGCACGTTTTCCCCGTCAAAGTGGGAAAACTGGATTGACACTGAGTAAAACCTATAAGCCAGTGGCTTAAGGGAAATGCAGATATATGGAAATGTGATAAGAGTGCCCTAAAGTAATGGGTTTTGAGCCAGTGTGTTTGAAAATTATCAAGTGTTCTTCTAACTACTAGCCCATTTTAGTTGCCTAGTACAGAACTGACAGTGGTACCACACTGGGGACCTGGATAAAGTTTGGCTTTTGTGTCTGAGGAACAGAGGCTGTACAGTGTAAGTGGAGAGAGTAGGCATGCTCTAATTAAGTGATGGCAAGTTCCCCCCTTACAGCTTCCACCTTGATGGTGATTTGTAAAAAGGACTGTGTTTATGAGTAGCTTTTATGGAGGGATATATTAAGGAAAGCAAGGAGTGAGGCTTCTCAGGTCTTAAATTTGCTAACTTGTGACAATAAGCTTGATCTCTCAGGTAATAAAGTTGGCAATCTAGCCCAGGTCCTCAGTTTAAAGTTATTATCTTTGAAAGCCAGATGATTGACTGTAATTTCACTCATAGTGCTTTGTTGGTAGCAGAAATAAAAACATCTACAGCACTTTTCATCAGAAGTGTCAGAGTGCTTTCCAGACCTTAATCAACTAATTTTTATGAAATGGTGGCAGGGTTTTTCCATCTCTTCTGTGGGAACTGAAAGGATCAGGACAGTAGTCAGAAAGTAGGCAGGAATAGTGCACTAGCAAAGACTCATAATGCCCAGGTATAGAAGTGTAGCTACTTAGAATTATTTTACAGTTTTTACAGAGGATACAGACACAGTTGTAATTGTCCTTTCATAAATACATTTGAACAGATGTTGTGTCCAAGAGTCAATGGTCCATGTTGACAGTTAGGAAACGAGACAGTTGTATTGGATCAACTTGTCCAAAAAAGTAACTCACTACTGAGCCGGGATGTGCAAAAGCAGTGCACAGCAGCTGAAGCCAGGAATGGCTCAGCATGGGTAATGTACAAGTATCATCCACCTCCATGTCCATTGCCATGGAGTGATAATGTTAAAAAAGGGTTCAGCTGTAGTGGAAACTTGCAAGGAATGTCAAATTGCTAGTCTGGGATAAACCAGGAAATTGTGGGACTGCAGCTGGATTCAGATGGCGGTTTTGTGGCAGCAAGCGCAGGCTGGACTGAGGTTCGCAGTGCCATCAGTCTTTCTCAACAAAATCCCCTGGGCTCTGTGCATTTCGTCAGGGCTCAAGGAGGAGGAGAGTGATGAGCACTGGGTATAAATTGGGGTTAAAAAAAAGGTTCATAGGAGAAGTAAGGAAAAATTTTCTCCCCATGGAGATTATCAGGCAGTGGTACTGGCTGTACATGGGTATTTTGCAGTTTCCATCCTTGGATGTTTTCAAAGCCCAGCTGGACAAAGCCCTGAGAAACCTGGCTTGAGACGGGATTGGACTGGTTACTCCTTAAAATTCCTTCCAGCCTGGATTACCCTGTGATTTTAAGATTTGTAACTCTGGCAATTCTAGACATTTTAAAACTTCTGCTTAGCTCACCCAGCCTTGTCCATCTAAATAAAGGAGTTTCTTCAAGGAATGAATTTTCCCCATGAAAAGAATTTTTAAAGATGCTGGTTTAAAGTAAATGCTTTTGATGCAGAAATTGCATACAAATCATGCAGCAGTGGTACTGCTGCAACACCTCGACTACCAGCAGCCTTTGTGTGAAATGTGTGTCATGCACAGCCCTGCTCCTGGAAGTGATCTGGCTTTTCATTGAGGATCCAGTGGGGCCAGGGCTGAGTGAAACTGGGACAAAACAGGAGCATTAAGGGGAGAACTTCAGAAACAGCAGCCAGACACTCTGTAATTCAGGTCTAGTGTCTCCCTGTTTCTCAGAGAATCTGTGATACATCCAGGGGAGTATGTTCTGCAGCTGTTAGGAATTGTGAAATGCGAAAAAGGACTGACTGTATAGAGTTCTTGTTGCTGTTGTAGTGATACCACTCCTGCTCTTAGCCTAAGTGCAAAGAGGAAAGTAAAGAAGGTGGTGGGACACTCTGGGGGTGCTTGCACCAACTCAAAAATGACAAACTTTGGCATAGGAAAGGGAAATCAAGGGATTTCAAGAAGGATGTATTAAAACTAGTTTACAAACACAGAAAAAAATGAATGCAATCATTCCAATATAGCCAGGTTTTAACCTAATTGGAGCCTAGCTGGAAATGCACAGCTTCCCAGTCCAGCTGCTGATTTGCAAGAAGTACATTTAATAAGCATCCTGCTACCTGTTGTCCAACAGTGAAGAAACGCTCTGCTTTGCCTTGAGATCATGTGCAGCTGGGGTTTTTATTTTCAAGAAGAGATAAAAGTGCTAATGAGGTAAAAATTATTACTGTGAGAAAATGGGGACAATGGCTAGAATTTAATGGTAGTTAGATGCCTCTAATGATTTCAGTGGGACTTACACACTCAATGCCTTTAAAACAGTGCTAATCACATAACAAAAGAGACACTAATTTAGCAGTTCTCTCAGGAACAGAAGCCTGTCAATATACTTATGGCTTTATAAGGAAGCATCCTGTCGTAAATGAAATAATTTCCAGTAAAATTGTCTGTCTTGCAGAGCACGAAATGGAAAAGGAATAAGTCATTTTCTCAATGACACCAATATAAATCAAGAGTAATGCAACTAACTTTTGCTAATATAATTAGGGAGTACAATGATGTCTGAGATAGGTTAATGACTTCCCATGAAGTGTGGGAATCAGTTCCATAGCTAGAATCTGAGTTTTCCCAATTCCTTTCTTAAACAAGTCAATAATTTCTCCCTTCTACGGTAGACCTCTTAATCATAAATAAAACCAGAAGATTCAGAGTCCTAATTCTTACAACCATTTGTTCTTAGTGTTAAGAAATGGCTGCAGCTTTAAAATTATAGCTAAAGCTGTAAGCAGATTCCACAGCATGCAGACACAAATGGTGTAGCCCAGGAAAAGAAGCTCTTTCCCACATGTGTCTAAATTGAGGCAGTTCAGTTTGCAGCTACTTAAATACCAAAGAGCCATCATTTGTTTTCACCTCAAGTCAGAAAGATAATGTACAGGCACACTTTGCTTTTCTTTGATATTCTTTTTTTTTTCCTGTTAAAAGAAGAATAACAATCTTAGGAATAAGGGTCTTGTTATACTGTCAAGATCATTGCGCTTTGGAAAGCACAGTGGAGACAAAACTTACTATTTATTTTGTGTTTTCTCACAGTTTTCCTAATATTTACTACATTATAGCTCTTGCATTTTGGGAGATCCATGTATCTGACACAAGAAGAAAATTACCCCTGGATAGCTGTGCAGAAACTGCAGGGTGCCTACCCTGAGGCAGTTTCTGAGACAGTACCTGCTTTTATAGCCTGTGGACAGAATAATTGTCCTGGGATAAGATGTCTCAGCTGCCCAGTTTCTCACACATGTGCATATGTCTCTAAAAGCAAGGTGTTTCTGAGGTAGTAAGCAGCAGTTTCTCTAGATTTCTGACCCAGCCAGTTCCTCTTTTCAGTAAATCACAATTCTGAAGGGAAGAAAAGCTATACTTGCTTAAACCTAAAGCATTAGGTTTGGGAGTGTTGTCAGAAACCATTTTAGTCCCAAGTAACTACTACTTCTTGAGAAACATTTCTCATCTGCTATTTTTCAATTACTGAAGTGCTTGAAAAGCAAAGTGCTTATGATTATATCTGCTTTTTTAGGTCTATCTGTAATCAGCAGACTAGAAAAAGAGTGCACAAGTGATTTTACCTATAGTACTTATGGTGGATCTCTGAGAACACAATATGCTTCTGACCTAGTTAAACTCCTGGTATTTTAAAAATGCTGATAGAAACAAGACATGAGTATTTCTCTCAGACCACATACTCACTTGTTGCCCGGTAACCAGAAGGATGGAGCCTTCTTTCCCATGTACCACTTGCCGGTAAATGTGATCTAGAATTAAGAGCTCGCTCCAGCAGTTCTGAAGCAACTTCATTTGGTCATCAACCTGTAAAGGAAACACAAACATTGGTGACATCACTATGGGAATATTGACACCACACTAGGGAGGCAGTCCTCCTTTACACAGCTGGCTGACATCAGAACATGCTGTTCAGAATTATTCATGCCCAAAACTGCTGTTTGCAGTTGAATAAACTGAACACTGCTTTAGCCTTTACCTGTAAAATGAATAGAATATTTATTCTTAGTTCAATTCTAGGAAAGCAGAACTATGGTGTTATTATACAAAGTAGTAATAATTGCATATTTATGGAAATGAAATTTTATTTTTTTTACACAAACAAGAAGAGCAGGAAACAATGCTGATGTGAACTTTCTCCTATTCCCCATCTTGGAACCTTAGCTTCTGGAAATAATGAGGAATCTGCAGATTCACAAGCATTATTGCTTCAACAGCCCAAGTCAGAAACAGGTCCCTTGCAAATTAAAAAGTGAAGAGAACTTTAAAAACTCTCTAAAAATGCTTGTGGTGCTATGAAGAGAGAACACTTGTTAATGAACAGAAGCTGAGTAGCGTTGGGTGTTACTGGCAGGGGAAGAAAGGGCAATGCACAAGTCAGTGCGGAGCAGAGACGCATCCCTGAGGGGATTTGGGAACAGAAGGAACATACTGGACACCCAGCACAAGGAACCTACTTTAAGATTTTCTGAAGTTATTTGGGATCTGTGTCTTAGAGGACAATGAAATTTATCCCTAAACTGACTCCAAATGGAACTGGATTGCATTCAATCTTCTTCATTTAAAGATGAAAAAAAAAATTAGGATTTCCATGGAAATGGGAGAAAAAAATGACAAGTCAGTGGAAGATAAACTATGAAATTAAGCCATGGTAAGCATCAATGTCCTCTGAACCTATTTGTACTGAGCTTCCTGATGTTTTTTTTAAATCAAAGTCTTTGACTTTAAATGGGTGCCCTGAAAGAGTTGAGAGGTACATATATTATCCTTGCTACAATTCCGAGTGGTAATATCACCTATGTAATTGAAAGGACTCTAAGAACCTGCATAGATATCAATTGCTGAACAGATTTAAAATGCTATAAATGCTATGTATCTAGTTTCAATTGCTTTAGAACTAGATTTTGTCATACACAGGAAATAACACTACAAGGAGTAATCCTGCATGAGCTGAATTAGATAATGCAGTAGATGTTTTCAAGTTTTATCAAATATGACCTAATGAATTTTAGAACTTTATTCTTTCAGGCTTTTTTTCTAGTTATGTAGTAGAGAAGGAAGTAACATTTCTTACTAATAGATTTTTGTAAGTCACCTGTGAAAGTTACCTACTATTGTCTTTCTCTTTCCAGTCACCACATAGCTCAGACTTTATTGAAATCTTTGCTTCTTCCATTTGTCTTAACTTCCCTTCACCTTTCAAAGGCACAAGAGGCTGTGTGCAGATGTTCATGTTTTCTCACTCAGATACAGAGCAAGGTTGATTTGGTATTAAAAATCTCTTCCTCTGCCCACAACATGTATTTGACTACAAAAGTATTTAATCCAAGTGATTTGTTGGCTCAAGAGAGGACAGCAAATCACCACATTGATACACTTGGGCTAAGTTTAAATTAATTATTTGAAAAAGATATTTGAAATGTACAGGTTCTGTTACTCTTGCTATTTATGTGAAGCTATTCTTTGATCATTTTCTCCTCTGAACAGAAAGGGGTTGAAAAAAAATCCTAAAAATCAAAAACATCATGCTAACATGATAATGTAATCCAAATTACCATTTCACACAAAGCTATCACAGCTTACATCCGAAGAAAACAAATTTTCAGAGTTTAAACCTTCAATATCCATGTCATAAACACCTAACACCAGAACAAGAGGTACTTGACTGTACTATAAATGACTATATATTTCCACTGTAAGCCAGCTGTCTCAGCCACAGGCTTTTGAAAACAAACCACACTTTACAGGTCTGGCTTTTTGAAGAGCCCAACAGCAGCTAGTCCACAATCAAAGCTTACCTCCCAAGCTTTATCCTATCATTACCGAGTCAGTGCTGTGAGAACAGTGCGAGATGGCAAAATCACAAAAAATTGTTTTGTACATAGTCTGTTCCTGCTGTTTTACAAGACTCACAAAACCAGCACAGCGAACATCTGCTAGTGGTTCACAAAATCTACTCTGTATTCACTGTAATTTAACCGGTGAAAGCCCATAAAATGGATAGCATAACCAGCTCTATACACAGCCCAAGCACCGTGTTGCCCACAGGTGACTATTAGATCCAGCTGCT
Source organism: Sialia sialis (assembly GCA_009812075.1). Classification (NCBI taxonomy): domain Eukaryota; kingdom Metazoa; phylum Chordata; class Aves; order Passeriformes; family Turdidae; genus Sialia; species Sialia sialis. Next base: position 9,293,767 of record VRYO01001717.1, on the reverse strand, counting down.
TTTACCATTTTAAGAAAGATGATGGGGAAGCAGATGCCTCCCAGTTTGTACTAGGAAGAAAGAAACATGATTTTAATGAGGATTGTGTGTTACTAAAAGGTAACGCCAGCTCCAGCCTACTTCTGAAAGACATGCAGACAAGGAAAAGCATGTAAATCACATTGAACAAAACCAGTAATGTACCACTTCTTATGTTAGAACAAGCTGGTAAAGTTTATGACCTTTGTAAGTGCAGCCAGAACACAAACACCATCGTGTTTCCATGGCATGCCGATAAATGAGTTGCAGAAGCATGTTGTCTGTCAAAATAAGAAAATCATCCTTTGACCAAAACAATTAGATGCATTAAAGTGCATGTGCAACTGATCCTGAAAGCAAAGAGATTCAAGATTTGTTTTGAAGAGGAAGGTCTCTGCAGGAAAATCCTCTTGTGGACTTGAGTCTTCTGACTCCAAAGACCAAGAAGGCTGCTTTGCCATTAGCAGTGTAAGCAGGAGAAAAGGTAAGATTCTGTCACCAAGATACTTAAGTCCAGTCTGGGTCTAGACATAATCAGCAGTATTTTCAGTTGTGGTCTACAATGAATTAAAACAAGCTTTTACTGCTGGCAAAATTTTGAGGATCTTTTTCAGTTTGTGGAGATCTTTAAGAGTATTTATCAGTTTTTTAACTCCAACAAGAAAAAAACTACTGTTGTCCTAACTACTAGGAATGGTTATAAATAAAACTTAAGCCTCGTTCCCCAGATCTGCAGCTGCTGCTGCCGTAACAGAACACTGACATGAGTATAATGACACCTGGGTCTTACCTAAGCAAGTTGTCAAATGACATGTCCATTTGACAGCTATTGAGCCTCAAGCAAAAGTGTGAGTGAATACTGTGCCCAGATAGTTAAATTTAGGCCCTCTCTGGCCAGTGGCATTCAGATGAGGACCCACCAGTGGGTCAGCATAACTGGAAATTGTTGCTGAAGAAATGGCTTTTGAAGAAAGATGTGGAAGAAAGTAATGAAAGGTGACTCAAAAGAAGTAGATCATTTCCAGCAGGCAGGATGGCATGAAAGAGGAATAATGTTACAAGTATGAAATGAGTAAAACATCACACATGTAAAACTGCTCTTAAGTGACAAGGGAAGCAAAGGGACTGCTTGGGAGGCTGTTGTAAAGGGGAGCTGGACATTGGGTAAAACCTCAAAGGTGAGGAGGAGATGCAGAGTTAAAGCATTTGTATGACTGCAAGTGATGCTGCTGGGACAGAGAAGGAGCAAGTACTATTTGTCAGAGGAGCAGAGAATGGTAGCTGACAACAGTACAGGTGGGGTATTGTTTATCTACACAGTGAACTTGATTCTATCAAGTGTCTGAATACAGGTTTGAACACAGAATTCTCTGCTGGTGTGTCTGAGTTCCTAGACTTGCCTGTTGCAATTATAAGGTGACTTTAAAGAATGTTTGTCTGAGTTTTCCACTAACAAGGATTGGTAAACAAGCATGCATGAGAATACATTTAGATGCATCTATTAGTTTGCATAATTTATCTTGCCAATATAATGCAAGCTACATAGAGTATTTCCAGGAGCAGAGGAAATGGATTCTCAGTTTGAAGAGGAAAGGTCTAACCCTGAGCACTGTGGTGACACACTATTTCTTGGCAGGAGAAAAAGATAGGAATGGGAGTGTCACATCTGTCTGCTAAACCCTGGCCTCCCCTCAGCTGGGCCCTGAGCTTTTGATGTGGGATTCAGTGGATGTAAGTCTCTCTGAGTCCTCTATTGACACTGAAATACACAATCACACCTTATCAATTATAGTCAAAGGGAGGACTTATCTCAGAAATGCTGGTTACTCATCTGAAAAACTATTTGTGCTGATGTTATAGATGAGGAAGGTTAGTGTGACACAAGAGTAGTATTGTTGTAGAGTGTATGCTTCCCACAGCACAGAACGTTAATCATTATAAACTTTTGTTTTCTCTGAAGAACAACACTGAAATTGCCAAACAGTAAAATGAAGAATAATGTGTATGCTTTGCTGAAATTTACCTTAATCTTATCAAAACCACACTGAGTCTTTCTTTTAGCAAAGTGTTTCACAATATTTCGCACTGTAACCAACAACTGCAGATTTATTGCAATTTTTCTACTGACGAGGTGTTTTGAGCCTGACACTTGATGAATTACCTGTTAAAAATTTCAGGGTCATGGGTTTTTTGTGTTGTTCTTAGTTAAATATTTTCCTTATAATTATTGCGGCAGATTTAGTTAAACAATGTGCTCACCTTTTACCCAGTTTACATCTTTTCTCAGAAGCTGGAGAATATTTTTCCATCTCTGTTCATTTACATCAACTTGCCATGGTAGCTTTGGGCTTTTCTGCTACTAAAAATTTAAAAGGGTATCTAATGATTTTTAAAAAACACAATAATTGAAATTTATGTGATAAAACTGTGCTGGATTCAGCTGAATTATTTTTACTTATGCTTCTAAGAGGGAATGCAAATATGGAATAACATGAAGCGTTCATCTCATAGTGCCACTTTCAAATTCTATGGCCATTGAATAGCTATTTCCTAGTGAATATGAAGTGATTAAACATCTGTCTGAACTGTTCAGCCTGAAGCACATAGGTTCAAGGAATGGTTGAACTTTCTTTCAAATGCAGTTAGGAGATCACTCACAAGTCATTGCAGACATATAGTTTGAGTTGTTACTCCATTTTCTTATGCTATAGTGGTGCAAATCACCCCAAATCAAAGTTTTATAAGACAAGTGCACTCCAGAGACTATTTTTTAACCATGCATGGTTTCCAAATCATTATATACATAGGGAAGGATTTGGACTCTCCAGATGGGTTGCTGCTAACAGTGGGAAACCTCCTGTGCAAGGCTTCTGTCAAAAAGCAGCACGTAACAGCCAATGTGATTTTGGAAGTGAATGCACATAACTTTCAGAATCAGTGAATGCCCTAATAAAATGTGATTACTACCTATAACCTCAGTAATAAAATGCTACAAAGTTCAAGAAGAAATGATTTAATATTAACTATGATTGTTCCAGCTCTTTACTAGAAACCTGTGTGTTATAAAAATTGCTGTGTGAAGGCCAGGAGTGATGCTTAAAAGTCTGTGTTTGGTTAAATGACTGTCCTGTTTCCATCTAGCTCTAGTGTGAAGGGAGTATAAATCTATTTCATTTTCTCAGCACTTTACATTTGTCTTGATTTAAAAATGAAAAGAAATACATAAATACTTTAGTGTGTGTCTTTTCCAGCTCCTTTACCGCCTGTACACAGGCTGTTACACAGGTACATTTGTACTTGGAATGTCCCTCTGTGTGTCCCTCTTTCTTTAGTAACTTCCAAATCCACAGTCAGGACCAGAATATTTCAACAGGAAGTTTTTCTATCCAAGATGCTAAGTTCCTATATGCTTTGTGTGAATCAGTTTCCACATAGAGGAAAGTAACTGCTGAATACCATGCTGAAAGAAAGGTTAATGTGCTCATCCTTTATTCAACAGCAGGGAACTGAGAAAGAGGAATAGAGAAGGACTAAAATGCTTCATTAACTTGCTGGTTATGGAACCACTGGAATTTGGAATATCAAACTACTTTGGAATTTTTTAAAGGATAGAGACAAGGAATTTATAGCAGAAAGCAACATTAGAAAAATCCCACACTTTTTTACCCTTCCAAACTGTGGAGGGGTACATGTGTGGTGCCCGTGCTCTGAAAGGTGTGGGGTGTTTCCTGCTTAGGAAATTCAGGCAGGGAGAGCAATGGCTTTGCCACAACTTCTCCACTCACATGTCCCTGGACAGCTCCCTGTGAGATCACTGGGAAAGGGGATCAAAGCAGCACTGCCCAGCCATTTCCCAGTTTCAGTGCTGCTCTTCCAGAGATCAAAATACTTTAACAAAGCAGCCTTGAGCATCACCTCATACTCATCCTGTTTTCTTGCAAGAACAGAACACAAGGTGCCTGAGTCTGGGGGCCTCAGATTGCTGAAGGAGATGGGGCAGGCAGCAGATGGGGATCCTACTAAAGAATAAGCTCTCTCCTATGGATCTTTGAACTTTATTTAGAAAGTATTCCCATCTATTAAGAAGGTAAATTACCAATCTTGTTTCTACAAGCATCAGATGAAAGGGCTGTTACAATAAACTTTCTGTGTATATAAATCTATTATATAGGGCATCAAATGCAACACATAGCACTTGTATTTCTTCTCCTTTTCTTCACATTTATCTCTGTGCAAACTGCATGAAAATGACTTGGTATTTCTCAGTCAGCATTATTTCTGATAAATTATAAATGTGTTTTTCTTAGGTTCTTTTTTGGGTGATTGTAGGTTTGTGTTTTTTATTTTATTTAACTGAAAATAAGAGAAGTATTTCTTTTTAGTCCCTACTGAAAATTTTGCTTACAATGCAGTGTTTCTTGCCTCTCAAAGTGAAAGAAAGATAAGGAAAAGGGAAAATTAATTATTCTTACCATCTGTTTCACAGAGGGAAGGAGGTACCTTCTTTAGCACTGGACCCTTAGAATTTACCTTCAAAATCCTACTCCTGTGAGTATTTCTACAGATGTCAGTATAGCCTAAGCATATGCACAGGTGGGTCTAGAATTCTAAAAGAATTAGATAAAGCTAAGTAGTTTACGTAGCTATTTTGTTACTAGAGCTGTGTTGATCCCTTGAATTTCTCTGAAAGTACACCTGTTTTTTCTGATGTCAACAAACTAACTACAAAATTGTGTTGGACCATATTCTTATCTCTTAACTTGTGTTAATATCAGTCCTTTGACTTGCAATAAAATGTGAATTAGTTCCACCTGATTAATTGTTAGCCTTGCAGGTCTGATCTGCTTTTTAGGCTGCACAATGATATCCCTCAGGGAATCAGGAGACAAGACTGAGCCCAGTAAACTTTATGGTACTGCTGGTGAATTTATTCTTAATATATTCAATCAGCAGTTTCACTATTGTTGAGCAGCCTGTGACTAAAGACTCCGTTGTCTTCTCCAAATCACATATATTTTAGCGTTACCTGAAAGTATTTCTAATGTCTATATAATGCTCTATTTCTAATTTCTATATAATATTCCTTTCCTGTTTGGTGAATGATTGGATAAATTGTGATTTCATTTTTCTTACAGTTAGTGTATTGCTCCAGCTGATACTTATTCTAAGAGTCTAGAGGTACACTCCTACATTAGCTCTCATTTGTAGAATTTCTTAGATATCAGCAACATCAAATCACAACAGAGATCAATGCAACATATGGGGTAGATTATTAAAGACAAAGCTCTAGTATGAACTAAAGTTATTTTTGACAAAATAAATACTCTATTAAAACTCAATCAAGCAGGCATCATATGGAAAATATTTTTAACTTGACAAAAGACATGCTAATTTCAGAAAGCAGTCTTTAATATGGTAACAGGCAGACAGGGTAATTTCTCAAGACACTTAGGGTCCCATTCTTTCAAGTGCTGCATGCCCCAGAACACTGTTTTTTGCATGAGGTTTTAATGAGAGTTACTTAAATCAGTTCTTATTTAAATTCCACTATGGAGTTACTCTTCTGTGTAACAGGGTTAGTGTTTATTTCCAGTACAGCTGTTAAATGGGTGTGGAGTATGGGAAATGGCACGTCGTAACTTAAGAATAATCTTACTCCCTTTTAACAGGTGACACCTACAAATGTTGGTTTGTGTACACAGTGTGGGACTGTATTCACAATTACACCAATGGGAATATGCACATAATCTTCTGAAGCCATGACTAAAAAGAAGTTACTTTAATGTTAGAGCACTGTAAATGAGAGGAGAATAATTTTCCAGGTGAGTATTAGTGACAGTCAGGTTTGGGCACGGACAAACCACATAAAGAATCCAATACATTAAATGTTTCATACCATTTGTAATTATCAGCATATCAGTAGTTTTTTAATTTATTTTAAATGTTCTTTATCTTTTGATTGCATGGAACTGCAATACTTTTCAGGAATTAAAATATATTGGTTTATATTTTACTTTTCATAGTCCTCTTAAAACTTTTGACAGACATCCAGCAATGGAAAGGCAAGTATTTCCTTCTGCCCATACTTGAGTCAGGGAAACAGAAGGATGTAAAGCCTCCAGACTGAGCGCTGGACACAGAGTCACCTGTAATACACTTTGGAAATAGAGGCTGGTGTTACTGTGGAACACTGTACTTGTCATAAAGATGTATTCCACTTTGTTTTCCTCTGATTCGTAGTAGAACAGCCAAAAAAAGCCACAGCAAAAGCAGTACGAAATCATGAGAAACAGTATCTTCAGTCAAGATGTGAAAGGAGATGGTATACTGATGAAGAAAAAATGCAGAAATGTTGTCTTACACTCTGAGGGCTGCAGCACTAACAGTAAGTCACTGGGGCAGAGATTAAATGAGAAAGAAGACCCAATGTTAACAGAGAAAATGAAAGAAAAATCAGCCTTATGAATGAGTGCTGTCATGTATTAAACCAGTATTCATCTGACTTGATAGGTGTAGTGATGCATGATCCAACAAGGTACACAGCAATGGTCCAAAACACTTACTACTTCTCTTTTTATCTTAAAAGCATTGCAGGAGGCTCTCAGCATGCAGCTACTACCATCTAGCTAAATCCTTTCAACTAGGAACCTTATCTGAAAAAAAATTACCTCCTTTCTTAACAGAGCCAAGTGTGCAAGAGCAGACAGAGCCATGTTATTAAAAATTACAGGAAGTCCTGATTGAATGAATGTTTAAGGAACAGGCATGTGTGTATTAAAATGTTTTTTCCCATTTATCCTTTCATTTGGCTTTGTTTCATTTATTCCTACTTCCTGTTTCCTGTAAAGTATCATTAAAATAAGATTGTCACAACTCTGATCAGGTCCCATATTGTCATTAGCTCTGCAATTAGGATTAACATTAATTTTTAAAGATAACTTTGAAGATATTGGTTTTGTTTGGGTTGCAATGCAGAACACAGAATGAGTAGGAACCTTATAGGCAAAAATGACAGTAGACTGTGACACAAATCAGTCAGCCTCTAACTTTCTCTGCTGTTGCAGCTGAGCTCATGTATTCAAATTGTGAGTCTCCAAATTGGGCTCCTACATGTCTGCATGCAATAGAAGATTAGCTGTGTGTTTAGAAAAAATGTACATCTAATTTATTGGGTTTTTCTTAGTTTGTTTCTGAATGACAGCATGGATGATGAACAACAAAATCAGGCTGCTCTAATTACTTCTTGTTCACCCATGAGTGCACCACACACCACAACTGCAGGAGCTAAGTTTCAATCAGACTGGGAGAGGCTTGGTCAATGGGCAACAGCTTACAATAAAATGACATTTTCTTCAAAAAATACTTTTTTGCATTGCTTATGTGCAAGTATCAGGCAATCTACTATTAATCCAAGCCTAAGAACCAGTTACTTTGGTTTGTAATTAGGTTTAATATTATCACTACAGATTTGACATGACTAAAAGATTACTATAACACCCAAATGTAAGAAGTTTTGTTGTTTAATCCCAGGTTTATCCTGGTTTTACAAAAGTAAAGTGAATGACAACTCTGCCTCTAGTAAGTTATTCTGAGTATTAGAACTTTTTAAAATATGGCTGCTTAAATCTATATCAGGGCCATTTCCTGGTACCTAGAATAGCTTGAATTACTTAAAAGTATAAATGAATACAAGATTATACAAATATTCAGCATTGTATCACTGACAGGTAATGGACTGAATTCTCTGTTTGGCTAATCTGCCTGAAGGTCTGTTTCTTTTAGAGTATAAGGTCTTCAGGGAAGGCACTGACTATTACTGTCTTTAGGCAGTATGTTACCATAAATCAAATAGCAGAAAAGGGTTGCTTGCCTGCATGGAGCATACATGGACACTTCTTTGTAAATAAAATTATAAGTCTTTCAGTCTAAACTGCCAGCTTACAAAACCAAGCCAGAATGTTCAGTAAAATAACACAACGATATATTATTAGTGAAACTCACTGTCTCCTTACATAAATATGACCATTATCTTAACAACACCACGAGAATATTTTGCTCAGAATTTTTGCACTGTGACGTCTTATGTTACCATGAAACTCCAATAGTTGTGGCATTATACAGTATCCTGAGCTTGGATGGTGCACAAGAAATCCCTACATTTTTAATGTCTTCAAGACTGATTCTACAATTCATATGCAGACAGAAATACAAAAATGACTGGGTTTCAACAAAAGGCTTCAAGGAGCCAGTTTTACTATTGTTGCTTTGTATCTGTAAAGCCTTTGATAATGCACACATTTTTAAAGTACATCCAAATATAACACAACTTCTAAATTCAGCTTCATAAGACAGCTCCTTTTATATTTCCTCTTGCATGAGCACACACTGCACCAAAATCCAATATACTGTATCAAATATATGCATTTTGCAATTATATGACTATGTGATAAATGGAGCTGAATGTGGGGGGTTTTTTGGTTACTTTTAGCAAATGAAGAATGTGCATAGTTTGTAGCTCACATGTTGCATTCAAACTGCCTCTGTCTACAGTACGATGTGCATATGAAGTTCTCTGAGATGTCTGAACTAGATTCACTGTAAGTACTTATCCAGAATATGCAATTAAAATGTAATTAATTTCTAGATATCATCCATATTCTGTCATTGCATAAGGGGAATGGACTAGGTGACCCATGAAGTCTATTCCTACCCTCATATCTATTATGATTACTTTATATTAGTAAAATTGCTTTTTAAGGTCACGTATATGTCATAGTTCCCTTTACACAAATATTTGGTACATTTGACCATTCATGTGTATTTTTTCCAGTTCTGCTTAGAATGGTTTCAGTACAGACAGAGCAGCAAATGAAGGAAAAACGTGATATTTTGTTGTAAATAATTCATAATACAACGTTATGACCCTTATTCCCCGTGAGGCACCCAGATAATGAGGCACCCAAATGAAGCAGTGAAAACATGCTCTTCCCCTGCCATGGGTGTGCCCCTGACAGACTCCTCAGGGTCACAAACCCATCAATCTCTTTTCACACATGAGCTAATCAATTCAAAGAGGGAAGTGCCAATGAGCTATTAGATCAATATGGTGAAGTATGGAGATTGATCTTATCCTAGAGTGACTACATTAACAGACTCGTCAGTGCGACCTCTGCCCTGCGGCACACATTACACAGGATTGCAAGTCTGAGATCTGAATGAAGACCTCAGGTCATTGCTTTTAATAATCTGCTTTGCTGAAAGAATTAAAAGTAAATCTGGAAAGGGATGACTAATGAAAATGTGAAGTGCTTTCTGCTCCTCTAGGCTTGGAATGCTTGCAGAAATCACACTAGCATTTCACAGCAGCCAACAGCACTGACTGTCTCACACGGGCACCTGCTCAGCCATGCCGGGCTGTTGGCATTGGAGGGAACAGTTTAACACAGCCACTGAGAGACAGTGTGCTCTCCTGCCACAGAAATTAATAAATGAAACCAAATACAAAGTGATAAGAAGTACTAGCTGTGTCAAAATCGCTTCAAGTCTCTGCTGTACTGCCAGACTGAGAGCTGGACTGGTGTTCTGAATTATTTAACCAGTGCTGCCACTGCTATGGAAGTTGCTCCGAGTGCTGCCATGCATGGAGTGTTCCTTCACCAAGCAGAATGTTCCTAATACTTGCATTAACTCAAGATCCAGCCCTAGGAGTCAGTCTGCTTTCAGTTAGGCCAGAGGCCAGCGACTTTGGGGAGAATTGATCTAGTCAGAGGAGCCTGGTTCACAGAATTTACGAGCATTCTATAATGCTCTGCTGTCCCTCAGTCAGCCTGTGCTGGTAAATGTCACCAACTGTACAGGAAGTCTGTACATGAAGTGACCATTTTGGGCATCTCATTTTAAAGACTCATTCTTTTCATAGGTTATGTCAGAGATGCTGACAAAAAAGTACACTTTTCTGTCTCAGAGCATGATATTAATATTGTTAATATTTTTAAACTCTGAATAATTTCATTGCAATGAAACATTTATGTATAAAACACACTTTTAATACTGTATTTTTATTATACTGAACATTTTTATTGTTCACTGTATAATTGAATCAATGAATTAGGAAAAGGTTACTAAAAAAGGATTAATGCATTTTTAATGAAACTAAATGATATAACTTCTGTTAGTCACTGAGAATAATGGCAGATCTATCAGGTTTATACAGATAAGAGCTTTGTGAGTTTATCTGAAAGCCCACATAATGGCCCTCATTTAGCTGTAACCTAGAAAAACAGCCCTAGCAATCCTATTCAGGATTTTAATTCATTGTTTATGTATATGGTCTCTCTTCCGCCTTGTGATCAGAACACCTGTCTAATGATGCAAATATGAATCTCTTTAGCAGACACATCTATTTCCAGTTGTAAAACACTTACTGAAAACAATGCTCTTTCAAAGTCTAAATGGAAGAACCAAGCAATGCAATGCCACTGGGAAATGTTTCTGAACTCTGGGTAACAGGGAAACCAGTGAGAACTCAGCACTTTAATAGTGAGAATGCAAACATTTTAATGCTCACACAGCTCAAATCCTTAATTAGCACACCAGCCTAAATGATAAACTACTATAAATTACTTTTCAGGTAGAAACTACTATGGTTAAAGATATCCCAGTAGAAAATCCTTATATTGGTATAACACTGATTGATATGATAGCAATGTACAAATGTCATACAGAAAACTTTAATGGCAGTTGCAAACTTGGTTCTGAATCCTACTAAGATTTTGTGATCTTTGAAACCTAGCATTTAATTTTTGATTCTTTTGGAATGGATATAAGATTAGTACAGGATATACTAGGGAGGAGTGACTTCTTTATAATGACACCCTTAGAAATATATTTGCATTTTTTCAATTGAAGATATATTACCAAACTTCAGGAGAATGATTCTAGTACTTTTCCTGCCTTCCAATAGAAACTGAGAATATGCAGAACATGTGTGGTACACAAGATGCTGCAGTATTGTGCAAGAACTTGTCTGAAACCACATAATTAATTGTGGCGAACCACAGTTAAATAACTCTCACCACCAAAATAGGCACACTTTTTCCTGCCACTAAATTGTATTTTTTACATGTCCTTTCCAAACAAACTAAAAAGCTATTCTATAATAGAAGTATTTTAGATCTAGAAGGGGTTTAAAATCCTGATATTAAATTTTTAGCTTTCCACTTATAAAGCAAGGAACCTAATACACATCCAACAGTACAGGTCTCAGTAGGACTTTGATTCAGGAAAGCTCTTGTCCTTACCTCACTGATGGGAAGCTAATACTTATTTATTTTCACTAAAATGTGGGTGATTCTCCTGAACAAGGCCACAGGTAAGTAAACTTACAGCATATAAAGAACTAAAATACCTTTTCCAGAAATAATAATAAAGCTGTATTTTTAAAATTCAGTGCCTCACACTCAACAAGTGCTAGAAGTAAATGCTGCCTCCCAATGGAAACATAAAGTTCGTTTCCCAATAAAACAAACCACAGAATTTCTAGTCCAATTGTTTTAACATACTAATAGCAAGAAAAGAAAAATTTTCATTCTGGATTTCACAATTAAATGCTTTGGTTTATGAATTTCATACCAGTGGACTCACAATGTACTTCTGGAGTAAAGTGGATATCTTTTCCTTTTACAAACAATCACTTTGAAAACTGGTTGGAAATACGAGGAAGCAAAACTGGAACAGTGGTAGAGTTCAGACAAGGTCATGAAGTTCATGAGAAATACAATTTATCTTACAATTCTGCAATTTACCATACAGCTTCACAACTCATAATTGCAGTATCACTGTCACCTATGTGCTGTCAACAGATGCATCTGCCCAGTCACAGAATCTGTGGCTGCATTAGGGATATCTGCTAGTGGCATCTATTTAGAAGCTTGTATTCTGAGTGCAAATAAATAATACACAATATTTTATAGTCAGTAAGACATGTCACTAACTTCTTTGTAACACAGGAATGGATTGAAAAAAAACCCCAAAACACTCCAATTTCCACTGTAAGCAAGAGCTTATAGGCTGAGAAGATTTCTTAAAACTTTCAAAACAGAAAAAAAATCTTCTGGGAAAGTTACAGTAGATTCAAAATACATGTATAGAATCTAAATGCTTCCTCAGCCTCGGCAGAATAAATAATGCTTTCTAGGTAAGTACTGCAGCTCTTTTGATAACATATATATTAATAAATTAAAAATGTCTGTAGATTGACAAGTGCTTTGTGGGCTTATACTGGAAAGCCAATAGCTAATTATGAAAGCCTGACTTGACTAATCAATTATTCAGATGAACATTAGGTGCCTATTATATGCGTAAACGTGGGAATTATATTTCCCCTAAGTAACTTTCTGAAATAACAAACCCAAAACATGTAAATTTGAAACAGACAGAAATTGTACTATTATGCCCTTATTGCACATGCAGAACTCCCACTGAATTATTCAGGGAACAGTGAATCGGGAGCCTCGTTCTTCTGATTCCGAGTAGCACAGCAATAGCTGCACATGCCATGTAGTATTTGTTATGCATGTAATATTGATTTAGCTCATTCTTGCTGGTCATGTTTCAAATTCATTTCATGTTGAGGAGATAGAGAAAAGGAGTAGTATCTCTGGAGTGATATTTGCAATATATTTTTATGCCTGTTGAACACAAGATTACCTGATAAATTAATAAGACTTGATTGCAGGAAGAACAAGCCTTTGAAAATGAGCACCAGTGAGGTAATGAATTGTGTTTTGAAAAGGTTTATATTTGCTGCATTCCCCACCTCCTGTATGCAAAGATTGGGAGAGGGCTTGTATTACAGAATGGATTCACTTGCATTTCTTTAAGGCACAATTCACAACAAGTAATGCATAATTGTCCTTTGCATTTAGAAAAGACCACGCATTTTAAACAGCATACAGCAACAGGGAAACCAGAAATAGATGTGACCAGACACCTGCTGACAAACAGTGACAAATCCCACTGACACTGCAGTGACCCCCAGTTAGTCAAGATTTAATTAAGGAGTATAATTAAGTCAGTGGAACAGAACACTAATGAGTGGTGTTTTTTTATATGGGTAATTACACATAAGAATACAAAGTAAGCTAGACCCCTACATATATCATTAAAAGGATCAGTATAGAATGACAACCTGGATTAAATATTTTTGGTTTTAATCTGCAATAATGCAGGTTGAAATACCCCATCTTGTCCAGCATGTGTAACATGCTAACAAATGCTGCTGGCCCAGCCATGCATGTGTCTAAGCATGTTGGTAACATGACCTTGGTGGCACAGTGCACATCACCACAGCTACGCGTGCATGGGTCTGCCAGGCTCTGTCTGTCACTGTGTTTGCCTGCGCTTGTACTGGGCAGGGGTCACTTGGGCTCCTTTTCTAACAAATGACATTCTGCTGCTATTCTCTTACAAGTAATACAGCCTCTGGATTTCATTTATCATGAGTGTTGATTACGAGGAAGACATGGGTTACAAATTGTTCCTATGATTATCTGCACGTTGGGCACAATATACATTTACCGTCAAATGACTGAGATTTCTTACAGCCGATCCAGATCCAGTTCTCTGGAATTTATTTTGGGAATCTTCAGGCAGTTGAATGAAATAGCTGAAATATCTCTGACTATTTGGTATTTGCTTATATTTGCTTATATTTCAAACAGAAAAGTATTGTAAGGTAGATTTACTAGACCAACATTTTAAACTAGAGTGGAAAACATCATCATGAATAATGATGACAATGGTAGGGGAAAAACAACTTTCCTATGGTCTTGAAGACTTAAAAGAATGCCTGTGTAGTTTGGGGCCAACCCTCTGCTGGGATTACTCTATCTGCTCCCAGCTGGTAGCCTGCAGTTCATGACAGCCTTTTATCCGTTATCAAAGCAACAAGTGGAAAAGCAGATCCTCCTGCCTGCTAACACTCTGTTCTGTTCTCTCTGTAGAATTTCTGCTTCTAAATCTTTCCTTTTAACAAGTCCTCAGATTTCCTTCCTACGGCTGCAGGAGACACTAAATATCTCTCAAGTTTCTAGCTCACTTGTCTGACTTAAACTCTGCAGAACACTAAAGGAAGAAAGAATAATTGCACTGCACTAGCACATTTTCTACAGGAACTGACTGAAATGCAGAATGATCTTGCTTACACTGGAGTGCTGAGAGTTTAGCAACTGAGTTCAGTGACAGCAAACAAAAACCTAACTACTCAAACAACATGGTACCAATATAATGCTTTTACAACTTCTGAAAGTACAAGTTTTACTATTGCAAAAACAAAGCAAACAAACAGCATTGAAGCTTCTGTCATATATCCTGCATTTACTTTGCTTTTTTAGTAGCATAGGAAAAATAAAAGCTATAAATCTTAAAAAAATAAAGGTAGAACTAGAAGATATTTAAGTATAATTAATGCAAATTCTTTCAAGCAAAATCTATCCACTGCAGCTAAACAGTTATTATTAAAACAAATATAAATTGCTATATTTTATATAGTAAAAACATACATCTCACTTTCCTTAAAATCATGCTGTCATGCAGTAATAGGTCTTAGGTACACAATCCTGTAAGAGCAACTGCATTCAGGTAAAAATCAAGACCATTTAATGAGCTGTTATTTAGGCTATGTTAAACAAAAATATATGTTAAGATTTTGGGGTTTTTTGTTAAACAGTTTGGTTTTTAAACAGATTTTCCCACAATTTATGGCAGCGATGACATAAGATGCCATGGAAATGCCATCAAGGCAGTGTATGTGGGACTTGCTCCCTCTCTGAACCAAGGCTTTTGCCACCAGGCTCCTCTGTGCATGCCAAGGTGCCCCTCTGAGCTGGCTACAAGAGATGGGACAGGGCTAGGTCCCACCAGCACTGTGCTATGCCCACTGCACAGTCCTGTCACACTGAGCAGAACCAGCTCTGAAACCTTTGGTGCTTTGCTGAGTCGTGGGCCATAGCATCTCATTTTCATGGGGTGCCTGAGGTAAACATTCCAGAGAAGAACACAAAGATTTCAGGATATGAAGTTTCTATCTTAGTTTTTTTCCCAAAAGCTGAAGTTCACAGAAAAACCCTAAGAGAAATTTAATACAATAAACCAAGGGAGGTCATAAAAATTATGCAAATTATTTCCCCATTTTCATTTTTCTGTATAAAACACGGGGTCAGCAGGAGTGACTTCTGCATGGGCTGCAGGCACACGAGTGCATAATGGGTCCCTGACATCTTCTGCCCCATTCTCGTCCCCACGAGGCTGCCCCTGCCCCGGCGTGAATGAATGAACAGAAGTGCCTTTCATCCCCCACTTGCCTGGCGCTTCAAAAGGAACTACGAAAATAGCAGCAACAAAAATCCAACCGCCTGCCAAAAGGCCCGCACACGTCCCATTCTCACAGGCATGCGAAAGGTTGGAGAGCTCAGCAAAATTTTTATGTACGGGAGCAGGCCCAAGGAAAACTCACACGCCATAACCAATTGTGGACAGAGGATCATCTATCAGCAGACAAATGCAGGAACTCCAGAATGTCTCTCCTCAAATGAAATAATATATCTTTGAAAGCCAATGCCCGTTTTAGGCCTGAGGCCCATATATCAAGCCTGAGAGGCTTGTGGATACGCTCCAGGGCCATTAACCTTCCACCTGTTTCCCCTTGTCCTTCAGGATGAGACCCTGCCCTTGATTTTACTCCCTTCCCCTGTTCATCTTCCGACAGAGTGTAAATGTAAAGCAGAGGGCCTGTGAAATAATTCAAAGGCAATGGACCAGGGACATGGTTACAAATCTCTGCCACTGGCACTGTGACTTATGCAGGCAGTTTGTCACACATGAGCCAGGTGACCTCTGTGACATAACAGAGAAAAATATCGCCCGAGATCAAAAGATGAGATTCAGAGCACTCTAAGTAAGTCTGGTGTATACAGCCGTGCTATGTGGTGGCCAAGGGTTTCCTCCCAGTGCTGCTCACTCCCCTCGCTAGCGGGCGAGACACACTCCTGCTAATTTCAATAATCTTTTTCTCTCATCTCTTTGGAAATCTTTCCCTTAACCTGAACATCAATATTTGTCTCCTTCTGAAGCCTCTCTTTTTTAAAAAAGATAATTAAATTGACAAGGTGAGACACAAAAGTGTCATTCAGCAGATAAAAATTAATGCATAAAAAGCAGCATGATTGAAAATGGCGGATTAGCCACTTTAGCAAGCAGGTCTATTTTAATCAAGTAATTTTTGAAATGTGAAGTAGTACTAAAACTTGGTATGAGCAATGATGTCTCAAATATTGCAATAAAAAAGAGTTCAAAGTCTAAAACATTTATTGGGATTCAACTCTCATGATGGTAAAAATGAGAGTAGAGTTAGTATTAAAAATGATTTAATAGAGCCAGATAACACACTTCTGTACCTATTAATATTTTACAGAGATACACTACAGAATCAGAGTAACAGTCACTTGAACTAAACCAAATCAGATTGATTTTTTTTTAAATCTTGAATTCATTTTTCAAGCTGTGTGCTACATAGGAAGTTTCCCAGCTGTTTTGTACATTCAGGACTCTCTAATGGTGCAGACAAAAGAGTAAGGCCTGATGCAGTGTTTCTTTTTCACTCCCCGTAACCTAATGGCATGTCTGGTATGGACATTTAATTTTGTCTATTTCATAAATTAAAGGAAACCCACAACTGTCACAGTATCCCTGGCATGATGATGAAATGAGAAATACAACTGTAGCTAGATCAGCCTAAATCCCATTCTAATCCTAAATCACTTTGGCACTTGCCAACATCTAGTTGATGAAAAACTCAGTTTGACCCATGAAAGTATATAAAAATACACTTACAGAGACACATACACATAGAGAAATTCAGCACATTGATTACCAGTGTGCTAAATGTTACCTTATCACCTTATCAGCTATGTCAACCTGCTTCATCTCATGCCAGCTTGGAAAATTTTGCAATGTTCAAGCTCTTACTGAAAATCACCTTGTGTTCCACTATGGAAATATATCTAAATTCACTACATCTAAAAGCATAAAAAAGTTGGACAGTGGATAGGTCTTGAGGCTAAATCATGCAGCAGTTACAAAGAAGTGCACAGCTGAAAATCATTTCATGTTTCCCGTTGACTAAAACCTGACGTACAGCAGAAAACCACTCTGTTGCAGAATGCAGAAACGGCAAACACAGTAAATGCAAAATTAGTATTACAAAAAGGTTCCTGTGAAGTGTTACCACATGCATTTGTAAAAATAAGACAGCTGTTTGATTTTATAGTGCTAAAATCTTTTGCTCTTGTTCGGGATGTATGATTCAACACACATTTTCGTCTTTTAGTATCTCTAAAGAAAGCCTGTCAGAGATGCAACAACCAACAATTACAGGTCAGTTTTGTCACCAGTTTCACTGAACTCCAAGTCAAATCCCAGATGTCTTTATTTTTGTAAATACCTAGTGCTTTTTTGTGTAAAATATAGATGTTATAAGCAAATTTTCTGGCAGTCAGATCTTTAGGTCCTTTACACTCTTACTGAATATATTAATTTGTATTAAGTTCGGGTTTCACTTAGGCTTTCTGCATTTTTTTAATATATTTGATGTATCCCTGAAAAAAATTAATATTTAATTTTAAAAGTACCTAACCTAATCCATTGCCTTTTAAAGTAAGTATGATCTAGTGCATCTGCTTTTGTAATATTCATGAAATCTGGAAATCAAGGCTAGGCATCATATGCTACCATCATATGCTAATAGAAGGTTTTGCTCATTTGAGTGATTGGTTTTGAATGCCCAAATGGCCTATTAGAATTTCCAAGACATAAACTACTGTAAATGTTATTATATGTATAAAAATACTGTTATATGGATATAATAAATTTTAATTTTCATAGATGCACACTTAGATTCAGTTGAAATAATTTGTCTCATTTACCTCCAGCCATGTGCTTTTTGTGTAAATAGCTACTGAGCTATTTTATAAAACTGAAGGTTAAATTACCCTGATTCTAAAGAAGAGAATTTGACTCTTGATTATAATCTAACAGAATATCTTGTCTTGAGTTAAAAAGTCTTAAATTAATTGGTTTATGTAGTACACACACAAAGCCCAGTTAATTTTATTTTTTGCGTGGATGTGCCTCTCTGATCCAGGCATTTGAAACATAATAAAGCAAAGAGTATTTGACATTAACAGTAATTTAACAAATAATAATAATTTGGGGCATGAATCATTCTTTAAATTCCTTTCCAACTACAGACAATTTCTGGTGGGAAAAGTGCCATATAGTATCGACAGTGACAACAAATTGTATTGTCTAGTGAACATCTGTTTCCGACTCCCACACTGATACTGCAGGTTGGCCACTTCTGATTTAGTCTTCACAGGCTGCCCAGCCACAGAGGAACTGGAAATTACTGGTACATTCAACTTTTATTATTGGAACACAGGAAAACTTTATCATCATTCTGGGAAGTTCCGTGTCTTTTGAAATATTGGAAGGAGGATTATGTGAGCACAGAAAGCCACATGTGATGATTCTTATGAAGAAGGAGAAAAGTGGTTCCTGTTCATTGTGTCTGTCCATACAAATGGGCATGAAACTCTGAGATTAAAATCTCAAAATGGAACTTCTCAAAATGGACATATTTCTGTTTTCAAGATGTGATGTTTGATGATGAGGTTTTGGTGGGGGGTGTTTATTCTCAATAAAGCCAGCAGCATTGTAAAAAATGACCAGATTCTCCCAGTCTTGCTCAAGATGTAGTATAGTGTCCCTATACAAAATATCTCTGGAATTCAAAGCAGTTTCTACAGGGCAGAGCAGACTGAGATTTAGTTTGAATTGCAGGCTCTAGCCCCAGAGAACTGAGCTGTTCTAGCTTGTATTTACTGCACCAAGTTACTGTGATAGCAATTGAAACAGTAAGTCTGTGTTAACTAGCTGAAATTACTACTGTTAAAAAAATCAAAGCCAACACTAAGCGATTTTTTCAAGACTAAGGGGAGCTTGTTAGAATGACCAATGTTATTTTTCTCATAGTTACACCACCATTATTAGAAAAAGGTTAAGTTCTACTTTGGCAGGGAAAAAGAAGAAAAGAAGGTACATTCTTGATAGGCCCCATGTACCAGTTTGATAAAGCTCCAACTCCTGATCTCTTAACTCTTTTACAGAGAAAGGAGAGTAAGAAACTCCACTGAACTCCTGTTAACGCTAATTAGAGTTGCCAGCATGCAGTGGAATCAAAAGGCAAAACATGTGGAGCTCCCACTGAAGTCAAGAAGAGAAGGGTATGACTTAAAGGAGAGGCATGCAAATTAAAAATAAATGTGGTTCAAATGAGCTGTGGTTACCAAATGAGCTACTCATGTAAATACTGGCTTTGAGGTCTAACCCTTCCTACTGGAAACACTCTCCCTGAAAGTTCCTTCCTAGTCAGGAGATAGCATTGTCCTTGACCACACTTGCCAAATGAGAACTTATCTTGTGAATGATGGGTCCAAACCATCATGGACCATGTAAAGCAATTGTCATGAGTTTCTTTCTACTTAAAGTTGTTATTACTGTTGTTATTGTTAATATTTGTGTTGTTTATTCACTTTACTATAAGCAAAGACCATTTTCCAAGTCCTGCATCAGAAAGGCAGTTCTACTCCTTACAGAATTTTGGATTTCTCAAAGACTTGAAAGTCAAGGTAGAATCTTAGCAATAGGGCAAATATTCCAGATAGTGTTAGGACAATTTACATCTTGGCCTCAGATGCAGAAAATGGCCTGTTCTTGTTTTTCATGAGTATATATGTACTAACCCAAACAATACTCAGTGGTATTTGTTTGAGAGCAGCTGACTTTGTGTCCTGCTCTTCTCTCCATGTGTAGATAAAAGGTACATCAGTAACCGTGGAGTTGTCAAAAAAGAAACTGAAACTCTTTTATGCTATAGTGACCTGGGTATGAACTACACATTAGTAGTCTCATGTCTCCTAGTAGCCAGTCTACAACATTTCTGCCATCTCCACAATTCTAAGGACAGGGTTGTTTTTGCCCTAAATCACTGCACAGACACACGGGAGCAGAAACAGAAACTTTGGACTATTGTCATCTCTTATTCCTTCTACATGTTTTTCCTGTTTTCTACATGTTACCTGAAGGATTAAATAACTTTGTGGTTTTATTGTGATTTTTACTGAGCTCCAGAAACATCAATATGGTGACTTCTGGCTGTATGCCCCACACGCCGTGAAACTTTTTCTCAAATATTTCCACCTTTTCCAAAAAGGGTGCACGAAGATTTTGAGGGCTTGTCACTGAAACCACTGACAGATTGAAGGAAAAGGTCAGTGGAGCCCAAAGCCATAAATAATTGCAGTTACTGCTGCCTATGTAGCAGCCATGGCACTAGCACAATTCCCAAAAACGAGAAAGGAAAAGGAGATAAAGTAGATAACAAATAAGGCATTTAGAAGTAACATGTAGCAAATGAAACTTAAATGCTTGACACAGGCAGCTTTACAATAGAAAACAAAACTGGCAAATGGTATGAGTGAAAATAGTATTACAGTATTCAAGATCTTAACTTTCACTTCTTATTTGGACAAAATTCTCGTTGCTTACAGTAAAACTTTCTCTGACATGCAGTACAAGACTGGGTCCATAAGCAGAGCCTGACTTACACTGAAAAATACTAGGTTGATTTGTTCAGCTCTCTGTTTAGGAGAGCAAACAGTTATAGGTACATATTTATTTCCTTGCACAGAAAATTCTGGCCATAGCATGGAGACAAGGAAGGCTCCCATCACTGTTAATCTTTTCTGCCCATACCTTGAGGAGGGATGAAGCAGATCAGCATGCTACTAGACAGCCCTGCCTCTGCCTCCCTGAAGTGCTGGATCATCCCTCAGACTAATCAGTTGCCTAAGAGATGCAGAAAGCTGCTTGTTGAGTGGTGAGGGATTATGACTCAGCATCACCAGTGTGCTCATTACTCGGGACAGACCGGGAGACTGCAGTAAGTATTCCCCAATAAATACCAAAAGGTATCCAGCTGAAACAAAGAGACAGTGTTGACTGTAACACCAGAATAAAGATACAATTCTTCCTCACATTCAGTGTCACTTAGTCAGGGTGATGTTTCCTGTACTCAGCAAACACACCAGTAAAAGAATTTCCTTGGCATAGAGACAACATGGAAATGTCCTTTTAAAATCAGTTAATACCAGCAGAACTCATGAGCTAGCTGGAAGCATTTCCTATGCTATGGAAAGAACACTCAAATAAGGTTAACCAAGACATTTCACCCTCCCAGCCTCCCCCCTCCCCATCTATTTCTGGATGTCTTCTTTTGTTCACCCTTTGCTAATTATAGTGGCCTTGCTTAGGTGTTATTTATAGTCTTAAAAGAGTTGCCTGAGTTTTAGAACACTTTATTCATGTATATTTCCTGTGTTTATTGTTGCCTTAACAAATTTTTTTAAATTAATTTTACTTGATCCAAGATTTTATTTAGCAACAAATATCAAAGTAACTTTTCTTTCAACAAATGCAAGAGCTGTATTTAGATGTAAAAAGTATTTTTCTATTTCTGAATTTCCGAAAACAGATTTTAGTTTTTTTCCCTCTCCAAGTGATGAGTATGACAGAAAACTCCAGACTCAGACAAAATGAAATTTCTTTTTTCAGTGCAGTATGGTTACTTGGTATTTTATTTTACAAATTTATCCTTTTTTGTCAGTAATGGTTGCTTTAATGAGTGGGGTGTTTCCAAGACACAGTGTAATTTTTTTTCCCCAGACTACCCTGATGTTTTCCTAACCACCCATAACTGAACTTCCACAGGTTACAGAAGTGGAAAAAAACACTGAGAAAGTCTACATAAAATTACATCTTCACCTTCCCACCTGCACCATATTTCATCACTTTCTTAGTTTTTCTTCATTCCTTCTTAAATCTGCCCTTTTGTTTCTTCTGCAGTTGCACCAAAATGTGCCTGTAGTGCTGCCAGTAGCAGTCCCTATTTCAAACTAAGAGATGAAGAACATTTTAGGGAAAAATTTGATGCGTGCCTTTCAACTTTCTGGGAAGCGGTTGGATTTGGGGAAATGTTAGAGCGAAACTCTCTGCTGGTTCACCTGTCAGCAGCAAGGCTTTCCCCATCCCTGGCTGCTGCGGACAGGCTCAGGTAAGGGCGGCTCCTCGGCGGAGAGCACCGCGCTCCGTGTCGCTGTCCCCGTGTCGCACAGGAGCCCCGGCTGGGCTGCCGAAGGACACGCAGCCCTCCGGAGCCACCCAGGCGGGACGCAGCGAGCGAGCGAGCGGCCCCTTCCCTGGGAGGGCAAGTCTGGGCGCTGCCCGGCCCTGCCCTGCCCTGGCCGCCGCGCCTCGGGCCGCCTGCCCCGACCCCTGCGCTCGGCCTAGAGGCAGCCTCAGGGGAGCGGAACCGTGGCTCGAGTTGGCCGCTTCTTTCGGCTTTTCCCCCGCGTTGTTTGCTGCTGCCTGCGCTGGGTACAGTCTTTCGCATCACCTGCCAGCCCCATCACCCCTCACGGCCCCACCTGGGCCTCACCCGCGGCGCCATTCCCGCTCCAGCCGAGGCCCTGGGCTCCCTCACTGCCGGTACGTGTCCTTGTCTCGTCCCTTCCCATGCTGCCATGTCCTTGGGGCTCCCAAGGCTCTGTGAGGGAGGTGAGTGGGGTAACCCTGAGGGGGATGGCGGTCTCTACCCCTCAGTGAAGCTGAGGACATGGTGCTGCAGTTTCTGTGGCATGTGGAGAGCAAATGTTTAAATCTATTTTGTGATGGGCTAAGATGGTGTGATGTGATTTAGCCGACATTAGCTCTGAATAAAACTGCTGGAAGGGAAGGTACTAAAGTCCTTTAGTATGTTCCTGTGCTTATACAGCTGTGTAAGGTGTGCA
Organism: Sialia sialis; assembly: GCA_009812075.1. Taxonomy (NCBI): domain Eukaryota; kingdom Metazoa; phylum Chordata; class Aves; order Passeriformes; family Turdidae; genus Sialia; species Sialia sialis. The sequence goes on along the minus strand of VRYO01001717.1, from coordinate 9,270,785 downwards.
ACCTGTTCTGAGTGATCCTACAATTTGCAGCACAGCTTGAAAGCTCTCGGATTAAGGCCTTCTCTCCAGTCATGAGTCTGATGTGAGTGTTGTGAAAAACATATTTGTGGTGTTACTGGAGGCAGCACCAATAACATTGATGGTGAGGAACTACACCTGCAAGAGTTTCTCACTCTTCTAGCTATGTTTTGGTAAAATGTTGTAGTTCTACAAGGCTTTCATACGGTGGTATAGAAGAACATCCATTTAAATGATGCAGATTCAGCTGGGCTTAATAGGAAATCTGTAAGCGACTTCAGTAAGGCTGGGATTTCATCCTTACTGCAGGTGATCCTAAAGGCTACAGGTTAACAGAAGAACATCTTTAAATCTGATCAATTTATAGAAGCAAACTTCCACTGTAGCTGGGAGCCATCCCACAGAGCAGAAATATGATACAGGTGTTGTATACAAGTGCTGATTCTGAGTGATACAGGTACCATACAAAAATCCTGGATCAATGAAACAAGTTGTCCTCCTGCAGTAAGATCTACAGCCAGCTCATACAAAGTGTCATAATTTGCAGATGAAAAAACAGCTCTTTTGGGGATTTTTTTTTTT
>VRYO01001717.1:9256436-9270085 GCA_009812075.1 Sialia sialis | reverse complement strand
TACTGGAACTGTTTAATTTTCAATGTGTAAAGCTCTCCATCAAATTGGCAAAATGACCAGGCCTTCACAGAAGAAAGTAACAGCTAAAAATTGTCTAGAAGTACAACAGATTGTCGATATGGCTGAGCAGTCCCTGTTCAGTTTCTTAGTACAGCAGTTATTGTTGGAGTTAACTTTATCATCCCTTTGGACTACTCAGCATGCAAGATCTAAAGAGTACTGTTTTTTTCATCTCGCCCTACAGCAATGTGATATACATTTGCAAACACACCCAAGTAATCTTTCTATGTCACTGCTGGCAATTGTCAAACTTAAATTGGAAGCTTACATTTGGAAGGAAAACAATTAAACTGTAATATTAAACTTCTGTTTTGTATAACCAATACCTCAAACTCAAATTGACTCAGGGTCTATTTCAGGACTTGTAGCAGGAATGGCTGTAGTTCTGTAATTCCTTGTGTCCATAAATGAGGCTATTACATCTCTACTTAGGGCCTGGCAGCTTTTTGAATTGTTACTCTGTAAGTAACAAAACTTTGTTACTGCACCAGGGCTGTTCACTACAACCTGCACAACTTTGCTCGTGAACTGCTGGGGGCAGGTACGCTGAGTAGCAGAAGTTCCAAAACACCTACATGGTTCTTAGTCACAGCATGATGCTGTACTGGGTATTAGACAGAAAATTCCTAAATCCAGAGACTAAACTCAGTCTCCTGCTATCAGGGGTGATAACATGCTACGCCAGAGTGAAACTAAAGTACCAGCTCTGACATGGACGGGCATAAGAGAATGTAATCTTTTTCTTTATGCCTAAAAAATGTGCCAGCACTGAACAAACAGTTTACAAAGGCTGCAAAATCACATGCCTGCATGTTGAAATAAAATGTTTAGTCACAGCCTTTGTCCATAGAAGAGCCAGAAGATCATAATGAAATTTATTCTAACAGTGTGTTGTTCCTCTACGTTTTTAAATGTTCAGGTGAATATTTTTCTTAGATCCAGATACACTAAATCCAGACTAAAAATCAGCAGTAACACATGACAACAAATTAACTAATCTGATTACTGATATCGAGTGTAGTCCTGCACCTCATTTTCTGGCAGCTTCCCTGCCTGAAAGAACACTGCAGAAATTTTATTTCATCAGCTATGTCATTTGCATTTCCTGTCCTGATAAACACACACTACAAAGTCCAAAAGCACTTCAAGTTATCAAATTGCACTTGATTACTTAAGTTGTAATAATATATGAACCTTTCATCATCCTGAAAAATTTTAAGGTATTTCACCACTGATCTTTTTCTCAAAAAACAAAACCCCAGCAAAACCCAAAACTATTTCTGCTATTCTGTGCTAATTCCATATAATAATTCGATTTCTGTAATATAATTCCTTATTTTCAGTGCATTTCTTGATATTCAACTACATTTGGACTGAAATTTGAAATTAAAGCTGATATATATAGAGTATTACATTGTTACATCTATCTGAATTGATTTCACTGAAAAAATTAAGAGCCTCCAGGAGTTCTGTTAGTCCTATTCACATTAAGTTCGCACTTATAAAAATAAGTTGAAACTCTGATAATATAGTTGCACTTCTGGGGAATATGTAACACAAAGCTAGGCCTTTGGTAGTTTATGAGCTGCCAAAATATCTGTGATGCCATGTGCACTGCAAGTTCTATAGACAGGCTCCTTTGGAGATATGTGATTAAACCACAGTTTCTTTGAAGGCCACAGTTAATGCTAATGTAAGCATGAGCAAATTTATACTTACAGCAAGAAATCTGGCTTGGGACTGATACAGTCTGACATCAATGAATGGTCTAAATTTGCAAACTCAGTGAATAATTGTAGGATGAGCTTCTTTACCATGAAGTGCACTGGTTCTTCCTGCAATCATTCACTACAAGATTTGTGCTCACATGGTACTTTGACCTATGACATCCTCACTAAAATAGCCAAATAAGGAAAGGTAGGTTTTTTGTGAGTCACCATTCTTTTAGGGCCTTTTTTTGGTAACTATTAACACTGAGTTGATTTTTTCTGATCCTCAGCCAAAGAAAGTATCCTGAGGACTGTTCTAAAATGCAGGTCCTGTGTTTCTCCTGCTCCAGGCAGAGACTGCTTTCTTTTATGGGTTCAGGAATAGTTAGCTTTGGAAGCAGTCTTTGAATTACCCTGATGTGTGTTGATGAGTAAAGACCAGTCCAGAGAAGCTCTCTGCATCCTTCCCTGGGGCCAGGCAGCCTTTGGACTCTAGAAGCTCTTGCAATATTTTCTTTTTAGCTTTTTACAAAGACCTTTCACCTGACTGAGATAGCTGGAGACAAACCTAGCATCCCCAGGGTATTCCTGAGTTTTCTTAGTTGTGGATAAGATGGATATATCTCACTTTTATATTTACTGTGCTTTCAGCAACTCCAGAATAGCAAACAAAGGCCTTCATTACTATTACTATTACTATTACTATTACTATTACTATTACTATTACTATTACTATTATCCTGAGTCTCTTGGGCTGTTACCTCTGTATTATATCATCTGTATATAAAGAACCAAACAGAAATACAACTCATTATGAACAAAAAAGTAATACATAACACCAACTCCCAGAATTTATGGCTTAATTATTCCTTACAAAGTATTCTGACTTCACAAGAATCCCCTATATATAGGGGATGTTTGAGGTTTTAGCAGGTGTTACATTCAAATTTACTGGATTGCAATTGGCTGCTTTGGATCTTACTCTGACATTATTATGAATCTTGATTAGTTGGCTTCTTTAATTTTTCCATTAGTTCCTGATACCCTACATGAAGATGAGAGGATCTGCTCCTCAACAAGTGTGAAAATTACCCTTAAATTACATACTCAAATCCATACACAGGTCATATTTGAATGCAGTGCATGCTGTGGGAAAATCTACACAGTCAATATTTTTTCCCTTTTATGTCTTTAAATGTGTAACACATTCCAAAAGAGGTGAAGAAAATTTGTAGATCAACAAGTGAGAAGACTGTCGTAAGCTTATACTGGTAAAAGCTTCAGAAAATGGAGTTTTAAACAGTTTTTGTTTTTTTTTAATTTGAGAATTCTTAAAAAAAAAAAAAAAAAAAAAATTTGCAGCCAAAAGGAAAGAAATAAGGAAAACTTAAAAGGTGTAGCTCAGTGGTGGGTTTTTGTTATTAGGGTAAATGTGGCCTAAACCACTGATGGACTGGGACAGCATTTTTTATTATATCCTCCCCCTGAATTCTGCTAACTACAAATCTCTACATTTAGCAGAAAGGAAAAGGATTGCTCCTTTATATTAATTAAAGAGACAAGAGTGTAAGACAAAATCTAGAATGAAGTGAAAAGATACAGTAAATAATTGTAAACATGCTGCCTAGTAACTCACAGCCAGTCGTGCAAGGCATTGCTCACCATGACAAAGCCAAGATGAATTGCATACCAAACACATTTATAATTTTCTACTGTTCAATTATTTGAGTAATTTAAAATTTTTGTCCCAGAGATCTGCTAATGCATCTGCCTTATCTGAAAGTCATCTCAATATTCAGTTGTTTAGACAGGTATGAATAAGGGTAAAATATCTTTTTGAGGAAATACATACTTCCCAGCTGTGAATAGGTAGGGAACAAAGTTAGCTGTTTTGAAAATCTGCATCACAATCTGTATCACAATTTCCCCCGCCTTCCTCTGAATTTAAAATATGCCACATCCTTAGGTGGCGCTTTTTTTTTTTTTGCCCTCTCCCACTCTCCCACAGGTGTTCATGCCCTGTGGAGCTATCTGAAATAGCTGCTTTTGCTACCTTGATCAGAAGAACCTGAAATTATGGATGGATAGAAAAGAGCTGCATTCAGAAAAGGCTTGGAAGTCTTTTGTTTAATATTGTTCTTGTCCTCTAAACTGAAAAGAGAGATGTTGTTACTCGGTGCTGTTGAAAATGTATGGTCTGATCTAAACATGCTTTTGAAATTGAAAAGCTTAAAGATCTTAGCATTGCGTATAATCTGGTCCCCAAATTTTGGATGTGGATGGATTTCTGAATGAGTTGTTATTGTTCTGGTATGCTGTGCAATTTTGTTGATCTTGTCCAGCTAAAAAAACTAGTCTGCATATACCAGAAGGTACAAAACTGACCCTCAAGCTTCCAAGATACAAACAGTGAAAACACTAAGGTGAAAGCAATGCCTTCTGCAAATGTGTGAAAATCAGTTTGTGAGCCAAAGGCTCTACGTAGCAAATTTTTGGAATATGTATATTTACAGAAACCTGTGTGTACATGTTAATGTATAATACATCCAGAACCAGGAGAACTTGGTCAGCATTTTCATAAACAAATTTCTGCATCTTTTGTGTCCATACTAGTAAACATAGGTTGGTTGAAGAATGTAATCCAGGTTGAGGTTGGAGGTGAAGGGCATCTTTAAAACTGTTCCCAGTATAGCATGTTGAATGCTTATAAAATTTGTCACTTTCATCATAAAGGGAATTTTAGGGCAGATTGCAACTTAAAAATTTGTACATTGAAAGTAATTTTTAACTCTAGATTGCTTTACTCTAAAGTACTCCCCAGTGTATGGATAGAAAGAGCTGGTCTCAGATATTTACTACATAGTCTATTGGAAATATAACATGCTCTCAATTTGATTTTTAAATTATTTAAAATGAATAGTGTGGCTTATAGCTGAATAGAAAATTGTATACAACTGAGATAGCAAACATGTGACAGTCTTTTCCTCTCTTTAATGCATTTTGGTTTTCCTCTCTGAGTAATCTTCCTTTCTTCTTTCTCTTTGAACAGACAGCTTTCAATGATTCCTGCAATCTTTCCCACAAAGAAATTGAGAGAAGCTGAAGTTGCATATGCAGCATATAGAGCTTTTCTTGTAATCTGGCTTTATGTTATGTGTCCATGTCCTTATGGTCATGAGAGACAAACTGTTGTGGCAAGCTCTCTGAGTGCAGCTTTTCAATGGATCTCCCTTTTGTGCTCTTAACTCATGCAGATTCAATTCTCAGTGAAATCCTATAGTAATTGTTATATTTGGAAGCTGAGTTATTTTCTCTTAGCTTGAAAGTAGTCAGAAATTACGGGTAGTCAGAAAACGTTACAGATTTCAGTGGCAAATACTCCTGGCAAAAACATCTCTCTGTAGCAGACAGACATAGTAACTAGCAATGTAACAGGGAAATTCAGATGTAAGTTGAATTCACCACCTTGAGAGGTTTTTTGAGACTGAAGGTTATTCTTTCCAGAGCTGATTTCTGTATCCAGACAGTCCTTAAAAACTGTAGCTCATATATATTTTCTGATCTCAAATTTCAGACTTTAAATTTCAGACCTGCCCATGATAGACCACAAACTTGCTTTAACAATAAGTCTGAAAAATATAAATGGAGGAAATTCTGTCCACCAGAAAGCTGTACATGAGGATTTCCTGGGTGCTCCAGCAAAAATAAGAGCCTAGAGATCATTGTAGCAGCCTAGGCTTAAAGAATCCCTCATATATCAGTGGTGATGAGAACCAAAAGGAGTCCTTCAGCTATCTACTTCTTCCTTGCTTTCTGTTCCATGTATATCCTGCTTAGGTTTCAGCCTGCACAGTTAATTAGACACACAGGAATGCATAAAATAATATCCCATTGAGAAACTGAATATTCCAAATATGGACTTATATAAAGTGTAAATGGAGATGGACAGAAATGGCATTCCCCCATATGTTAAATGAGGTAATGAAATAAGTACATAAATGAATGTGGAATGGTGTAATAGTTGTGCTCCCAACCCCGAGTACAAGCCGGACAGTGAGCAATGCTGACAGGGAAGGAGTAGAATTATGTGAGGCCTCGTGGATGTCAACAATAGTTGTGATAAACACTGAAGTACAGAAAAGCTGAACTAAGTGTTGAATCTCTTTGCTACAGCTAATTACAGGCTCAGGTGTAAGTCAGCGGCAAGTTTCTTCTTTTAATAGTCTGCTTACTTAAAGCCAAATAAATAAAGAATAAGTTGCTTGTGGGGGAGAAAACAAAACTCACGCTTTCCTGCTTGAAGTACAAGATTTTATAAAATAGTATTTTTTTTGACTGAATGATAATACAATGTAAAATTGTTACCTACCTTAAGTTCTCTAAAGAAGATGCTACTCCTAGCCCATTCAACAATGGAGAAGAGGGTTTGGTCAGCCATTTTACACATAAGCCCGAATGTGTTGAGCTTCTCATGTTTGCTTCTGTTGGCTTGCTCTTGCTGCAGATATGCCATGATTTTAGCTTGGACTTGTGGCTCATCAGGCTCACATTTCAGGAGTTCTAATATCAGATGTGGGATACTTGCTGGTGAGCTTGTTTGATAACTATCCATGTATGAGTAGCCCATTATTGACTCTGGTGAGCTAGTGTAAGGGTCAGGGTACTCGGACTTGATAGCACGGCTTGGAAAGTGGCCATAGGTTTGGTAGCCTTGCAAACTGCCATGGGGTGGCATTGTCATGCTGATGGGAGAGGTCACAAAGGGACTCCTGTCATAGTCTGTAGGAGGCAAGGCAGTATGGTTCAGAGGTAGGCCTTTAGAAGCTGAATGGATGTTCTGGATTGCAGAGGATATTGTCAGGTCAGTCGGCATTGCTTGGATCACCTGAGTCATGGCTTCCAGTTTCAGTCCATTTGCTCGGATAAGAGCTTTCTTCTGCTGCTTCAATGCCCTGTCTCTCTTGTACATTGGTCCAAACTTGTTTCGGCCGCCACGCATCCGGTCAGCTCGCACAGCTGTCAGGGCAAAGGAGGAAGTAAATCATTACTAACACTTGGAATCGACATTCTTCATCAAACATATATTAGGAAAGAGCAGAAATGTAAAAAATTTAACTCTTCTTTTTTCTTTTTTTTTTTTTTTCAAATTCAGAGTTGCACTTTTATTCCTAAGGAAAAGGATTTATTTTGACTTAACAAGTGTTGCTTTTTCCTAGTGATTTAAATGTCACATGCATATATTACTAACAAAGAAGGACTTCTCTGTACATTGATTAGGACACAGGGACAAACACAGTGGATGGCTACAGGAATTTCACACCTGCTATGGGATCATGTGGAAATCTCAATGTACATTTGGGTTTATATCAAGCTACTATGTCATTAAGAAACAAGGGCTGAAGTCCAGAATTTGTCTGAGATGTATCCAGCAGACCACATTGTCTCATTATAATCATTCCATTACTGCCTTCCACCGCAGCAAAACATCTGAAATGTAAATTGTGAAATGTTCAGTAGTCGCAAAGAGGAATACATTTCTCCTGGCAAAAAGGAAGCATTTCCTTTTGATGATTCTGTCCAGGTTGGTGTATAACTTTGAGATTTCTAGTTAGCTGAGCTCTATGGAAATGTTTAGCTGCAGTTGGAATGTGCAGAGAGAAAGCCGTCAGCTTACTGCCTTGTACGTGGAAGATAGAAGTGAAACAGAAACTATTGACAGTGTTCTGGCTTATAATATCTCTGGAATTAGAAATAATTAAAACAAATCCTACTCAACAGCTGCCTTGGGAGTCATACTGGTGGTCTCTGTCACTGCAGTGTCCGTCACCATGGGATATATGTAATGGACTAGTGAGGAGCTTTCACCAAGCCCACCTTGCCCAACGGCAATTGCATTGAAAGAGGAACCTTTGACAGCCTGGTGACATATTGAGACTGCTGAGATTGCTGGAGGTTAAGTTCTTGAGCTTTTTATCTCAGGGATTAGTAGGACATTAAAAATTTATTATGAATGCTAGATACGCATAATACTGTACCTTATCATAAGGACTTTAACGTTTAATGATTTTTTTGGTCCATGGTAATTTATGAACTAGACTTTTAAGGCTATATATATCACTATCAGGGAAACACACATATAAATGTCACAAGTATTTCCAATTAAGAGAATACATGGTCTTCCAATTTTCCAAACAAGGGAAAATAAGTTGCATGGATGTGTAGATAAGGAAGTTAAGATACATTTTCTGCGGTACCTTTAAAACTAGAGGTGTTTTGCTTGAAAACGAGCTGCCAATATTACTGGTGAATGTTAACTTTAAACAAAATGTGTGAAATTAATTATATAACTAGTAAATGTAATTAATTTTAAATCTGTATGCACAGTATCCTCACAGGTACTCTGTGATTAAAAACTGTGAGCCACATTGGATTAGCAAGTGCTTTTGTATATATCCTACTTAAATTTAAGGTGAGCTTTGTGTAATGACAGAAGATAAAATTTGTTCTTGTATCATTGTCAGCAAGGGAGAGGAGTTAAAAGAAGGAGAAGGCAAATGTATTTTATCCTTTTTAATGCCAACAATGAAAAAAAGGATTCCACATGTCCTGTAATTGTACTATTTGAATTTGGAAGCACATGCAATGATTCAGGATGTTTAATGCAGTGTGTCAGTGCTAGCTCAGTCTTGTGGGCAAATACAACTCTATTGAATCAATCAAACTGCAGGAGGCTGATTTTCTGTTTATCTTGAGTTATACCAACAGCTTTCCTTTGCCAGAGCTTGGTGACTGGCTCTTACCCTTTCCAGTTCCTCTGTGGCTTATGTTTTTTTCTGATTTTTTCTGGTTGACCGTCTAGGCTGAATGTTATTTCATACATTTGTAACAGTAAGGAATTTAGGAGCTTCTCCTTGGTCAAGGAAACATGCCATCTGCTTTGAAATCTGAATTTTAGCATTTTATATATCAAAGTTAGAATGAACCATGTATGTTTCACAAATTCAAGTTGACGGTATTTTTGGATTTGGTTATCTCAAAGGGTATTGCAAACTTTTCATTGTTCTCTGTAGATGAGAAAGTGAAATGAAGTCAAAAAGTGTACTTCAAAATGCCTTATCCTCCTTCAATCACAATACCCTCGCATGTGTGGCATCACAAAAATATAGGACACAACTTTAGAGATTATTTGGTTCCTTAATCTCAAAGGAAGTCAGTGTGAGAAAAACCCTTATTTTATCTGTTTCTTTGTGTTCTGCCTTGTTGTCAGAAGAACATATGTAAAAAAGCCAAAACAACCCAACCACAGATAAAATACAAATAAAATCACATCACTCTCCTCAGCAAATTAATATTTTTTTTTCCTAATCTGGATATACTTGTTACAAAATTTATGTTTAATCTAAATTAAGTTTTTTTAAAAAGGTGGAAAACTATTCAATCTACATCCATGAATTCAGGAACTTTAAAAGTCTGAAATGTAAAACTATATACTTATATGACAAAACGGATTATGGTTTTAACTGGCTCCTAAATGGTAGTGAGCTACCATTTACTTACTAGATTTTTTTTATAAAGCAACAATTTCACTGGTTATACAAAGTAACCTCTTATTATCATTTCAAAGCCATAACTATATAACTTTTTAATATAAAATACAATGCATTAACATCTTATCCTATAAATTTATAATACAGTTGAATATATCAGCAAGAGTATCGCTCTTACCTTCCAATTTCATTCCAACACTTAGACATTTTTGAAATCGACAGTAAGGACATCGTTTTCGCTGTGTTTTGTCAATCTGGCAATTCTGATTTTCTATACATGTGTACCTTTTGTTATTCTGGACTGTTCGCTTAAAGAACCCCTGTATGACAGACACAAAAATTAGCCTGTTTTGCTTGAACGTGTGTTTCATTCAGCATGTTATGGAAATCATTGCAAGATAATTTTCAGATGCCATTCAAGCACTTACACCATTACATAGTTTATTTTAAATTAGTCAGCTGAACCCAGGAGAAAGCCACCAGACCCCAGAGGAAGTTTTCTTGTGTTAGTGCTATGTTTTATAGACTTCATGTCAAAGCTTGGCAAGACTTTAAGGAGGCTGTAGCCTTCTGTGCTTCTAACACTGGTGGCAGAAATACTGACATTGCCTGCTTCCTTTTGTATTCTTTAATCATTGCAGAATTATTAAAGTCTCCCTTTTAAAGTAGTTTTACATGAAATGAGTAGGAACATTGTTGCAAAGAGAAGAGAAGTACCGAGTAGCTCTGGTTATTTTACATCCCAGTGGGGCATGCTGGAAGCATAGTAAGTGCTTGTCATTCACTTCTCATTGATTGTTTTTTAAATGAAAATATAGTGGACTAAGTTAATTTTTCCATGCAACTGTTTTAAATGGCATTGTTCTGGCAAAGGAGCTTCACTTAGTGCCCTGCTTAAATAACTGTAAAAAACCTTTAAAAATTTTTACATGAAAAATCTGACCTGTCATAAATTCACAATTATTTACACCTTATAGCACAATAGACCAACACAGGGTATATTCATTTTTCTGTATGTTGATTAGTTACTTGACTTTGTTTGTCAAGTGAACTCTGACAGTTACAGTTTGCATGAAAAAGTGCATGGTCATTATAATCACAGAAATCTACATTGCAAGGGTGAAAATAAAAATCTTAAGAAAGCTGCATTAGATTTTGCTTAGCTGATCTGCATTAAGGATAATCTTCCTACTTTATCCTCCAGAAAAAGGAATATAAATCAACTAAAACCAATATTTAGCACAGTTAGCAGTGAAAGTTGCTCTAGAACTACATCACCACAGCAAAACACTAAAAAACAATTACAAAACTACAAAGCAAAACAGTCCAAGTTGTTTGCATTTGTGCAGATGTCTCCCTCAAAGAGACGTCTACATCCTAAAGTTTATGGTGCTTAATTATGATATGTGAATATCTTAAGAAACATATAAAAAATAACCCAAAATATTATACATCTGGTTTATTTAATATCCGTTTTTCCCCTTGCTTATATTTGAAATATTTTTGCTGTACTTGTGTTTTTTATGAAGTAATTAGTACAGAACCTTGCAGCTTTCACAGGTGAGAAGTCCATAATGGTACCCAGACACTTTGTCTCCACAGACTGGACACAGCTCTTCAAGGTCTTCATCGTAAGAGTAATTCACCATTTTAAACTGAGACACTGAGGGAAAGGAGAAATAGCATATTCAATTAGAATTTACATTACTAACTCAAATATTCTGCAACTTTCTCATCTAGAGAGAAAGCTTACTTAAACAGGCATACCGCTGAAAATAGGGAGGAAAAAAAGTTTTATTTTAAAAAACAAATTGCATGGAGACATGCAACTTCCCATCTTCAGCAAATCTGCATGATGTAACAAAGTGTAACAAAACGCACTAGCTTCTAAGTTTTATGTTCTAAATATTTGTACTTATAGAGTGTCTTTAGCCTAGTCCTTATTTTATGGAATCACAAATTGAAAGATTTGTGAAAGATTTAAGTCCGAAAATGATCAGGGGCAAGCTTTAAAAAAGCAGAACGAAAAGACTGTCACTTGTATACTGAAAGTAGTTATTTTCCCTTAAAGTTTTCTTTCGACATCAGCCGGCAAATTTTTACCTAGACTAAATCTGTATCTCACAGACCCGGCACTTTTGCACCGTGTGAAACCCAAGTTAGTTACTCGCAAAACCGGGTTAGAACGACCAGCTCCTCCGCGCCTGCCAAGCCCGTGGTCTCGGCGTGACCGCCACCCCTGCGGGCCAGGGCGAGCGCTGCGTGCCGGCACCGCCGGCTATGGCAGCCAGCAGGTCCGCAGCCGCGGGGGAGACGCTTTTTAGCTCTCCACGTGTCGCAGAGGGACTAGAGCCGGCACCGCCGTGCTCGGGGGATGCTCTCAGGGTCTGCCCGGCCGGCAGACGCGGCGTCCCCCGCTATCCGGGGCTGGCGTGAAACCTGCGCGCCGGAGCCGCCTGAAGTTTCTGCCGCTCGGGGAAAAGGCGGGGAGGAGCCGGCGGTCAGGAGGGAACGGGGGGCTAGAATACGCGGAATGAAAGCACGGAGCGTGCCTACTCGAGACGGGCTCCCCCCACAAGGAGCCCGGTCAGCCGCTCCGGTTACTCCTGAGAAGGAACCCTGCTGCTCAGCGCAGGGTCGGTTTCCTTCCCCTTCCCTGCCGCTAAACCTCCGACCTGTTCGGCAAGCACTATGGCAGCGGAAGACTGCTGAACACGGAGAGAGGCGCTGGGCATCGCCGCTGGACTGCTTAGGATGTCGCTTCTTTGTCTTTAACTCTGCGGCTGCCATCGTTCGGGGGGACCGGGGCGGTCAGACTCCGCCCGAAGCCCCCGGCCCGGCCGCCCGGCTTGCCAAGAGAAGGGGTCCCACCTCGGCGCTCGAGGGAGCATTATCACCCTGCCGGCAAAACGCGTCCCGAGCCACCTCGGCACGGCCGGGGATCGCCGCCTGTCAGCGGCGTGGGGCGGACACGGGGCGGCCGCAGGCGGAGGAGGAGGAGGGCCCGGCCCTCCCCTCTGCTGCCGCGGTTGCGGCTCCAGGGTCCGGCGCTGGGACGAAGTTGCCCTCCCCGTAGGAAAAAGTGGAAAAGCAGGGGTTTTCCGTGCGCCGCGCCCTTGCACGGAGCCTCCTCCACAGGAGAGGAAAGCGGCGGTCGGGTCGCTCCCCCAGCACCTCCGAAGCCTCTGGCCCACCCTGCCCCTGCTTCCTAGCAGGCTCCCGAGAGGAGTGGGGATAGTTTCTAAAGCGCAGCTGGGACGGGAGTTTCTGCCCCGGGAGAGTCGCGCATACCGGGGTCCGGCTCCGAGGCAGGGAGCCGACCCTCGGCAGGGTCTGCGCCGCTTCCCTCCGCGTCCCTCCCCGGCCCCGAGTAGGGCACCGGGAACAGCCCGGTCCCGCCACCCCACACAGACATTTCCAGCGCCATCCCAGCTCGAGCATCCTTCTGCCTTCCTGGGTACCCCGCAAATCCACCACGGAGTCGGAGCTCTGTCCTGCGAAGTCGCCGCCGCTGCCACCTGCACAGTAGCTGTGGGCGCCGCACCCGCGGGACAGAGCCCTCGGTCCCCATTTCGGGACAGTGTGTGACGCACGGGGTGCTCGCCAGAACTTCCACGCGTAACTCCACCTGGCATAAACTTCGAGGCAGTTTTGGGCGGAGCGGGAATTAGACCGAGATCCCCTGGATGTACAGGGGGCCGGGCAGTGTCCGACATCTGCACCCCAGGGCAGGCTCGCGCCGGCCAGATGCTTGGCAGCTCCTCGGCCCCGTTTGCCCCTTCTGAGCAGGGCCTTGTCCTCGCCTAGGGCTGGCACCCCGGCCCCAGTATCTGCTGAGCCGCCCCGAAAGCCGGCCCGCGAAGGCAGGGGCGCGGAGCGGGCGGTGGCGGGGCAGCTCGCAAGCAACTGCCGCAAACTTTTTTGGCAGGACGAAGGGACGCTTTGCCGAAGGAAACCCGAGCGTGCGCGGAGGGGGAGCGCCCTGCGTTTGCCCCCTTACCTTGCATGTTTTCCGGCATCTGCCCCTGTTCCCCATTCGACCGGGCGAGTCCCAGGGCCTCCGTTTCCACTTTGGGTAGCATGACAAGGCGGCTGCGGGCCGGGCTGGGGGCTCCGTGTCCGTCCGCGACACCAGCACCTGGACACGGCAGCACAGATTTAGCTGGAGCAAGGGGCGCTCGGCAGCCGCTGCCTCTTCCCCCTCTTCCTGTTTTTCCCTCCCTCTGCTCCACGGCAGCCCTTGCCCAGCTGCAGCGGGAGCACCGAGCGGCCCCGGCCGCCGGGAGGAGCCGCCGGGTGCCCGCGGCTAGGGGAGCCGCGGAGCGGTAGTCGG
>VRYO01001717.1:9229355-9251853 GCA_009812075.1 Sialia sialis | reverse complement strand
TTTTGCTGAGGCAATATTGCATTCAATTCCTAGGGATTCATTAAATGGAGAATGCTAGTGCCTCTAACTCAGGCTTTGGGAAATAAACTATCCCTTCTAGAAAAAAACAGCAAAAAACCGCGAACAAAAATCCCTAACTTACAAAATCAACGCATCCCAAACACAAAAATAAGCTTCCTCCCATTTCTTTTTCTTCTTTTTTTTTTTTTTTCCTCTTTGTTTTATTGTTTTGGTTTGATTTTTGATCGACTGTCAGCAAAACAGAGTGGATGCCTCAGACTGAAATACTTTTGTAGTAAAACGCATGCCACAGAGGATCACGTCTGTGTCTGTTTCCTTTTTTGTATGCTACTAATCATTCATTTTTGCTTTACGGAGCCGTCGTTTCTCTCTGGTCCGGCACAGAAAGCCATTTCCAAACGGTCAATTATTGACCGAGAAGCTATTTTTCAAGCTCGGCCAAGCTCCTGCTGCCCGCCGGAATGCACTGCACTCTTATGAGCACCTGGCAGCAGCGTGATGCAGAATGACAGGAGACTCCGGAGAGAGGAGAGAGCAGGGCCAAGTGGGTGGTAAAGCATCGCTCTGATTGCCTTTCTTTTATTGGTAAGTGAGTCATCAGTGAGGTGTCGTAACACTTCACCGCGTCCCGCCGCCGTCTGCTCCGTCCCGCCCGGGTCGCGGCGCGGGCCCCGCCGTGCCCCCGTGCCCATCGCCCGCTCGGGGCGCGCTCCCTCCCGCCGCACGCGTGCGGGCAGGGACGGCCGGGCACTTCTTGCTGCAGGGCAGCATTCCGACCCACATTCTGCTGAACTCATTGGAAGGCGTGGAAGGCATGCCCGGGCGCCCTTGGGGCCGGGGTGAGCCGTGCCCAGAGCTGGCGGCAGGGCTTCCCTGGATCGATCCCATCAGCGGCAAACCGTAGTCTCTTTCACTCAACATTTAAAGATCCAGTTTTGCAAGCAGAGAACTCTGTTAGAAATTCCTCCCTCCCCTTGCTGCCCCGAGATGATATGAATTCTGTATGGAAAACGCCTTCTAGTCGCGCACCGCCCGGACCTGTTGCCGCTGATGGAGCGGCGGGGAAAGGCGCTGGCTCTGAGCGCTGCTGTGCGCCGCGGGGGCGGCGGCTTCCCCGCAGCCGGAGGCGGGGAGGGGAATTCACCAGCGGGGCTGCTTTCCGATCACCTAGGAGCGGAGCCGCTGCCCGCGGCGGACCAGGGACTGCCCTGCCCATCCCGACCCCTACGCCGGCATCCCATCACCCCTTCTTTCATTACTTTTTTCCTTTATTACTTTTCTGATCAGGCTATTTTGTTTCTGTCTGTGCTGCCCTTTCAGAACCAAGCGCAGAACCTCTAGTTAAAAAGCTAGAGCTTAGTCTGGAAATAGAACTCCACAAATATATTTGTATATACCGCAAGGCTCCTGTCAGGGCTGAGCGCTGGTCTCTGTATCATAAGAGATAATTGATTTCTATACTGCACAGACAGGCTTAAAAATGAAATTTCTTTTGCTGAGGCAACTGACCTTGATCTGCTGGTGGAAAAAAGAGACGGTTTAGGTCTGCTTCTTCCCTCCCCCTCCCCTCATGTTTCAAAGCTTGGAAAACTTTATTTTAAAATAACTTTTATAGCTGATTTTTCTAATGAAAAAAGTTTAAGCTCATACATATCTGTCCCAAGATTTATCCATGCATAATGTAAAATCATAAACTATCAGAAGGTAAACTAGGCATAGTTTACACTGAGAAATCTTGATAAGGATTGTGTACATATGCATGTCTGTTCATTGCATGTAAGAATGTATTAATAAATATTAATATATAAGGTTGGATATCCATGCAATACATGTACTCATGTAATATGTGAGTAAACTCTAGGTATTCATAATGATCTGTCATGAGAAGTTTTGATGGGTTTCCCCACAAGACAGATGCACACAGCTCCTCCTGCAGACAATTCTTCATTTTCACCCTATATATATATATAAAACAAAATTGAAAGCTGACCTTTAAATTACCCACATGGACAAGTAGCTCGAGGCATTTTGTCAGTAGTGGAGATCTCCCTCAGAAGACCACAACCATCATCTTTACTTTGCCTTATGTATTTTGGTGTTCAAAACTAGACTAATGGAAAAAATCAGATGTAAAAATAAATACTGCCTCTTTTGTACATAGCTCATTTGCAATATAAACAAATGAGGACAGGAAAAGTGGGAAGAAAGCTGATAAAAGTGAAGAGTAACAGCAAAAGTCCACTGATTAAAAAAAACCCAAAAAACTTATAGCATGACTTACAGTACTCACAGAACTCAAACTGTTCACTTCTGTGAAAGCTTTGCCTACATAAATGCTGGCCAAAATCCTGATCCAAACATTCAAAGGTAGTATATGTTGTCTTTGTTAATAATATGAAATTGCTTCTATTCCTCTTACTACTAAGCATAAAATCTAACTTTGCCAGACTCATGAGCCCTAATTTTAATACTGTTAATTGCCTGAGGACAGACATTAAAATTAAGATGGCAATAAGTATTCTTAAAAGCTGAAAAATGTCAGAGTTGGAAACTACAAGTAGATTATTTTTCCTCTTAACCAATTTTTTTAGTAAATTAGTTATTTCTGTTAAATAATCATAGCTAATGCTTATAAACATTGCACAGTGTCCCTGATGACACTAAGACAAGAGGCTGATTAGAGGAAAAATAAAACAAGTCAAGTATCTTTGCATTGCTTCAGAATCTGGTAGAAGAAAAAAAATCATGGCACTTCCATAAAAACATTTATCAGTCCATATGGTGTTTCTCATCTGGAAGATAGAATGTACTATTAAGATTTTGTGAATTCTAGTTGCCTCTTTGATCTATATAATCCTATATATGTAAACTATAAACGTAAAAGCAGATGTCAACAACCACTTGTGTCCACTCACACTCCAGCTCCAGGCTTATTGTGTTTGCTCTCCAAGGAAGAGATTCACTGCTGTTTATATCAGTGGAGTCTGATTTGCACTCATGGGAACTGGAAGATGCCCTCCTTGCTGGGAGGAAGCTGTGACATGTCAGTGGTTTATAACAAAAACTAACTTATTACCAGATGGGTGAATGCACAGAGTGCATCCAGCAAAGCAGGTGCTCCCTGACAAGGGCAACTCATCCTCTGTGGTGGGAAGCAGCAAGTCCCTGGCCTGAGGGGATGGTGAGCTGAGGGTGCAGAGGCTGTGACAGCCTCTCACAAACCACCCACTCTTCCTTGGTTAGAGAGGAAAAACGGAAGGAGAATGCCAGGAGGGACTGGACAAAAGCAAAAGTCTAGGGATAGGATTTGCTCTTATGAGCACGTGACCCTGCTGCTGATTGTACTTATACCCTGGAAGGACAGCTTTTTCTCCTAAAGAATTACTCTCCAGTGCAAATAAGGACTCAATCTGGCTCCTTCCAGTTTGGTTCCCCCAGCCCCAAGCAGAGACCCTCAGATTGGTGTGTGTTCCATTAAACCCTTACAGGTACATGGTGATCAGTTCACAAGGCTGAGTTAGGTGAGCTTTTCAGGGATGCACCATGAGTTCTGGCTGAGTAGTGTCATGGAAGGACAGAATCCTTCCCCTGATTCAGATTACACAGGATTTTGGAAAGCTTCACAAGATTTTGGCCTGCTTATTTTTGGGCCACGCTTTGTGAATTTGTCCTGGTATATTTGTGACATAGCATGTGTATAAGTCATATGGTGACAAGAGTCTCTCCCTGTAGCAATCTCTTTTTTCATATCCACATGATTTTGCTAACCAAGACCTGCCAATCTTCTGGAAACCATGAAAATAACATTTAATATCACAGGTGAGTGTCTTATTTTCCCTTCTCCTAGGGTTTTATCCTTTCACCTTAAGAAACATTAACTGAGTGACTACTCTTCAGATACATGAGGTGTATAATTATTTTACTGTCCCTCAGAAGAGGGAACCAGAGGGTACCCCTGTGGCAATCAGAAAGAGCAACAGTTTGAGAAAGGCCTAGAGGGGAAGCTGGGCTTGTCACCTTTCCCATGTGTTTCTGGGGGCAGGCCTGTGCAGAGGAGTACCCCACACCTGTAGGGAAGCACAGAGACTCTGAGGGGACCTCTGGTTGAAACACAGCTGGGTCCAATGTGGGAGCCCTTCCCTTGGGGGAAGTAGCAGCTCTACCCAGGAGACAAAGATCAGCTATGTTTGAGGCTATTTCCTGCAGCTGTTGCTGCACCCTCCATCCCCACGGTCCCAAAGCTTCCCTTGATGGCAAGGTGCCCACATCACACCCAGCATCAGGGTGAACTCCTTGCCTGCCATGTGATGACGCACTTTGGGGCAAGAGGAGGAAAGTGTGCCCTGATTCCACTTGAGGGCCAAAGATCCCTTCTTTCATCCCTTCCAGGAACTGCTGTGCTGAGGCACAATCTTGCAAAACCCTGGGCTGTGGAACCTGTAATGCTGCTGGCCTGGCTTGTGAAGGAAAGGTTTCCCTTGGTAAGCCTTCTGCAGCCGTACTTGGCCCCAGTTTCAGCCTGAGCACAGCCTAGTGGGACAGGGGATGTTCGCCCTGGCAAAGGAAAGACACCTCTCTCCAGGTGTGTGGTGAGAGACAGAATGGCCTGAGACAGGAAATGTATGGAGAAGGGCAGGGAGGTGGTGGGCACATGCACCCACTGGGGCTCAGCCACAGCCACCACAGCCTGGGACAGCCTGGGACAGCCTGGGACAGCTGGCTGTGCAATGCCCCTTATGCCTGCAAGCCAGAGCAACCTGTGCCTGGTGGCTTTCTGACAGGGAGTGGGTGCTGTTTCCATATGCTACTGAAAGTATTCACTTCTTTGCTGCTCTGAAGCTTTACCTGACTTTATTATCCAGCCCACTCCCACTGAATGACATATCTTAATTTTTAGCTGTAAGAAAGAATCTGCATTTGACAGAAACTACAGTATTACTGAAAAGACACAAAACCATTCCTGAATTTTTTTTCAATATGAATTATCAGGCCAGAAGCAACCTAAATCTAATTTTTGCAAATGTTTCTGCATGCACACTCACAATTTCAGAGTTATTATCAATCGTAATAGATAAAGATACTGTTAATTATCCAATGATATATATTTGATAATTGCATTATCTCTAGAAAAAAATGTTATTCTATGGATCATGTTTAGTTTTCTTATATTTTTATATGATATTGTAAAATTCTCGCTAGCCTAAATATATGTGCAAATTAATCATGGGTTTGCCCAATTGTAGTGATTTTTTTCAGTTTGGATACCCAGAAAAGTAATATATTCATGCAGAATCTCAAAACAGTTAGAAAACTGTTACTTACCAGCTGATGTGTGTCCATGTTTTATAGATTCCTGTATGATGGCTGCGTGGGAACCAGAAGACATTATTAGGTGTAAATATACTGTACCCTTGGGTACAAGGGGTACAGCATTGAGTACAGGAGAGGTGCAGCCTGTAAACTTTGCTGGCCTTGAGACCCAGGCTATGATAGCCTTCAGTGAAAGTCGGCCTGATCAACAACAACAAAAAAAATTATCCAAGAATTCAGAAAGTAACAAGCATGTCTTTGAGTGGACTCTGTACTTTTTCCAGCATTAGTGACCTGCTGTAAACCATGTATCCCATTTCATGATAGTCTCTAATCAGAAGAATTGCAACTTGTGATAGGTTTGGCACCATCACGTGATTTAGTACAGCTTGATAAGAGACCCTGTTATAAAGTGACAGCAAAAGAGATAAGAACTGTTGGCAGATAATGGCAGAGAAATGATTAACCTAGAGTGGAGAGGTGCTATGAAGCCCAGAGAGGGGAAGGTTGTAAACTTGTGGGGTCATAAGATCATACTGAGTGGATGAAAAGCCATACCAACATGAGCATAATGTCTATAAACTCAGACTTGTGACCTGTCTTCTTGATGTCATCACCTCTTTGCACAGTGGACAGCAAGCATGATTGTTTTGGCTTCTGTAAACACTCTTTGGATGGCAAAACAATCAAGCATTAATTCCTTAAGGGAGGCTTCTGAATGTGCTGGGGATTCTATGCTCTGACTAACAGCACCAGCAAATCTCTGCTGATAGTTTGTCACACAAAACCATTTTATTGCCCCAGTCCTCAGGCTGGAGAGTAGCTCCAGGTTGTAGCAATTTAGTTGAAAGCATACACTACTTTCTCACTAAAGAGCTTTACAACATGGTTAAACATTGATATCCCAGGATTATGATACGTAAAGTATTGCACTCACCTCTGAGGCTATGAGGCACAAACCCTACCCACAGCGTGTCAGAGGGCTGTCAAGTGCTTGGCTTTAAACAATTTTTATGAAAGTGGGCAGCTGTGCAGAGGACTGGATGATGTTTCAGCTCAGCTGAGTGGGTCAGGTTCTGCTTTCACCCTGTCCAGAGGCAGGGCAGCGGTATGCCAGCTCCCAGCCTGAGCACAATGTGCCTTGCTCTGCAGTGCCACCGACAGCCTCTGCAGCTCCAGCCCAGTAGATTAAGTCTGCATACATTTTGTGAGATCAGACTCAAGTCTGAATAAGCAGATGATAGTTTATATTTCATGTCTCTTGAAAGATAGAGTGAAGCTGTTCCACTGTGGGCTAGATCTGAAACCTCTTGAAGTCAGTGAGAGTTTTTTTTCTCTTAAAACTTGCAGAGGGCTGTAAAGCAGCACACACCTTTTTATATTCTTTGGCATGATGTTTAGATTGTGGCAACCAGATTAGTTCATGCACAAACTGAAATGCTTCTGTTAGCTAGGATGAGAGCTTGAGAGCTGGTCTGAAAACAGGCTGGTGTGGCAAACCAAGCAGTGACTGGGTCTTAAGTCAGGAATCCTAAATTATCACTTGGTCTGTGCAGTACCGCCCTCCTCTAGAGGCTGTGTTAGTAAGGAGGACAGGCTGTACAGGGAGGGTCTGATCTCCCAAATTCTTATCTTCATATTTGTCACCGGCAAAAACTTATTTCAAAATCTGGTTAAACAGGTACTGTAAGTATTTTTTAAGGGTTATTGATATTTTTTATCTGTTTAGATTGAGTGAAAGCTGTCAGCCAGCTTCTAAAACAGATTTCATATAAACCTAAATAATTGGACTCCGTCTCTTTTAATTCATTTGGTTATCAAATAGATTTTAAATTCTATTCATAAAAAGTGGAAAGAAACATTTATTCCATCAGAAAAGATTGGGACTGGGGACAAAAGAAATGAAAAATGCTGGAAATGATACTGTGGTTAGAAACTTTCCATTGTATCATTAGAGACATTGCTGGAGCACTGTTGGCCCATCTTCAAGAGCTTCTATAAAGGAATCTGTCGTATGTGGGGGAGAGAGATATTAAATCATAGGAAATATAAAGAAACTTCATGCTTTTGGCTTCCAACACTGTAATTCCTTTCCTCTTTTGCATCAGTATCAAATGTCAGGGTCACTGAAAAATGTTCTATTTTTCCCTTTCTGATACTTTGTCTCCAGGGACAGAGGAATGTATGCCAGGTGCATAACCAGACAGACTTTCTTTGCCTTTCTTTATACCTAGTCCAGTAGGGGAAAAGAAACTCCTCGGGAAACTCCAGGACAACCTATATCAGCCTGTGATCCAGCAGCTCAATGTGTTTAGCAGTGATCCATTTGGAGTCCAAGTAAAACAAATCCATAATGAAGCTTATGAGTTGTGCCACTAAGTACCTGAGTTCACGGCTGATTACTTTGCTTGATCAGGAATTTTGAACTGTAACTTTTCACGACTAAGTCCCTGGTAAGGCAGCCACTGACCTCACTCAGAACAGCTTTTCCTAACTGTGGTTGGAGCATCTTAGACTCATCTTGTATTTCTCTGTTTTCCAGTACTCCCTCTGACTTTCTCCCCTTCCCCTGTTTTCATCCTGAGAAGGGATGAGTAAATTTATTTATTTCAAACATGGTTTTCTATCTCAGATCTTTCAGGAAGATAATTAATTGATAAACTTTTAGTTTCTTTTTTATTTAGCCAATTCTTCTGTGATGCAATTGTCCCTTGTTTGTCTCTCTAACAAATGTCCCTCAAAGAAGCTGTTCCTGATTTCAAAAGCTTGGCAGCAATCCCTCCTTTGACTCTTGCACATCAAATTATTTTGCAACCGTTTACCACAAAAATGAAGTCAAAAGGTGTTTCTCCTCTCGCAGGCATTTCCATAGGTGGCATTTCATTTGGCATGTAAGAATATTAAGAAATAAGCCTCGAAAATGGACTGTCTGAAATTAAAAGTTACCTTTTCAAAGAACTTTAATCCCTGACTTGAATATCTTGGTGTAAATTTAGTGAGCTCAGTCATGATTTTGTAATATTCCTGTAACATTTTGGCTATTGCTTATCTGAATTCAGCATGTTCCTTGTCATTTTCCTATGCCATCTCAATGTACTGTTGTTTTCATTATCCATACAACTCAGAAAAGCTATGTGCTCAGCACAGCACACATCAAATGAGGGACATGATTCTACCGAAGTTTCAGGGCAAACGTGGCATTGATGTTGGCATGGTGCCCTCCAGGCATGAGCTCTCTGGTGCTGAGTAGTCTAGTTGGTTTCAGCTGGAGCTTTGCAGAGGTGGAAAGAGATTTGCAAACTCTGTTCTTTGATCTAGAAATCACTCTTTTAAAACTTCTCTATTTCAGTCATTCCAGCGTTCCTCCTGATCTATCACAGACATTTAAAATTCTTTTGGATGCTTCAGTCTATTTTCTCCACCTTCATGAATTTTATTACACATATGCAAAACCAAGTCATTAAAATACAGTTTTATGCCTTTTCCCTAGTAGTTCTGTAAAATAAATTGGCAGAATCTGATATATATGATGATTTTACTTTTTGGATTTTTCAGTGATTACAGTACTGATATTGAAGGTGTAATTTATTTAGCAATATCCATCAGTTAATCCTTAATTCCTGTTTGGTCTTATGGTATGACAGCACTGTTAAAATTTCTTGTTAGTTTTGGTTTTCTACTTGTATGTATTTTACACATGTTTATCATCTCAGTAGAATGCAATGGCATTAAAATACATTTCAGTGTCTGCTACTCCTTTACTCAAGAATCTCAGCATATTGGAAAGGAATTCTGGAGAGCAGAAGCTTCTGCATGGTACCTTCTTTATGGGTGTCAAAATATGAACTATTTTCCTTGGTTACCTTTATCAGAATATATTAGTGTCTCATGTTTCTGTTATCTGTTTAGATGAATACAATTTAATACAAACCATATTTGGAGATGAATAATGAACTGTAGGAATTATAAAATTGCTTCCTTTGACTTTTCCTTAAAAATTACAAAAATTACTTCAATGAATATTTCTGCTGATAAATTAATGTCTAGAGGAGGAGGTTAAGTGCAGATATTTGTAAACACTTTTTTTTAGGTTAAATGAGCAATCAACTAACCTCCACGATTGCTAAGAAGGAAAATTCAGTTCTGTGCAGATGGAAGCATACAATTGTGGATCACAGAAGTTCTTCTTTAGCCTTAATTAAAGGACTAGCATGACCTTTGTTGGGACCCACATTTAGTGCTAGCTCTCTGCACTGAAGAGATAAAAATTTTTCATGGCATGAGGAGTTTCATCAGCTGGTCTGTCTATCTGTGTAAGTAGCTTCAATTTAAATTTCTTGTACACCATTTTTTCCCCTCACTAATCTATCTTATTGGTGTACAAAGAGAAAGTTATTGAATAGTTATGGACCTTTCCAAAGCTTATCTAGGAGATATTTACTGGCAATGGGAGCAGAGTGTTTGACTTTGTGAGAAAAGAACAGATTTCTGTGAAACAGGCAGGGTGAAATTACTTGCATGTATGTAGCAGTAACAGGTGTTGTGAACTCATCCATCATCTCACACAGTACTCAGGAACAGACAACAGTTTCTTCCTAGAACACTTGATAAAATATCCGGAATTTATAGGATGACTCTTTTTACACCTCTGTCCTCCCACCACAAAAACCTACAAAATCTTAGTTGGGGGCAGGATGGGAATGTTGAGTCTTATCTCAGGAAACTAATTTGTGAAAGATCCTGAGTGCTCTGATGAGTTTCTGGTTAGTTTCTACTGAAGGAAGCTGCATGTGTGCTACACCACAGACTGGCTTTGCTTGAGACCATGGAGTTAAGTGCAAGCCGAATGTTAATGAAAAGTGAAAGACTAGCAGAAGAGAGAAGTTCTGAGTGGTATTTCATGTCTAAGCAGAGGGGTGTCCTTACTGAAACTCATTTATTGCACCAGGAACAGAAGGATGTCAGGAGGCTGATGAACTGCAGAACCATATGTAACACACTTGACAGGCCACATTCCAACTGGAGAGAGGAGAAATCAAGGCTTAGTGCTCAAGTAGTGGCTCAGATCTGGTGTGGAGGAGCGCTCCCACTTTCTTCTGTCTTCCCAGTGAACATGTGCAGAATTTGTTCCAGTTTCCAAGCTGACTTTCATCAGGAAGGACACTGGGCAGGAGAGAAAAGTAGGGTAAAGGGCATTCAGAAATAAGGATTTCTGATCATTTTATTAATAACTGTGAGAAATGTGGCAACTGGCAGGAGAGATAAGTGGATTTTCCTAAGCTCTATTATAGACAGGTAAATATTGTTCTGGTTTATGGCACTAATAATTAAACAGAACACTAGTCTGTCTCTTGGCAATTTGAAACTTAAGGTGGTTGGTTTCTGGAGGCATGGGCTGAAATCTGAACAAAAACTACTTTACATGTAAACTTCATAATAAAAGGCTGTATATATTCTGTGCAGTGGATATATTTCAGGAGCATATATAGCACTGAAATAACACATTTTTTTCATTGTCTTCCAAGTCATCTAGGCAACACTCTTGGTAAATATTGCAGTTCTTAAAGAGCAGACCAGGTAGACTTAAGATCTGAGAAATATGAATTCCTTCAAGAACATTGTCTCCCTAGTGCAGTTATATGAATAATAGATTAACATAACATTAATTAGTATTTTTGTATCTTTTATACAATGTACCCACAGTTTGTTAGACAGTGTGCTTATTTAATGTGCTTAGATCACAGTAAAAAAAAAAAGCAGATGGCCCTGAAATGGGAATACCTGTAATTCTGGGGAAAGCAGTAGCACCTGGGACTTCTGAGAAGTCCTGGCTTTCAGAAACCAGCTTTAAATTAGTTAATACTTTTGCAATGGCATGCAAACCTTGTTTGTATATTGCCTAAACCAAGTTCTGTGTCTCAGACTTGGGCTTCTGGGTACTTCTACGTCAGAAGAGAATGTGAAGAAACATTCAGGTACCCTTGTTAACCGCAAACTTACACTATTCTCATCCTAAAATTGTTACTCTTTCCTCTGGTGACCCCACCAGCAATCCAATTAGACTGAAATGCTTTTCAGTGGCCCAGACATCAGTGTGTACAGCTAAGATGGAGAACAGCTCATGACCTCTGGAAAATACTGTTTTGCAAAGATGTGTGTGCACTTGAGCGGTCTTTACTGGAGCAACAGTAGGGTGATACAAAAGGGGAAGTGTTTGTCAGGGCCCCAGGTCACTAACGGGCCTTAATGGCCCTCATGGCTTCCACCTGGTTCCCCTCACAGCTTCCACCTGGTTCCCCTCACAGCTTCCACCTGGTTCCCCTCATGGCTTCCACCTGGTTCCCCTCACGGCTTCCACCTGGTTCCCCTCACAGCTTCCACCTGGTTCCCCTCACAGCTTCCACCTGGTTCCCCTCACAGCTTCCACCTGGTCCCCTCATGGCTTTCCCCTGGTTCCCTCATGGTTTCTGCCTTCCAGGCCACTTGCTCATTTAAACTCTAGCTGGGCACACAGCCCCTTTCCTGAGCTATGCTGCCTGGGCACAGATTTTCTACATTATTCCGTGGATTTTCTGGTGTGGCTTCAGACCTTAGCTGCTTTTATTGCTTCTGCACAATGACCACAGGAGCATCAACAGGACTTAATGCTGCTCTGCTTGGCTGGCTCTTCTGCTGTGGGACTGTGCTGCTTGAGTGAGTTCCTTACTCAGTCTATGTTCTTGCTTCCCTTAGCTCCCAGTTTGCCTCCTTTTAGGGTGCAATTGCCTCTTGCTCTCCCCGAAGCTTTTTGTAGGTGCTCTCCTCATCTCTTCCTATAAACTGGCAATAACTACTCCTATAAGGAAGCACAAGGACTTTTTGGGGGCTTGAAGTGCTTTTCAGTTAGAATGCTGAGGCTTTTCAGAGCAGTCTAATTATCTTAGGCGTCTCCCTATAGATATATAGTTGTGGGGTATTTTTCTGTTTTGTTTTTTTGTTCTTCTTTTGTATGAAGGGAGGGATTTTGCTCCTATAGTTCACAATGAGAGGTAGTCTAGAAGAGTGCACTCTTTCCCTCTGCTGAGGCCTGGACAGGACACTTACTGACCCTCCCAAGATGTTGCCTATGCAAAGCTTGCAGTAGCTCCAAGCCAGGTGGTTGCTGTGTGGATGCATTGCCCATCCTAGCTGCTCACTAGTGTCCCAAGAGGGGACAGAGCAGGTGACAGATAGGTGAGAAGCTAGGGCTGGGACATTTATAATGTGCAGCTCAATCATGTTTCTGAAAAGCAACCTCTGTGCCTTGTTTTACCATTAACCCACTGCCATGTCTGACACTCGTGCATCAATTGATGGGAGATAGTGGCTGAACAATAGTTATTGATTTTTCATTTCATATTAACGGCATGGCAAGCCCTGAGTCTGATAGTGAGAGTAGGATGCAAGTGTAGACATTTCTGTTTGGCTGTGAAAAGGGTTTCTTTGCTTTCCCTGGGCCCTTATCTTGTATAGGATTCTCTTATTAAGGCATCAAACTATACTGTATATGTGTGTTTCTGATGTTTTTTTGTCTTGGAGCAAGCACCTGTTAAGTTTAAAATGAATAAATGTTTATCAGTCATTCAACCAAATCTCACTGAGGGAAATGGTAAACAATGAATAACAGAAGAGGGATGGAATAGAGTGGAAATTCTTTCTGATAGGAGATCAGTGTTCAAGCAAGTACAGAGAGACACTGGCTTCATTTGGTGGAGAGTTTATCAAGCTCTCTGGTTTTCTTTATAAGAAGAAATATTGACCTAGAATCCTTTTCTAACTTGTTCTGGAAAGATCTATCTTAGTCAAGTCACTGGTACTATAATTGTATAAAAATGTTAAGAGATGAGATATTGTTTTTGGAATTTCAGAAGTTTGCAAAATTTTTGCTGTTTTGCAACAAATCCTAGGATTTTGGCAGCAAGTTAAGGGGAATGCTTATATAATTTCTCCTATAGTATCAGCAGGGTTAAGAAGCTAGCAGAATTCAAGTGAAATAGTTTTAGCTAACAATGTTTCCACAGCATGAATAAAAGTACAGGTTGTTACTTCAAGCACAAACTTTTAATCTTTTGGGTTTTTCATTTTGTTGCTGTTTGATTTTATTCCCCCTCCCTTTTGGTGGTAGATTTTTTTTCTCTTTGCCTGGCCTGTCACCATTTCTGCTTGTGGACAGCTTTGCTCTGACTGCTGTTTGCCATATATGTCTGAAATCTTTGTACCTGTACAGAGAACCTTCTGCTATACCGATGTTGAGGATGTTTCTAGGTTAGACATTTTTGCTGCTAGCAGTAATAGCACTGCTGCTGTTGCTAGAAATGATTATATAAAAAAGGGTACAGTAAATAGTCTGTATGCAGTACTACAATGGGCAGTACTAGCAGTCTAAGTCTGAGCCCTTGCACTGTAGTCTGGAAAAATAAGGATTGCTTTTAACCCTTGAATTTATAGTATATTCCTTTACCTCCTGTGATATTGTTTGCCTTCGTTGTAGTATGGCATTTGACTCTGCAGGTTCTGCTGGAGAGCTGAAATCCACAATGTTTTGGTTTCCAATGGGCCTCTGACTACTCTGAATGCTGGGACTGTTGGGATCCCATTCCTGGTCTGGGCTATTTGAGCAGAAAACATTGTGAATCTACAGCCTGAGTGGCTTGCAATGTAGAAAGGCCCTGTCCTGCTTTACGAAAACCTCAACAATAAGAACCAATAACTTTTTTGGTTGGTAAAAAACCTCAAACTCTACAGCAATGCTTGAAAGCTTTTGTTCTGGGGCTTTATAATACGTTGTTATAGGATTTGAAACTAATCCCGATCCTTTAGCAAAAGATTGTTGAGAAAGTCTTCAACTCAGACAGCTGTGTCAGTAGGACTAATGGCCTGTATTGCAGCTTGAGCAACCTGTGCAAAATCTAAGCATCCTAGAAATACCACAGCTGTTTTTTGATTCTGCCAAATAATCTTTGAGATGAGCTAATTAGAAAATACAAGTTACACATGTTACAATGAAGCATCCAAGAAACCTCAGCATATGCAGGGAAACTTTTAGAGATGGCAGAGTTTTGCACGTTGGACTTAAAAGCCTGCAGGTTTCTGCCTGTGGAAGGTAAAAAGAGCCATCCTTAAAGCAGATGGACCCAGGTGGCTGGCTAGTGAAGGAGGTGATCCTCACTTATTTGATTCCATTGCTCACAATGTTGAAAGCTGTCTGCAGGTGTGTGGTACTTTGTTCTTCTCCTTAAGCCTCAAAGGGTTTTATGTCATTGTTCTTAGAAGCCATTTAATTGTTGTGAGAAGCCATTTAGAGAATTTTGAACCACTGTGATGATATGATTCAGTCCTAGATTCACTGAAAAAACAAAGGCTCTATTGTCCTTCTATGTTACTGAAGTGTTGTAAAGGAGAAGTTGCTGCTCATCGTTTTGGAATGGTTTCTCCTGTTTCAAGCATGCCAGCCAAGAGGAGAATCCTTACTAAACTATATAACTTTGAGATGAAACCTCCTGAGGACTGTCCCCACACAGTGTGCATGTGCCTTTGGGTAAGGCATCACCAGTACACACTGCATTCCTTCACAGCCAAGTGTCTCATTGCCAGGGCTGTCCACTGGCTCCAGAATTGGATGTATTCACTAATAAGGAATTAGGATTTTTTAGTTCTGTTAGGATTTAATGGTCCTCAGAATTTAGCACCAGTTTCACAGAGTTTGGTATTTAATTAGAGCTGTAGTGAATTGTTGTCCTTCCAGTTAACCTAATTAAAATATTACTGTGGTATTGTACTGGTTTATCAACATTTACCAAATGCTTTAGTAACATCATTTGCTTGAGTTGCATCCATCCTAAAATGGCATTTAACAGGACAGATATTATAACAGAAGGGGAAATTCACTGAAATGTAACACAGTTATTCATAATCAGAGTGTTTTAGAGGCTAATAGAATTGGTCTCACTGACTTAGTTTCTGCTGGATTTATAAGTGTCTTATTTTCCCATTTTAAATGGAATAAAATGTGAGCTGAAATTCAGCAGATATATACTTAGGATGAAGTTGTGGTGGTGTGTGGGAGAAGGGAAAGCCCCTCCCTTCTTCCCTTAGAAATCTGAACATCAGCAGGGCATGACTGCCTTGTGCTTCCTGGCTGACTGGGTAGAGATCCCTTGAGTACCTAAGGAAGTACCCACATTCGTACTGTGTCATGTGTTTTTACAGGCAGTTATGTCACATTCTCTGGACTCTTACATTTCTTATCCTTAACTTTCTGTGGGCTTATTTTTTAAACCTTGCATTACTTTATTTCTCCTTTTTCAAAAATTGCTAAATTAATTCAATCCAGTCTTTAGTGATGTAAAGGAAAGACAATAGTGTGAGGCAGTGATGTTTTTATTAATATAAAAAATTTCTATACAAAAAGGATTCAGCTCTGTTAATAGGAACTATTCTGTAGCAGAGTTTCCTGTACATCTGGTCTGAAGTGGAGCACATCTCATCCCACTGAGGGAAGTGTAACATATGAAGCTATTAGAGAGAACCTATAATATGGAACAGAAAAGATGGCCAGATGAAAGCATAAAAATTCCTTTATCATGCTGGAATTTGTGTTGAAACAAACAATTGAATAACTTGGGTTGCCCTACCAGCATGAACACAATGAGAAGGCAGAGTAGTTTGTTGGTCTGTCTTTATTATATGTAGTATATATATAAAATGAAGCGGAGTTTATTTGAAAAGTGGAAAAAGTGCATTTTTAACTGTGGCATGATTTGATTTAATGGAAAACACCCCAGATGAGACATACATAAGAGTCTATAAAATCCACAAAGTCGTTAAATACTTCTGGTGAACTTTAATCAGTTTTGAAATGCTCAGTTTTAAATTTGAAACGTTAAAAGTTTTAAAATTGCAATTCAACAGGATGTTTTTATCTCATAAAATATTTGTAACCTCATGCCTGAGATCTGTTGCTTTAATGTCACGCTATTGTGACATGTCCCTTCTCTGTCTACAGGATGGTGCAACATCAGTTAATCACTCTACAGGTAGCATGATTTAAAACAGTTTTGTTAAAGTCAGTATTGAGCTACAGTGATTCACACTTGCTGAAGATCTAGTCCAAGGTTCATAAAGTACATTGAAATAAGGGATAAAAGGTATCACAAAAATACCAGTGGGATAAGTGGAAGAAAATTGTCTTCAATTTTTAACAATGGAAAACACAGAAGTCTGAAAGAAAATGCTATTTACATCATCAATATGCAATAACTTCTGTTTGCCTGGTATCAGTTCTGTAATTTGATATACACAGTAAATTATCCTGCTTAAATTTAATCTGGTTCCTCTCACCCCAGCTTAATAATAGACTAACTTGTCCTCTTGAAATTACAGTTGCTATATTTTGGGCATGAATAGAGGTTTTTAAAATTCTTTTGCTTCAGTCTAATAATTAGAAGTATTTAAGTTGAAAAGTCAGAAACTGTTTGAATTGTTATTTGTACTTTTCAAATGCTTGATCAGAAAAGCTGTTTTTTCATGAATGGTTTTTCTGGGGGAAAATGAACCTCATGTTGTAAATTGGATTGATCCCTCTACATGCTCTCATGACTCTAATCATTGAGAAGAGGGCGATGTATCAGTGCCACACATGGTGAGTCCTGTCAGTCTTGAAATTTGGCTATTCTGTTTGCTTTTGCTCCAGCAAGGTACCTGGAATTTAATTTGGGAACCTTGGCCAGGGGTCTTGGGACCCAAATCAGAAATGATGTCTATTTAAATTGGCAGAGGGTGAATGATTGATATTGAGCATAAGTAATCCATGTTGTGAAACTTTAAGGTGCCATTAGTTTTGAAACAGTAATTACTATCAGTAGTGCTAAATACAAACTCTTTGAGACATAGAGGTCTGTCCTTTTGAATATTCTTGAATAAAGCATAAAGTAATCCCTCTTGTAGGCATTATGCATGTGCATCCCAGGGTGAAAAATGTGTGTCCTTGGGTTTGGTGGGACAAATTCTTCCCTGGGTTACCTGAGAGAAAATGCAGAGTAAAGTCATAGCTATTGCTAATTTCTCTAGTACTCGGTGATGCAAATGAGGGCTGAATTCATTCCACTGCTTGTATCTGTTATTTTGCATGGAAGCGCTCACTGTGCTGAAACATACTCACATTTGCAAGAATGTGTCTGTGTAGTTTACATTTCCAATTTTAATTTTTGAGCCATGTGTAAGAGACTCCAGGGAACAGTGTGTACTGTCAGCAGAAGTTATCTTTTTGATGAATCAGGCACATTGTTTGTAACCGTGCATTTGATAGACATGTTGTAATAAGGTCCTGAACTGCTTACTGTGTCTTTATGTACCTTCCCCCTCAGCAGTTGTAACTATTGTGCTGCTTGACCTATATTAATGGTACTACAAACAACAAGTTTAACCATTAACTTGTGGGCCCTGTTTAAATGGATTTTACTAAGAGATGAGAACTGAAGATTTAAGGAGGTAAAAATTTTAAAAAGGGCTACCCAACGTGATGTTTTTTAGTGCTTACTGATCTGATGTACAGGGTGGGAAGGAGTTCAAAGGCCCAGGAACAAAGGCTAACATCATATTATTATGGTTTGAATGGCTAGTGCCATTAAAGATATGGACAAGACTTCCTTAGATGTTTTGTTTATTAAATAACTTGTGAATTTATCTATGTGGTTATTCCAATGAGATTGTCTTGCTGTATTTTCTATGTCTATACACACTGGGGCAAGAGTTACACTGATGGCGGGTTAATATTGCCTGCTTGTCCTACCTGGAAAAAGGGAAACTGGCTCTTAGGTGTGAGTAAGACAGTGAAAGCTAGAAAGAGTCCAAGTAAAAGGAGCCAGTGTCAGAATGATGCTTTAGGTATGGAAAGAGTTGAGCTATTTTGCTTGATTTACATGGACTGCATCTCAGGAGCTTAAGTTCACTATGAAGAGCTTGTATTTAAGACCATTAAATGAAAGTCAAAACTGTGATTTCTGACATGCATGACTCCATAACCTCAGGAACAAGCAAAATGTAACAGCTGATCTATGGTAAGTGCCTCATGTGTGCACAAAGCCAACAGCAAACCTGCGGTGGTTCAATATCAGATGTGATTTGATCCTTCATGGAAATGTGCTTCTGTGTTTCTAAGTTTATTGACATCTGTGATCTTTGACTGAGGTCCTTAAAAGGGTAGGCATGCTGAAGTTAAATTAGGGGAGTGAGGGGGTGGAAAGTGCTGTGCTCTGGGATGTCCTGCCAAAAACTCAGTTTTCCCTCATAAAGCTGCCTCATCCTGTGCAGGCAGGTATTTAAATGTGCTACTGTTTCCATTTGGTGGTTATCTCTCTGTCTGCTGGGATTTCACCGTTCTGCTGCACAGGACATGTGCCGGTGTCTTGTGCAATCCAAGTGTGTGTCCTGCTGGCTCCTGGTGATTGACAGTGGCAGGAATGTGTGCTCTAGCTAAAGGTATATTCATAGGTGCAAATGTCTGTGGTTCATTGCACCTGAGCTGTTGTTAGGTGTTACAGCCTGGAAAAGCATTACATACATGACTGTTACATACAGTCAGAAAAAAAACTGAGTGAAAATCCTTTGTGTTGATTTGAGGCTGTTGCAGAAAGGCAGAATTGCTCATTTTACCTAAGGTGCACCAAAACCTGCAGTTAAAAACATACTCTGGAAATGTGCTGTATTTATGCATATGATCCTTATTTCAATGTAGTCCAAGCAAGGTGAGTGAAAGTGTACCTGTCTTGTCACTGATGTAGTTTTTTACTGAAACAGGCAAGCTGAGACAAATCCTTGTCAACCCTAACCATTAAGAGTTGTTAACTGACATCTTTGGGCCTTGATTTGAAGATTTTATACAGCTTGGTAAACACTTAATTAAATCACTGAAAACTTCATAATAGGAAGGGAAGCAGTGAACAAGACTGTCAAACATTAAGTGATGTATAAGACAAGTTAGGGAAGGAAGCCCGTGATTTTAACTGCCAGACTTCTCTAACCAGAGACTTCCTTGTCTTTTTTGGATTCCTAAAGACAAAGAGGCACAAAGTCACCCTTACAAGGAAGTGATCTCAGAGTCAAAGGGAAAAAAAACTAGAAATATTGGGAAAAACCTACTGTGAGCAAACAGAAATGCAATTGTGCCAACACAATTTTTCTTGCCCCTAAATTTCTGTAGCTGCACTTTTCTTTCATGCTAGTATTTCCCACAGTTTCTGTATAAGTAAGCTAAACTGGTAAAAGCCTGTGTATGTGCAGTTTCTGAGGATTATTTCTGCTTGCCATAGTTTTTCCTAAAATTCTACAGGAATAATTTAAGCTGAGGAAAATCTATTTTCAAGTTTGTCCATATGTTTAATGCCATTAATTTCTTTAATGTGGATTAGCAGGCACAGTTCTGCTTCACCCAGAGCAAAGGAATGAGCAGGGCAGGGCCCCCATGGCTACTCTTGACTTTTTTTTTTCCGATCTCTCCCTTCAATTCGGAAAGGGCCATGTTCAGAATGAGGTCACAGCACGGTGATTTTGTTCTGAACATTAACTTTTGTTCTAGCAGATGTGCTGGCTGGCACTCATGCAAGGAAATTTAGCATTTCCCAGTGTATTGGTGCAACAGTATGATTTTTATTTTTCTCTAATGGGCACGTTCCGGCTTGTAATCATGAGAGGGCCTGGCAGATGAGCTTTTGAGATGCTTGTGAACAACCAGGATCTCCCCCCAGTTTTGTGTGTTTAAGCTAGCTAGCAAGTCTTAAGACTTTTCTCCTGATGAGTCCAGGTGGGAAGGTTTGTTTACTTACCAGTTTAAAGCACCTTGTGTATATTCACGTTACTCTGATGAGAAGGAAGGGGAAAATCTAGTTTAATGAACTGGTTGTTTTTTGCCAGCTTTCAGGTATGAGGGGGAAAAAGAACAATTTAGTCACAGAATGTGGCCTGTGCAAATATGGGCAAGACAGGCTAAATGAAGGTAGCAGTTTTAACTTTGTGTCTTGTTATAGCTTGTAATTTTCTACCAAGAGGAGTATTCTGTGACCTAGTGACAATAAACTGACATCAGTCATGGGTCGGTCCCTCTATCCTTCAGCAGCTGTCATGGTGAGACTGCATCTTTTAATGTCTTGATATTTCTGTGCTAAAAGTTGAGTGTGAGCTGCTTGGGAGAATTTTGTTTTGTGTCAGAGCTATAAACCTTATCTCACTAAATAGAATTAAGCTGGCTAATGATCACCAATGCTTTCAGGGGATTGGCTGGGAAAGGTAGTAATTTATTTTGACAATGCAGAAAGCTTCATAGAAAAATAGTCTTCATTACACATCAGTAAAGATAAGCATCCTTTTCAGGCTGTATTTTCCTGAAAAGACTACAGGTATGGTGTGTGTAGCTTGCTTGATGCTCTCTGTTCCTGAGAATCTGTATCTCAAACCATATTCTTAACAGAACTTAGGCTGGAAATCACTGGAAGTCTTGCATGTCTTGGGACTGTGTGATGTTATTTATTGTTATATATATATTTGGGTTTTAACTGAAGACATCTCAAAGATTAACTCATTAGACCCATTGGGGGAAATGGAAATAACTTGTTTAATTATGTGACTCTTCTGAAATAGAGGATTGCCAGCTGGAGGCAGCCATATGCATGTACAAGATTGCAGCTGGGAGTGCAATCAAAATTCCTTAAAAAGCAACTAGATGGTGCTTGCATTTATTGCAAACTGTGTAAGGTAAAGCTCAGGGAAACGCTGTGGAATGGCAAAAGAAAGAACCATGTTTGCAAACATCTTCATTAAAAGTAAGTGGTAGGACAAAGTGAGCATTATATTGATATCTCATGAGACACCTTGAGATCCCCATGTGCGTGTTAAGCATAGTTAGATAGAAAAAAGCCATACAGGATCACAATATCTCAATTAGTGCCCAAAAGATTGAGGTATAATGTTAGCTATCCAGTGAAAACTGGGGCTTTCTCTAGCCCTGTGTATTTGGACTTCTACTGATATTTGAATTGACACACAAAAGCAGGTCTTTTAGCCCAAGAAGCTTTTCTTTCTTAGTGTCACTTAATTGCTATAGCTCTGAACTTCTCAGTGCTTGTTTTCCTCCTTTTATCACTTGCTCTGTCAGAGTATCTTTTATATAAGTTTCAGCTATGCTATTCATTCCAGTGACCTTATTTGGAGTTATTCTGAAGGATGTAGTGGTTTCTAAATTAAATAATTCTGCTTCATTTCTTTCCTTGTGCTCATATCTGTTACCTTATGAACTCTACAGTACTACACACGGGTTATCAAAAGTTGTTCTATTAAATTATGCATTAACCAGCACTATATATTTACACTGTGCATGTTTAATGGCATATTGCTACAAATACTGCATGGTATAAGGATAGCAGCTTAGCAGAAAGTACATTGTTATGAGATGAAAACCAGAGTGAATCAGGGATTGAAACTGTGTGAAATGAGAAGTTTGGATAGACCAACTCTGGGGTTTATAGACTATGAAATGTACTCAGTGTGCAGACGGTTTCCTCCATCTCTGTGTGGGGAAATACCCTGAGCTCAGCAGGAGCTTTACCAGTGTGAGGGCTGTAGGGCTGGAGCTCAATTGCAGAATTTTACCTATGCCAAATTACATATTTTGGAGTGATTTGGACATTTTCATGATTGTTGGTATTTGAAGAATATTTTGGTTCTTTTTGGAGCAAGCACCTCTACCAGCATCACAAGGGGTGCTGAAAGCAAATGATGACTCTTATGTGACTGAATATTAGAAACCTCTGAAAAATACAACTAAACTGTTCTCAATAGCAGATTCATAAGAGGATTTTCATGAGAGAATAATGCATTTATTTGCAAGCTGCATCAGGAAGTAGAGAAGTATGTCTGCCTCTTGTGTCCTCTTTGTTGGTTTTGGTTGCACAGAATTGG
Source organism: Sialia sialis (assembly GCA_009812075.1). Classification (NCBI taxonomy): domain Eukaryota; kingdom Metazoa; phylum Chordata; class Aves; order Passeriformes; family Turdidae; genus Sialia; species Sialia sialis. The sequence continues at coordinate 9,229,554 of VRYO01001717.1, read as the reverse complement.
CATCCAGGCATGCAAGCCAGTCTGTCCCTGTTCTGATTTGTGCATAAGGTGAATATTAGTATTTTCTTTTAGTTTTTTGTGATCCTAGGACACAAAGGAAAAGCAAGGTCTATATTGCTGCAGATTTTGGATTGGTCTAGGTACAAAGTGATTAAAGTAATTTCACGATTATAAGCCGCACCTGATTATCAGCCGCACT
>VRYO01001717.1:9102984-9228355 GCA_009812075.1 Sialia sialis | reverse complement strand
CTTATAATTGCGAAATTACTGTAAGTAATTTACCAAGACCAAATGAGATGGGAAGCTGACAGTTCTTTTGATGATGGTCCTGTGTTTTCATCTGCACAACAAGGGGCACACTTCTTTGTAGCTGAGATATTTTTTTGCCTTTTAAATAAGATTCTTGCTGGATGGCATAATTTTTTGCATTAGTTTTGTCGCAGCTGGTCTGTCTGGTACCAGGTATATATGACCCAAATCTCCTAGTTTTGGCCAAACACTGGCTTGCTTCCTGCCATTCTGGTATTCCTATAAAATATATACCCCATGATGTTCACATTGCAAGACTTAATGGTTTGAGAGTAAAGATAAGAAATTAAATGCTGTCAGTGTGTTGGCTGCACTGTACAGAGAGGACATTGTGGATTCTGCATTAGAGAGGTGTGGATCCTGAATGTTTCTCATATATTGTCAAATATAAATTCGCTGATAGGCTCTGGTCAGGGACTCTGGTCTAGGGCTGCTTGTGACTGTCCTTGAGTTGCCAGCTGTGGTGTCTTCCAGTGTAGTGTGGGAAGCAGGCACTAAACCTGATGCAGTTCTGCTTTAGTGCTCTTTCCTTACTCTAAAATTGAGCTTGCTATTGGGTAACTGCAGCTGGGCCAAGATTTGGGGGATTGAGGATTTGGGTTTTTCTCATATCCAAAAGAGATACTTGTTTCTTTAACATTGCATGGGACTGGCATGCTGAAACCCTTGTGTTATCCAAACCCATGGAAAAGTCTTCCTGGAGACACAGGAAGAACTAGGAGAACTAGAAAAATTTTACTGGATAATAATCCTGAGTTTCCTCTGTGGTCCAGATATTTGGGATGTGATAGAAATGCCCTTTAAGCTCACTTGTTTTTTGGCAAATATAGTTTCACTGCATCCATTCAAAAGTCTTTAATTCACAGTCAGGATGGCTACTCTTTCATGATCTTCACTAAAAACATAGTGGCATCTCTTTTTATCAAAGACTTACTAGTTCCTTTAATGATTTAAAAAATATTTTATTTTTTGGTGAGTAGCCTGGACATGTTGCACATAATGAAATGAGCCAAATGGCTCTTCACAATTGCTGTGGTAAATGCACAAGTGATTTTGCTGCTTTGAAAACAGGAAAAAACCTCATGTTGCATCATTCTGACTGGGAAGTGCTTGAAGTTATTGTGACAGGACTGTATTTTGAGCAATTGTTGGTGATTTGTTTTTTAGCACACAAAGAAAGTAATAAATCTGTCACCCTGAAAAATCAGGTTGTGACCTAAAGGAAGGAGAAAATTGTGGCTTTAGGTAAAAAAGAGTGACCTGTCTATGAGGGTCATTTATCATTATAACAAAATTGCTGGTGCTCTCCTAGCTGACCAGGAAGAAAGGCTGTGCTAAGCAGAATTGAGGGATGCAAGCATCCGAATATTTTTAACTGATCAATATTTTCAGGATTTACAAGCAGCCAAAAACCTGTCAGCATGCAGAGTAAGTTCACTGTGCTAAGAAAGCACAGTGTAAGTTCATCTGTTCTAAGAAAGAAAACAAGGGAGGAAGAATTTATTTTGGCCATTAAAAATTAAATGCGTTTTAGATTTGGCATCCATAGTTCAATTCACAACTGTATTTTAGTACAGATGCCTTTAGCAGCCTGTATGTCTTGTAGTGATGCAGAAAATATGTATGAAACTTAGCTCCCAAGTAGGTTGAAAGCAATAAATAACAAATTCAGGGTGGAGTCAGCAGCACTAAGTGTCTCAGAACTCACTTGGGGTGTGTGGTTACATTGTTGGAAAGTAACAGGACCAAAGTGGTTTTGCTTAAAAAAAAATAAACAATCCCCAAACTTTCATTCTTAGCTCACCCTCACTTATTCTGCATTATCCTATATGCAAATAGATTTGCATGTATTTTATTAATAACAAAAGGCAAGTAGAAGTGTGGTGGTAGACTGGATCCATTACAAAGTGTATGTTCAATGAGTTTGTGTGACTTGCATGGAATAACAGCTGAACATGTTTTGAAATACAAGATTGACAAGAAGAATTCTTTTTATGTCATTATGCTTAGGTATCAAAGCTACCTCAAAATTTGAAATACTTCTGGTTAATTCTGGAAAATATTTTCCTGCTGTTCTGTCAGTCTTAGTTGTGAATTTTCACTTTAATCTGTTTTTATAGAGTTCACAAAGGCATAATGACAGTGGAGGGAGAACACCCAACACAATTTCTTGTACAGTAATTTTCATGCCAATTGCTAATTTCCCCTGATTGCCTTAGTGTAGGAGTGTCTTATCAGACCAGAACATCTAATACTAAAAACCAATTCTAACAGGTTTAGAAAAGCATTTATGATTCAGTCTATCACTTGTCATTTGGCATTACCAGCATTATACTGTATTAGGAATGCTTAACAAATACAATTTATAAGGGCATTTTAGTGTATCAAAGCTGGTAAAGTACTGTACACTTTACAGGTGTTATGAAGGCATTAAGATAAAAATCATGTAGAAGGGAAAATAGGAATTTAAAATATGACTTTTTTATATGCACATTGATAGTACCACTTTTATTGTGGCTTTACTAAGGAAATTACTTTAGCATAATTAATTTTTGAATATAAATTCCTTTGTTTAATTCACTGTTGACTACATGGCAGTGCCAAACTCTGGTGTAATTCTGTACCAAAGTGCTCTGTCGGATCTTACCACTGTGGGGGATGAGGCTAGACTAGAGGCACTTAACTGAAGTCTCACGACTTTAGAGTTTTCATGCTCTAAAAAGATTACTCTTTTTTAAACAGTTCTTCTACTTCGAGGTGTCCACAAAACTACCTTGGAAAAAAGGTTCCATAAACTTGTCATGAGATAGCAACATTTTCATCTCACTCTTCCCTGAGAATGTTGAAAGTGATTTTTATGCTGATAGTATGACTTTTTTCCCCCATGTACTTCTAATTTTAATAGAATGAGAAAGTTCTATTAGAAGTATATCTCAAATTTCAAATTTGGCTTGAAAAGTGTGTTCACAATTTTGTGAATCTGTGCTCAGAGATGTTTTTTGTTTATATATATATATATATATATATCTGTATGTTATTGACTGAGTTCGGACTTCCAGAAAAGCCTTTACCTATTACTTACTATATTATATATTCTGGTTTGGGCTTTCTGCTTCCATTAAGCCTATGCTTACAAGGTCATGTAGTGATAGGACAAGGGTGAATGAGAGTATACACAACTTTGACGTACAATCCAGGTTCAGAACTATTGAGATGCTAGATAATTATCAAATGTGTGGATAATTCTTCCTTTTCAATATATAGAGGTTGATACTATTAACTATCTGTGAAATTTCTAGTCAGAGACTTTCTTAGCAGATAAAATGAGGATGTGTTAAGTGTTCTGATTTCTTAATGTCGTGTTAGTACAGAAACCATCAAATATCTGTAACATCCCCATTGTTGTTCTGCTCCTATGTATTATCAAATTCTAAATTGTGACACATTTTCCTTGCATCTTTTTGATTGTTCCTGATAGGAGTCATAGCTGTTGTTGCTAGGTCATTCTTTTTTTATCCTAATATTTTTGAAGAGCTTCCTGATTCAGATGAGAAGGTTTATTAGGACAATGGTGGCAGGTTTTTTCTGGGAAATTTTCTTGCTATTTTTAGGAACAAATGTGATTGTATTGGGTACCATAGACTTAGATGAGGCTGGGGCAAGCAGCTAATCAATCATATCTGGATAATAGACATCAGTGATATTGCTTTGCAAGGTTTACCCTCTTTGATTTATACTATGGGATTTTTTTTATGGGACTGTTAGAATATTTGTCACTGAATAATGTTTTCATGACCAAGCCACAAACACAAAGCCAATATTTCTTTTAAAGCTGTTGATCAGGAGTTTGATTAAATTTGTACATATTTTGAGAGCATTCAGACTGGATGCCATCAAGTGCAATGAACAGAAGATGCTTCTAAAGCTATAGTGGTGCTCGGCCTGAATTGCTATTGACCATCACCTTGTAGAGTCATTCACAACAGAAGGATATGAAAATACAACTAAGTCAAAATGCCAGCCCTCTACAGGCAGCCTGTGCTGCCCTTTTGTTGGTCTGAAGCTCTGCAGAAGCATAAGCACAATGGAGTCTTGAGCTATTGTCCATTAAGCATCAAGTAATATTCAGCTAAAACATTTTGACCTGTTTCATTGATTCTGAAGGGTTTAAAATCCTTACTAAAACTCCATGCCAAGAAATAGCTATGTTTATGAGCACCTCATTATTTCATCTAGTTTTGGGTACCACCCAGTACAGGAAAGAAGGGATTGAAATGGAGTGAGTTCCCTGGAGGCCATCAAGCTTCCTGGCTGCTGGAGCAGTAGCTCTGCGAAGAAAGGCTGAATACCCAGGACTTGCTCAGCCTGGAGACAAGGCAGGATGGAAGCAGGGAGAAACCCTACAGCAGAAGATAGACCCAGGCTCTCACTGAAGCACATGGCAAGAAAAGAAAAGACTGGTCAGAAATCTAATATAGATATTTGGTGTGGTGGAAAAAGAAGTCACTAGGAGTGTAATGAAGCAATGGGCCAAGTATAGTCCTGGAGATTTTCTGGAATTGGAAACCTGCTCTGGTTTCAGTGCTGAAGCTGCTCTGACTGGAAGGCTGAACAGAGATACTCTGAGATTCCTTCCAGTTGGAATGATTTAGTGTTTTTATTTTTTCCTCACAGGATTAGACGTGGGGACTTTTGGAACGGTCCAGGGGATCTGGCTCCTCCAGAGGATTCGTCAGATGCATGCAAAAGGGTTTGGAGCCTAACTGGGCTGTCTTTTCAGAAGTGAATAGTACAGAGGGCTGCACCCTTGGGAATCTGTTCTTATCTCCACCGTCTTTTATCTGTAAGGTTTTAGTGATTCTCATGAATTCACTGAAATGTACACAGAGCAAGTACTCTGCCATGTGATGGCAGTGTAGAACATTAAGTCCACCAGTGAGGCAATTGCAGTGAAAGCTGTCAAAATCTGATGGATAGGTGATTTGGGAAAAATGTACTTGAGCACTAGGGAGATGTGATCAAGTTCTCAAATTTAAATCACTGTCTGAGACTTGGCTACCCTGATAAGATAAAACTAAGACATTACAAGTGAAGCAGTGGAGACTCAGGCTGTAGCTTAAAGTCAAAATTAAATGCTGTTTTAACTGTATCCTTGAGGGAAATTACAATGTAAAATGATGAGAACTACATGTTCCTCAATGCTATGCAGAGGAGGCATCACAATGAACAAATCTTATCTCCCTGTTTGTAAACTAGTGTTTTGTCTTTAATCTACCAGGGGACAAAACTATTCTGATGCCCTTCTGTTTTTTGCTATGGTCACTCTGATCCTCCTGTGCTCAGCTTGGTTCAACTCCAAAGCATCCTTCCTGAGACTTTCTTATTAGAAGACAACATATTTCTAATATTTTGTTAAGAAAGACAGATAATATTCAGCAAAACAGATTGCAGTTTTTCAGTGCTTGGCTCTGATCAAATACATTTGCAGGACAGTATGGCCGGTCAGGGTAGCAGAGAGGAAAACCATCCTCATTCCTCAAAGACAAGTCTATCAGAAATGCCACATGCTTCCTCTTCAAAACATTTGCATTTTAACACCAGCTAGTATTTCCTCCTGCAGTCTCAGACTGTTTCCCTGGGCTTAGCACTCCACAGTACAAGAGCTATATCGGGACAGAGATTTTGATATAAGGTTGCCCTGTGTTGTAAAATGCTTGTTCTAATTTTCCATCTTCCTCTCACTTGTTTGTTTTGCTACATGAATGGAAGGTAAGGCAGAAAGTAACTAGAGGAGTCTTATTTTGGGGCTATGTAAACGAATGCAATAATTACTCCAAAATAAAGGACAACAAAGAACAATACTGACAATATTACCTCTATTATCTGAATTTCAGGAGGTCTGCACTTGGATGTGACACAGCTACAACAATCGCCAGAAGGGTGTGGAGAGATTTGCTGTATGGGTCATTGGTAATGAGATGTGCCTATTCAGGATGGCAGCAACATTTAAACCAGAATAGTATGGCTAATCAGAGATCAGTTTTTCAAGAACAGATATGTTGCTTCCTAGCACATGGCATTCTTGCTGAAGGCTTGGCTTTCACCATTCAAATCCCTGTTCCATCTTGCATCTCTTTAGCTGTGAATGCTGCTACTTGCTGGGGTTTGGTTTCCTTCAATGGAAGTCTGTAGTTCATGGATTGCTTTCGCTGTCACACCTTGTACCATCTCTGGTTTGAGAGGTCATAAGCAGAAGTGGCTTGGTGATAATCTGCTGGTTTTCAGCTGCACACTGATTTTTGGACCGTGTTGCAGAGCATATGCAGGTGACTGTGATGGGCTGGGGCGAACCAAATGAAAATGTATCTCAGCACATAAGCACCCACTGAACCTAAGCAGGGCTCACTACTTTCAAAAACATTCACAGGAATTTCTTGAAACAATATAATTTTGAAAATACAGTTTTTGTGTAGTTATTACTGTGAACTCTGAGTCAGGATTTTTTGTCACTCTGCTTTTACAACTTGGCTAGTACAATAGTGAACCATACAATGTCAAAGGACCTTGCAAATTATTAGTGAAATCCACTTTATGTGGTCCATTATCAAGTGTGTGATTTTTGTGTTTAAATAATCTCCCTGTTTATTGAGGTGTGTGTGCAAATAGCATCCCTATAACTTTTTTTAGGGCTTTGTTTTAACAGAAAGGTTTATGAGCAGTCGGATACCAACTTAGACAGCAATAGGTATTCACAGGTTGTTGGCTGACAGATGTGCAATATAATGTATGTTTGAATACAGCAATTGAAGCAGTATTTGTGTTCTTAAGCCATCCTAGAGCTTTATGACCAAAATGACAAGTATCCACCACAGATAGTTTCCTGTACTGCTGTTCTATTTTTACAGAAAATACTTTTCAGTAGATCAGAACCAATGTTTCCATGGCTAACTCATCTTAATGAACTATTAGTAAATTAGCTACCTAAAATCATTTGCAGCTTAACACCATTCCATATACTAAGGAACAAATATTCCTCAGGGGAAAGGATATTAAACCTTACTACCAAACCTCCAACATCATTGTTGCTGGTGCCATGACACTGGCATTAATGTGATGACATTGAGTTTATCTTAAACCATTGAAGCGGAGCACAAATGCTGCTGATGTTCAGTTATTCTTTCTTTTTGGTGCTAAATATCTCATTATTGGAGTGACGTGCTGTTGAGCATCTTTACGAGCCATAGTTAGTTGCGCAAAACACTTGATTCATAACTGTTTACTGGGCTTTTATATAGTGAGTTACAACCAAAATATATGCATAAAACAGAAGCCTGGATTTCTATCAGTAAAAAATTAGGAATTAACTCTAAACAGGCATATAAAAGTGAACTAGGCATTTCTTCCTTCTATGAGCACTTTCTCTGATTGTTGTAGAGGAAAGCAGTGATACAGACAATAATAAGTAATATGAAAGAGGTGTTAATTTAAAACATTTACTATCGTGATTTTTTTAGAAATATGTTCAACTTTTCTATCATCTGTGAAGACCACATTACGCTTGTACACTTGCTTGCTACTCTGGATGTGACTACAAAAGCTAAAATAAACTCTATCAATAAAAACCTGTCCCCTTGCCACTTGAAGCCATAGGAAATTAAAATTTTCATGTCAAATAATATAAATATATAAGGCAAGATTTAGGGTAGGTTTAAGACTCATTAATGAATAGCTGAAGAGTGTAACCTGTAAACCTACGCTGTTAGGATTTACCATTTATTCAGAATCAGGAGGAAATCTTTGTTATGGCTGAATCACATTAGAAAAATAATTTTGCTTCATTGTTGTTTACGCTAAGCCAAGTATAACAGGAACAGTTATACAGAGCCCTCATGTTAGTGTCATGTCACAAACTCTAATGCAACAGGGTGTGAAGTGCTCCAGTGACTTGTTTAGGACGGCAAAGTGACCCTGTGACACAGCTGAAAACTCCCTCAAGTACTGGTTCCTGTCCTGTGACCTATTTCCAGAAACATTTCTGCTCTAGTCTCAACAAGGAAATAAAATGCCTTTATTGAACATGGAAGAGGTACAGATTTTTGACAACATATATAAAGACAAAAAAGTGTCATTGCCAGGCAATGTCTCTCTTATATCCATTATTAGCTTCAGTTCCAAGTTCACTTTATCCTATACTGATAGCTGTTAGCTCACTTTGGATATTTGTGGAAAAGTCTTCTCTGTCTGAGCAATTTACTGGGGACGGCAGTTTACTGGGAGGGAATGCTGACTGACACAGAAGTGATGTGATCCGCCAGCACACAGCCTGTGGTGCAACTTCTGGACCAAACTGAATAGAATAGAATGGGATGACTAACTGGTGTAGTGCCTGAGCACTGTTACAGATCTGGAACATTCAAGGCAGCATTTAAGATAGATCTCCAGTGCATAAGATAACACACCATACTGAGGCAATAGAGCCTGTAGTGTTGGCTTACAAAATAACTGTGGGTAACAAACTATCAAGGAAGAACAAAAGTGTGAAATTAATCTGTGTAAATATATTTATTCATATATATTTCTCTTTATTAATGCACAGAATATTTGTGGGGGATGGTGGTGGGTGGTTGTGGTTTTTTTGGCAATATGAGAATTAGAGAATTTTGAGAAGGAAGAGAAAAGACACTCTAGAGGAACTATCAGGAAAAAGAATAAGTCAGAGTGTCCTAGATAGTCTGCTTGTCATGGAGCACTGTTATGTTTGGCTTTTCCATGCATATTCCTTCCGTGTTGAATACCAGCTTGAAAAAGACAGATCTGAGAGTACACACGTGTGAGGTTAGATGTCAGCTGCATACCAGACACTTAAGACATTAAAGAAAACTCCTGACTCAGACAATGCTTTTAAAGCTGTTGAGATAAGAAACTGAAATTCCTAAAATGCAGGATGTCCTGCTGCAGGAGGGGCCATTGAGAAGGAAGTGGGAGGAAGCTGGACAATCCCAAAGAGAACCATTCACACAAACTTATTTTGGAGACCAGATCCAAAACCCAGCCATGCAAGTAAACTTGTATAAGAGAAATGATTGCAGCAAAAAAACCTCTCTGCCACCTGTTTTCTTAAAGGGATATGTGTGGACAGTTTTAATGAAGGACCTGAACTTGCTCTTAGTAATTTGTTAAATTTTAGTAAAATGAAGATGTGTGATTTCTCTCCAAACTGAGAGTACTATTTCTTCCCATATATTTTATTAAGGTTTACTGTAGTGGGTAAATATGCAATAACTTTAGCTATACAAAGCAATCGATAAAGAAACTTAGGACCTGTTCCTAATCCCTCTGACTCATTCAGTAAGTCTTTGCAATGTGCTTTAGGTCAAGTCTTAAGATTCAAGAACATTTGTTTTTACTTATTAAGCTGTTTGCTTGTTTCACTTTTTCTAATTGTCTTATAGCCATGGAACTTTGCAAAGAGAATTTTATTAACAAAATCGTGTGCTAAATACAGACACTAAATCCAAATGCCTAACAGTAATTGCTCTGTACATTTTTGTATAGATGCATTTAATAAAGTTCAGTACTGATATATGTAAATGTGTGTATGGATATGAAAAGATATGTACAAAAATGTAAAAATGCTACAGCTGCTTACTCTTGGTAGTTCTTTTTTGAGAGAAATGTGGTTTGGAAACAATTACAGGATCCAAACAATAAAATTTAATTACTTAATTTAGTTAGGTGGAGATTTTTGCAAGAAATAGGAGAACACATACCTGCCAACAGAAAACAGTATCAGAAAACTGCAGTTTGATGCAGAACACAGAACCAATTTGTTTTAATTCAGTGAGATACACAGGAAAATATGAGAGAATATTTTTTGGGGCTTTTTTTTTGCACTTTGATTAATATTAATACTTTTTAAGTGTTCTCCCCTGTTACATTTTTAATTATGTTGGAGAAATGTGCAATGTAGATTTTTCCTTCTCAGATGAAGTGTAATATTATGGAAATATATTAAACTAAAGAAAAAATAGTCCTGGAATGTTCCCACTGGCATCCACCAATGTGGTTCTCAAATATCAAATGGATGTACATGACAATTAGCTCAGGCTTTGCCTTAGAGAAGCACAGAACACAATGCCAAAGTTCCTATCCTATGATGCAATAAATCCTTTTTTTTCTTATTAAAGCTTCAGTTTTTGGTTAAAAACAACCTAAACTTGCACTATGTTCTTTATTCTCTGTGATGTGACTCAGTGCTCCTTCATGGAGCAACTGATCCAACCCTTCACAGTAATTCCTTACAAGAGAGCTGTTAGTAAAAACTGACTGCAAATTCAAATACTTTGAGTGTAGTTAAGATTGATTTATACTTGCAAGAGAATATTTCAAACTATCATTTTGCTGGTAACATTTTTTCCTATGTATTCTGCACACACGGAAAAGTAATATCATCTGTGGAACATCAATCACTCAATAGCTCCTGTTTCTTCTCTGAATCCTACTTCTCTTCTTAGATTTTTTCCATGCAACTGCACTTTAGGCAGATAATAGTGTTTAATGCATTTTCTCATCGAGTCAAAAGTAGCAATACTTTTGTAGCTGTATTCCGTCAACACATGGAATATTCTCCCATGTTTTGAGAAGAGTAATGCACATCCCTGGCATGCAAAGGCATGTTCTTTAGATAGATAAATGTTTTGGAGGATTAGGACATTTGCCTTAATCAGATTCAATGTCAAATCATTGCCCATAAGGGTTAAAATGAACTATGGATACTCTTACAGAATTGAACTGTCTCTACCAGTCTCAGAAATTATTAGTGTTTAACTAGCCTGATACAAGAGAGACCAGAGCTGATGACATAACTTGGGTTCTGCTAAGGTTCTGTTGTGCTGGTACTGTAAAAGAGTTTAATGATCACAAAATTTCCAAGTCATTCCTATTTTGTAAACATACATATTTAGTGTGTTTATACTACAAAAGCAATTAAACAGGGTTTTCCTGATTTGCCTTGAGATTACTGCAGATGAGAATTCAGCCTTAAATTCTGACAATCCTTCAAACTGTGCTTACATACTGTCTACATGAGCATGCCATATCTCATTTTAATGCAGTTCTTGGAGAATTTTTTTTCAGTTCAACTTCACTAAAGCCCATGGCTTTTCATCCCTGAAACACCATGTCTTCTATTTAGAAATGCGTCCTCTTTGGACTGTTCTGGCACCAGTTTGGGGTGATACTTACCTAGCACAGAAGTCTAGTTTTAGGTCATTCTTTTTCCTGTGGCCACTTTAGTCATGTGACATAGTTTCTAATAGGAAAGGCTACCTTTACCAATGTCTCTGTAGTGACTGATAAAAGTAAAATACCTGAGCGCCCCCTCTGCCACATGAGGGAAAAAAAAAACAAACAGTGCGGCTTATTTATGGACGAATTCCATGGTCTTCCTGGCCACCCAGAAGTGCGGCTTATAACCAGGTGTGGCTTATGAGTGTGAGATTACTGTAATTTTGTCTGATAGCTCATGGAGCAGGGCTTTCCAGTCCTTCATAAAAGAGCTGGATGCTGCCACTGGTGAATAAAAAATACTGAAGTGTTGGTGGTGTGGGGACTACCTGACAGTGATGTCTGCAAATTCTGTGTATCCCATGTGAACTTTGTAGGAGAAAAAATAATTTTCCTTACAACACAGACTTTATTTTTCCTGTAGGGCCAGTAAGTTGCCAAAAGACTGATGGCTTTCTTTGCTGCTGTTTCAGATGAGCTTCCTTACCAGCTCTCATTGGGTGTCAGGGGAGATTGCACGTCACATGATGCGTCATTTCTTAGTGAGGTTTGTGCTCTGCCTCCCACATTTTTCAAATGCCAAGCACACCAGCATGCTTTCCTTCAGTGCTGCTGGTGGGTTGTGATTTCCCCCCTCCAGGAGAAGGAGCAGCTGATGTAGGAGCTGTTGGATCAGTCTTCAGTCTGGACCAGTGCCCCTCTCAGGCTGTGGTCAGTACCTGCTGCTCCCCAAGGGAGTGTAGGAAACTCTACCTTAGCTAGTTACTGGTTTCTGCTCCTTTAGGCAAAGATTTTCCTGAGAGCCACTGGAGAGTTGCATATGCTGCTGGCATAAGAGGGTGACTCCTACCATCAGTCACATTAGAATAATCTGGTGTACTAGAGATGAAAAATAGATGCTGAAATTACAGAATTAGTTACAGAGGGAGAAGCTAGGAATTATTTAACTGCTCAAGGGCAGCTGAGCATTGCAAAGAGTCATTACTGAGCTGTATCAATATTTTCTCAACTGAATAAAAATCCTGGAAGCATCATCAGGATTATAATGATTTTCTAAAGTTATACAGTACTTTTTGGTGGGTAAGAGGAGAGGAGAGAGCACGTGGTGAAACAGTGCTCAGGCCTGCTGGGTGTAGATGTTTCTTGCAGACCTGCCAGCTAGTTTCCGCAAGTGGTCTCCTGTAACACTGCTGGACAAAACCACTTGTAGGTGGACAAGTCCCAGTTATTTCAAAGCTTAAAGTATTGCCAGCTCTTTCCTGCATGTCTTTGCACAAGCTCATAAATTTTTCTATTACTCTGGTTTATTCAGTACAAGACTTTTGCTATAACTTTGTTCCTTGCTAGCTCAGATTCGCACCCATGTGGCTGTAGTTGGCAGCCAAGCTGTGCAGTGACCAATAATGCAAAAGTAGTAATAAGAAATGAGTGGAAGAATGAGCTTGGTAGATCTTTTTGCCTGGAAACATGAGCTCAAATGTGAGATTAGTGTAGAAACATGTCACAGCTTTTGTACTTTTCTCTGCTGGCAGCTACATGTTTGGGGGTCAGCTTGCACAAATGCAGGCTGTACAGCTGTGGGGAGCCTGGCTGCAGCCTTGGTTGAGTTTACTTGGGAGGCACGGATCAGAGGATGGTAGGAGATGTGAAATTGTCCTGCCTCTGTAAGCACCATATGACTTCTGCTGTTTTATCTGTATTGGCGAAGCCGTTTGTGCATAATTCAAGTAACAGACTTGAAGGGGAATCCAATAAACTGGTGAAAGCTTGTAGGTCCTTCCTTTCAAGCAGCTATAGTTCACTGACAATGTGTTTTCCTGAAATAAACCACTAAAACCATTTTATAACATTTTGTGTATTCTGAGGCATATGTATTGAAAAGAGAATTTTAAAAGGAAAATCAATGTGAGCTTTAGTATTAAATTTAATGAGTACTTGCTTTCATTCCAACCTCTTATAATCGCTGTTACCTGATAATTTTGGTTTTTATTTATATGTGCTGATGTGCTCAAAAGTAGATGCTTATGCTGCCACCTGCATACAATAATTAGCTTGTGCAACCTCAGGCATGAGCTCTGCTGGTGGCATAAGCAGGAGTGCTTCAACCAGGACATGTGCTGATACACAATCTCCTATGCCTTGATAAAAGTCGATCTTAGGCATCCCAGACATTGACAGACACACAAAGCATGGCCAAAGCTTGATGGGAAATCACTCCTGCTTGGGAGGACTTATTAATAAGAAAGTTAGGCCAAGAGTGAGATGAGAAATAGAGTTTAGTGCTTTGAATTTGTAATGCAGCAGATGAGCAGCACAGGCTGCCTGACACCAGTCTAGTGCCACTTAGGTCTTCTGCTGCCTCCTTGTGCTGGGATGGGTGCTGGCCTAGGTCCCTTGCACTTTACAGTCACCTAATGGCAAAACAGGGGAGGTTTTCTTTTAGGACAGAGGAATCTGCCTCAGCTGCAGAATGAGAAGCTTCCAGCAGGTCAGAGAACATATTAAAGTTTCAGGGTGGTGTGTTTGAGAAGCAGAAGAGAACCTGTATCTAATGAAAGACCAGTGTGAGTCCTATGTGAATGGTTGCTAGATAAGGAAAAACACAGTCCAAGGAACACCATAATGTTACTATAAGCTATTCAGTGCAGCACAGTACATGGCCATAAATTTCATATGAAGGTTTTAACAGTTTTCTCCTCAACAATTACACACTGAATGACTCTGAAAATGATAGTGGACTCATCTGACACGTCTTCATAATAAAATATTTTTAAAAAGGGGTAAATTGGAATGTGAAAAATAAGGAGAATGTTTCTATTTTGCCTTCTCCTGGAGTATCAGAGGGCTATATGCAAGGGTGCTCTATGAAGTCTTATGGGGGAACAATGATGGGGAGAAGTGAGGGTTTTGTTTCTCATGGCCACACACATTAAGCAGAGACTGGCACTTCTGTCTAAGGTCTGTGCCAAGAGAAGCAGAATACAGTACCAGAAGCTGGAGACTAATACTCTCCATTACTTGGATATTCTAGAGTGCCTTTTTTTCCTGCACAGTCTCTGCAGGGGCATTTCAATAGCCAGCATGCTTGTGCTATGGAGCCTCACTTTTCTGTTCTTGCTTCCTGTCCCCTACCCTCAAGGGTCTCCTTCAGCATTCAAGGGTTCTGGGATCAGAACCATCTCTCCTAGTGAATGCCAGTAGATTCAGAAGCATCTGGCAGGATTCAAGTTCCATTTCCTTGTTCTCTCCTGATCTCACTTATTAATGGAAATCTCTACTTCAGAATGCATTTCTCTTTTTTCTTTCCTATTCTTAGTAAATTGTTTTATCTGCATTTTTCATGAATTCAATGCATCAGACAAAACCCTGAATCAATTTTGACCCAAGAATCTTATGAAATCAGTTAAGAATATATATATATTTGAATATATAAATATTTTATTTATAGTTGACATTTAATAACATGGACAAAACCATATTTGTAGTGTGCCAAGAGCTGGAATTGTTATACTGAATAACAGTGCAACCTGATGACTGAGTGGTGCTCTGGGGATAGGCAGTATTCTAAAACAATGGAAAATACTGATGTTAAAAGTTGGTGCAGTTTTACTGTAAACTTTGTTGAGAAAATAAAAGAAACTGCAGTCTGCCTTTGGTGGAATTGAATTAACTGACAGCATCTTCATTGGGAGTTTCTCAGTTTCTCATCAAAGCCTAATCTGGTTCTATAAGAACAATCTCAACACAAAGACACTGTAGTAGCAGGAGGCTGCAAACAATGACTTCTCCTGGAGTTCTTCTATCACTTAAACTTTTACCAGGAGTGCTTTGGCCAGGTTTCATGTAGTGTAGTTAAACTTCCTTCTTTGTTATTGCACTTTTTTTTCCCCTTTTCCCTTTTAAACACGTGTTTTTCCTCTCCCTCTCATACTAGCAGATGGTCTCCAGTTATATGCAGGAGCTTCTGTTCCCTAGGTTGCTATGCAACAAAATGCATCCTATCTGCATCCTTTCTGCACTGTATCCCGTTTCCGTTCAACAACTCAAAATAACCAGCTTAGTGCTTCAACATGCTGCTTCCTCTTTTCTACAGAGTTGAATATCTATCAAGTATCTTCCTGGGCTTCCTATCTCTTCCTGTTACAGCCTTGAAAAAATGTGTTTGCCCTGAATTGATTTTCCTCATCACTTCCTATTTACATCAGTCCACTTAGTGCTAAGGCAGGCAAAACATACATAAATGAGTCACGCAGCTGCTAGCCCATAAAAAAATAGTGTCAGCCAATTGTGTGATGTTTGAAAGCAAGATTCTTCATTGTTGTCAGGTGTGGGGTTCCTGTTTGTCCTTTTTATCGTGGCTTTGTTTCCCTACTGATACCACAAAGTTGAAAACAAACTTTTTCTTCTCTTTTTTTTTTTTTCCTGCTGGACTGGTGAAAAGGAAAATATTAATCTCCAGCACAGCAAGGGAGAAGATGTGACAGAAACAGTAGTATGGTTTTCCCTGGCTGATAATTAGGCAAACTTTTTGATGGGGTTTATTTTGTGTTACTGGATATTGACCACTGTGGTTGTGATTGTTATGAAGTACTTATTCAGTAATCACTGCTAATGCTAAGTTTTGCATGTTCTAAAGCACCTACATTGCTTTTTATTGCCTATCAGGCTAAGTGCAATTACTTTGCACTTATAATACTTTATAGATTAACTTAATTCCTATTTTGATCATATGTTGACTTTCTCCATAGCTCTGGAAAACATTTTGTTGCTCACTCTATAGATGATTTAGTAGGGTAAAGGACACAGAGATTTCTTTTGCATAACTTGAGCAGTCTAAAGTCGGGCATGTGTTGTGTCCTCAGCACCTACACTCCCTCTCTAGTCAATGGAGAAAGAGGCACCTTCAGTAAATGAATTACAGTAATTCAGTCGTTCCCTAAGGTAGGGGGGATCAATCAGTTACAGGATTTCTGTCTCTTGAGCAACAGTCAAAAGAATTTGGCTGATAACTTGGGGGAAATGTCTGATTCCCAAATTGCTGAAGTGAATCTGGATGTTAGCAGTCTGTTTTTGTATCATTATAGAATATTTTTCTGTTTCTCAAAAATAATCTCCATTTGTTGGTATCCCATGCCATCATTTCCTGGCACAAATAATTCGATCCATGGTAAAACTACAATTATCGTGACCACTCAGCCAGTTTGGCTTTTTACAATTGTTCTTATGGGGATATATATACATATCTGTAATTAAATAGCTGGGGTTAATATATATAACTAAATTCTGGGGGTTTTTATAGCCTGAGTTCAGTCTATGTTACACAAAATCCAGTCTTACATTTCTGGAGCAGAAGTGTGCCTAAAAGCCCTCTTGTTGCCAATAGCAGTGCCCTTGCTTGGATAAGGACTGGGTTAAGACCAGCTGAGTTTCACTGCCTGAATCTGTCCAGCTTGCATTTGAAATAAAGCTTTTGATGAGAGATTATTCGAGGCAGAGTTAGATGATGCTTATCCAGAGCACTGTTTTAAACTATGTAGAACAATTTTCTACATTGCCTGAAAGCAGAATTTCAACCACCATTACCTTTCTGAAGGAATCTGGCAAGTTCTTTTATTAGATATCATTAGTTTTCTACAGATCAAGTGGACTTTGGAAGTCTATGCTTCCTGCATGGTTATTGACTCTATTTTATTTTTCCTAGAGCTATCCATCAGTCATTTTGGATTTATTCCCTGGCATGACTCTCCTCCAGGAGCTGGAGGTGCAGGGCAAGGCTTCTGCTGGGCTCTTGCTGTCCTCACTGCCAATGCCTCTCTCAGCCCCCTGGCCGTGGTTCTTGGCTTTCACCTTCCCTCCCACAGCTCAGGATAGGCTTTGGCAGGGACAGGCAGAGTTCTGCAGCTTGTGAGGGCTCCCTCTGCACTGCCCCTCTCCTTGGAACCTTCTTGGCTGGCACCAGGAGCATGAAGCAGAGCAACTGCATTCAAAGCATTTCAGGTGGAGATACACCATTTTGGAGTCGAGCATTTCTTGGGGTTGGGGGACCTCTGCTCGCTCTCTTTCTTGCCGTGCAGAGTGCAACAAAACCTGGGCACTGCCAGAGGATGTCTTGGGAGCAGCTTTTCCTTCAGGAAGCTCAACGCCCCCCTCTGCCACTTCCTTACTCTGTGGTGGCAGCCTGTACATGGCTTTATCCCAGTCAGAGCGTGGTCTCAGAGCTTCTCCTTTTCCTCCCCCTCCCCAATGTGCTGTAAAGTTGAGGATTCCCATTTTTGCTGCTCCCCCTCTACTCTGCACCAAGGACTTGGTTTAGAGGCTCCCACTATGCCTTCAGGAGCAACACAACTGATTCTAGCCACCAGGTTACAGTAGTCCTCTTTCTGAGACAAACTAGATGGATTTCAACTTGCTACAGAAATGGCAGTAGATAATAAATAATATATTTATTTAGAAAGTGCCAGTTTCAACTGGACATGAATAATGCAATAAAATTAATGCACAAAGGAATTTTCCCCTGTTGGATCTTCAGAAAATTTTTACATTAACACAGGAAGAGAATGAAGGCTGTAGTTCAGCAAGGTGTGGGAGTTGTCGGATGTTATCTGAAGGGCTCTGTCTATGGAAAGGCAGCCTTGGGTCTTCATGCTTTGCTCTAGCTTTCGTGTTTTGGAAGCTATGCATTCAAAAGATAAGCAGTGAAAGAGGATGGCTATAGAGAGGCTGTCAGAGATCATCCTGTAAAGTAATGTGAGCCATTTTCTAATACAATGAGAAAGGAGAGGAGTTAAATTCGGGCGGGACGAGGGAATTCTACCCAGTAGGAACTGTCACAGCAAAGGGTAAGGTGGATTTTGCTCTGAGAAATGATGGAAGGATCCCTCTAGACAGATGGTGTCTCTTAATGAGACAGGATGTGAACTGGAATTTGGATTATAGCCCAAAAAAATTAAGAAGAAAAGCAAAAGGCAAGGCTAACCTTTATTCCTTTATTCTGATTAATACCCCCACAGCCAAACATCCCTGATGTCCCAGGATCTGTGCACATGGGGGCATTTGAAATCTCAGGCCCCACAATCAGTATATGTAAAATACAGAGCAATGGCAGATGTGCTATGTGTTACTTGTTTTATCCATGTGCATTGAAACATGTACCACTGTTGAAAATCCATATTAAGATTTTTGGACTCAAGGCTTGCTTTCACCAGCATGGGATATGTATAAATTAAAGCATAATTGGTTCTTTTTGTAGATCTTGCTGTGTTAAAGGTGGAGTTCCTTTTAATAACGCAAATGCTTAAAAGCATGACCACAGAATGATAGGAAATACTTTCTGTGGCCAAGTTATTTCACAATCAAGTTTTTATTGTGAAAATGATACTTCCTCTTAAGTGAGCTCAATGCTTATTGCTTCCCAATATAGAATCTAAAGTAACCTATAAGAAAAATATTCTCAAGACATTATGGCTGATTAGGGGATACAGAGATACATGTATTGGATTATGACTTGGTAAGCTTATC
Source organism: Sialia sialis (assembly GCA_009812075.1). NCBI lineage: Eukaryota > Metazoa > Chordata > Aves > Passeriformes > Turdidae > Sialia > Sialia sialis. The sequence continues at coordinate 9,209,491 of VRYO01001717.1, read as the reverse complement.
CTTAAAAGGGAGTTCTGTGCCCTCTTAGAAACATGCAACCTAGAACAACATAGAAAAACCAGCACAGGCTAACACATCTCCAGTTCTTTTAAAGCAATTCGAAGTCCAGGTTTCATGGAGTTAAAAAGTTTGCTTGCAATCTTCCTTAGGAACCTGATGTAATTTGCTCCTATTTGAACTTTAAATTTAGCAGGCATTTTTCCTGAGTTTTGGCATGTTTTTTTAAAATTGTAGTAAGAGATACATTTAGTCCTTTTTAAAGTAAATTCTGTCACTCATAGGATGGTAAGGGCTTTTCTAGCTCTGCCTAATAGCAATATAATGATGGGGTCAGAGAAACAGATGAATTCATATTCCATATGACAAAAATCTGAAGAAAATGCTAGGAAAAATCCCCATTAGTCCAAATCTTTATACTTTGTTTCATCATACAATAACAAACAGGTACTCCTGGAAGAAATCGTCTTCACTATGATTTTTGTTTATTTGTTTTGAAAAGTCAACAGAGCTAATCCCTGGGAATTAGAGGCCAGTCAGTGAGAGGTCAGTGTGGAAAGCAGAAGTGCAAAGCTGCAACTCATCTAACAAGAGATGAAATTATGTCCATGTGTTTCTCTAATAAGCAATTTGCATTAATCACTTTCTGGTAGCTTCACTAGTGTGTGTCCATGGAGGGATGTTTTTTCCCAAGCATTGATTGCTATTGTACATTTGAGTTACGGTCAGTGTATTTTCTGATCATGTTTAGTATGCACATAGAAGGGTTTGCAAGAGCAATATTGTAAACCAGATTTTAATAAAAATGACAATTACAGCAAAGTGTTTCAACACCAGCTCTTTGTTATTGAAACAGTAACAGAAGAGAGGCAAGCACAGTAATTAACAAAGCAATCAATTCCAGTGTTATGCAGATTATCTGCAAAGTAAAAGAGACTATTTTGTTCACACATCATGGATTGTTTGCTTGAAAAATAAGCATTTTGCTGCCTTCTTTCTTCATGTAGCCTGGTCATTAGGACCCATTTAAGAAAGTCTGGGAATTCATACTGAGTTTACAATGTGACTATGAAATCAATAATATATCAATAAAAAGCATTTGTTACATGTAAGCAAGCAATTACCAATATATTGATAGAGATAGGCTAAGTTCTAGCTTTCTCTACTGGAATCTGTATCTGAAATTCATTATGAGAATGAGCCCCATTTATTAAAATGAACAAATGGTATTCTCATGCCTCTCTAGGGAGAGGGGGGGAGCATTGTGCTGCAGGTTTAGATTTCATATGTAAGTAATGTGATATGGCAAGTGCCCTTACGTGCTGCAGCTCCTAACCTGCTGCTGGCAGCAGTGGGGCTGCATTCTTCATGCCATGCAGGTTACTGGGAATTCAGCTGGCTGTAGTTGTGTGGGCAGGTGGAGTCAAGCTCATCAGTACAGTGTCAGGGTCCAGGCAAGGCCACTGTGGCCTCTGGAAGCTGTAAGGGAGCTTCACACTCTGGGTGGGGTAATGTACACAGAATATCCTTTATAGCGTCACTTATGTCTTTGACTAGTATTGTTTTTGTGAAATGTAACTGCTTTGATTAAAATTATTTGTCCCATTGCTGGAGTTATTCATTTTTAAAAGCAGAATCAGTAACTAAACTAAACAAATTGAGAAACTGTTTGGTTATATAAGTAGATTATCTCTGAGCCCAAAGTGGTCCTTCTCAGTATGTTAAGTTTAAAAATATTTCTAATCCTAACTCTGTAGAAGGTGCTCACAAGGGACAAATAGCTTAATATTGACATAGCCTTAAATATATTGAAAATACATAAATCAGAATAATTAGATTCATAAATATGTTAATATTAATGGGGAAACCTTTTGGGAAATGTAGTGTAAAATCAAAGAAAAAGATGAACGAGATGTAAGCAATGATTCTAGTTAAATGAATAAAAGATTGGATATTTTGTTCCTCAAGTCAGAAAAAGACATTACATCCTTTTGAAATTGTGCTTATGTCTTTAATACCGTCATAAACAGACTGTAAAAAACATTAAGGGAAAAGTCTAAAGGTATCTGTAAAAGCCTGATAATAAATTAAAACACTGGAATGATTTGTTTTTCGCATCATGGAAGGAGGAAAGCACCATGAAGCCTTTCTTTCAAAAATTCTCTCTAGAATCAATGGACTAATTCTGCACTGAATTTCAAGGCTATAAAACTTTATTAGCAAGAAGAATATGTATATTGTTATTCATTTGTTCACACTGCAATGGTTAAGATCCTGTCAGCATTTCCATTAAAAACCTCTATAATTTAACAGGAAACTCCAACAAATATAACAATACATTCAGGCTGCATTTGGCAAAAGGGTCTCTAACCAGATTCTCAAAATTAATTCCATTTAGATGTTTTATAGCTTGAAAAGAAAGTGAATCAGGTTCTTAGAGGTACATACAATCTCATACCTTCTGCAAAGTATCAGCAATGGCAGCAGCTGCCAAACCAGTGCTTTTATCTCCCCTTTCCTGGCTGACATCCACTGTCCATCCACTGCTGCACAAGGAAATCCATACCTTGTGTCCTGCTTCCAGTTACTGTGCCATGTCTGACTTCTCTGCGTTATTAACCTTTGCTGATTTGCGTGATTTTTGTCTTGAAAATTCTTCCATGGTACTTTGGCACGGGACAGGTTCTATATGCAAAGATCCTGTGTTGTCTGGACTGAGCTTCTGATGAATCTGGGCAGCTGCACTGTCTGTGGATGAGGACCTAGTTCTTCCCCTGGTGATGCACAGATCACTGAGCTTGAATCCCAGAGGGGTGCTGAGCTGGCCCAGCCTGACGTCCTCATTGCAGAGATCCAGGGGCAGAACCCTATCTTAAACCCTACACTAAACTCTGATGTGAAGGGGCATCTTTGCAATCACTTCCTCAAGCAGTTTGAATGTGAATAATCACATCCTTTGCAAAAAGCTGAATTTTGTGTCTTAAGACAAATGTATTTTGATGTAGCAAGAAATGTTTTACTGCTAATGATTTAAACAGATGCTTGTTGTACATGAGTCTAAGGCAGAATACAACTCAGGAGTGTTCAGATAGAGTTTGTTAGCAAAGTAAACTGTGGCTGTTGAAACTACCACACCTTCAGGCTTTAAGCACAGCCAGTGTAGGGGCATCACACCTCTTGGATATCAGACAAACCCAGGCTCTGCACTGATCACTGGGAAACTGGGCTTATCAGGGTGAGAAACAAGATAGTTTAGATGCTTTTATGTTTTCTAATATATAATGAAATCTTCAGTGAATGTCTAAAAAATCTGATTAAGATTGCAGAAAATCATGGGGCTTTCTGAGCAATAATTAATTTGAAGTTGTTTGTAAAAATTTTTGAGTTCTCTAGTGCTTAGTTGAGCTGTCTGCTGTGTAACAGCAGAAGCCAGACTGTAAAATACTGTTTGCTCCATTTATTTAAAGTTCCATCAAAGATTGCTCTCATTCATGGGTAGCTGACTACTGTACATCAGCAATGTTTTCAAATCTCAAATCAATATCCTGGATGTTTCCAGAGAAATTAATTAGTCTCACTGAGGAGTTGCTTTCCTAGTTTGGAAAAAGCCCCCTTTGCTCCTGTTGGTATTGACTACACAGTCAAGTGGATAGACACAATGTTTACCCTCCTAAGAGGTCAATTTAACTGCTCCAGGCACTACAGTAAATGTAAGAACACACTTTTCTGCTGTTTGGTTTATAAGCATTGACCACACACAGACTCTTGGTTGAGTAAAATTGTTTCAGGCTATTGTTTCACTACCTATTTTTATGATACCTATCCTTGATTCTGATATGATTCTTAAATTAGTAATTTTCTGTTCAGAGATGGCCACTTCTGTAACAGCAGTATATATAAAAATATCTTTATTTCAAAGGAAGCAGACAGATTTTTTCAAAAGGAAGCTTTATGGTTAAATAAGACATTTAAATACTGAAATTATGAAATCCTACAATGTGCATTAGAAAATAATTTTTTCCTACAAAACAAAAACTCATTAATATAATTTACATACATCTCCCCAACTGTACTTACATATTTATTGTATTTTGCAGTGTAGGAGTGATGCAGTATTTGTGCCAGAGTCAGAGCTGCCCTTCCCATTTTTATGTAAGGTGTTTCTGCAGGAATGTGCTCCCTTCACCATGTAACTTAGAGATGTGCATTTTTAAAACTATGAAACTACATGAAAAGTATATTTAAGCTGTTTATGCCTACATGGTGCAGATCTTTATGGGAAATTGATGACTTCATTGATGACTTTCAACAAGTGTTGCAGTGCTTCCAGAGCTGCAGATCTCCCACCCATTGCTCTCAAGTAAAAAGTTTGAAAACTGGGAAGTTTCATCTTGGTATTTCTTAATGAAGTGATTTTATTTTATTTATTTCATTTTCCATTTTCTATCACTGAACATTTTCCTAGAAAAACCTCAGCAAACTCCACCAAAAAAAAATCCCAGCAAATTTATGTGGCCTGAAAATGAAAGGATGTTTGGTGGGCTGCTTTGCACTGGCTTTTAACCATTGATCTTAAGGTTTCCCCTTTATAATGTTAGCATGTCATCAGGAAATTAAAGCAGTAGTGAAATTCTCCCCTTATCTAAAACGTCCTAGCTCAGTCGGAGTTTACTTCCGAAGAGATACTGTGAACTGTAGAACCACTGAACCCTTTGTTTCAGCAAATAGTTCAATGTTTTGTGAGTCTCAGGAGCCAGTCACACTGTCCTTTAGCTTACTGTTTTGGAAACGTTCTGAGCAGATAGGAGACATGCATCAAGGGCCCTTGAGCAGAAGAGAAATTCAAACAATTTTCTGTGGGGAACTGCTCTCACCTCTGGGGTCCTGCTGGCCAGTGAGAGACTGCTTGTGCTTTTGTTAATTTTTTTTTTTTTTTCAGTCCTTGGTTATTTTGAGATGAAACTGTAACTTTGGCACTAACTGAATAGGCTTCTGCCAAAAAACCGCATTTGATGAATGCTTTATATGCTGAAAAATCCCTCAACCCTGTGTGAATAATGATGGATTTAAGTGAATTCTCTCTAGAGAGTATATCAGATGATTTTTAGAGTGCATAGAGTAAAGTTAGAAGCCCAGAAAGTGTTCTGCAGTCAGCTTCCTGCATGTCTATTAAAAGTGGGAAGCCCTGTTGGGTTTTCCTTCCTATGACAGCTTTCCTATAACTCTTTAATCAGTTTTCCATAGCTGAAAAGTGTCGTTGGCTTTGTTTATTCCAGAGAACTGTGAGTCTGTGTTTTCTTCTTGGTATAGCCAACATGAATCGTGGTTTATAAACATCCTGTTGGTATTGATGGAATAACTGGAAACTTAATAAGACTTTGATCTTTTCAAGTAACTCACATATAAGGCACAATGTCAGTGCTCTTCAACGTGTTAGCATAAAAAAACCCAAAAATCCCCATACAGGAAAAAAATGTAGGGTGTACATTGAAATGTTATTTCATGTGCAGTGTTTCTAAGAATATATCTTAGGCCCCCTAATATATTTGGGTGCAAAGAATATAAAAACTGACCTGATTTCTTTCTGCCATTTTATGAGAATATATTCAGGAATTTGTTGAAAGAGCTATGAGAAGTATGGGCTATTCTCAAATCCAGACTTTAAATTTTTTTTTTCTTTGTTTTCCTCTGCTTTTTAAAAATATTTCCTATATACACAATGGCTGATAGCAGATATAGAAATGATTATATATCTATATGGGTACACACACTATAGGTAATATAATTATCCTTTAGCAAAGCCCCATTTCTTCTTGTGTCTAAGGCTGGCAAACAGTGCTGCATATAAAAACAGTTTTAAAATGGCATAATTGATGATGCAAGTATTCTGAAAATAGAGCATTTGTGAACCAGTCAACAGTTATGAAGCAGATTTTAGAAACATCATTTACAAGGTGGGTTTTTTTTGCGGTTTTTTTTTCAAACTTGACAGTCCTTTAAAGATGACCCTGTGGAGCACAATAGATAGGACAAACAGTGAGAGACAAGTTTCAGATTGCTTTTGAATAACATCTGAAGCTTCGTGGTGGCCCCTTTGATGTGACTCCAGGGGGACTGACCACCTGTGTTGCTTTGTGCAGTGATGATTTGTTTATCAGGAAAACAAGAAATGCAATATGGCCTCAAGTAAACCTTTAAGGAATCAGAGATTAAATTTAGGGGCTTTTTATTGTCTTTGTCAGTCTTTATACAAAATCATTTCATCAACACTATTAACTGCTTAATTCAGTGATTTTGCATCCAGACTTCCAAAATCATAGACTTTTCATTTTAAAAATTATTTTCCATTTATCTCCCAGAATAAAGTGAATAAAACAGGTTAGGCTTTTTAAAAGGACAATCAATGTATGTGACCAGTTCCTTTTTGCAGCTTTACAGATGTGAAGTTTACTGAGGGGTTTTTCACTTTACAAGTCATTACAGATTATTGAATATATTTCTGAGGTAGCCGCTACTATAGTGGAATCGCCCATGGCCTGATTTCTTCCCTAAGAATAAACAAAAGAAGTAACCATTATTGTTTTACAGACTTTTAGAAAGATAAAGTGACTTGATATTATAGGATGATAAATGCTGATATCCACACTCTTTCTTGTTTCCATGGATTTCAATACTTATCAATGAGGGAATGACAGATATTTTTCAATTTTTATACTGGTTGTAAATCAACCATTCTGCAGTCATGTGAAGTGGTAGTAAATAACATCTCTTTATAATTTCCTGAACATAAAAATTATATCTATTACTTCAACTAGAAGTTAGTGTCAAGAGGATATATTGAAGCTTGAATTTCAGTAATAGAGTTCTGGACTCGTGAGCATCATAGTATTTAAGATACTTGCTAGTAATTTTTCCCTTTTCAGAGAGGAATTGCAAAGGGAAAGAAGAGGGTTTGTTGTAGATAAGCCTACAGAATACTGTCTTCTGGAATGTGTGATGTTCTTTCTCTACAGAGAGTTCCACTGACTTGAGTGTTAGTGGGAAGCATCAGTGTCCTCCAGATTTGTTTTGCATATCACTATGCACCCTGGTGAATGTAAGTTTCAAATGGCTTACAGGCCTTCCTCCTTACTGAGGACCTGAACTCAAATCTATCTTTTAGGATGCAGGCAATTAAAGGACAAGGCCAAGAGGTTCTGTTCTGTGGTGTGCTGAACATCTGCTGAAAGAGAATGTCCTAAAAATTCCTCTTGCTTTAGAGTCCTCACCATAGGGGCTGAGAAGCTTGGGTGTGTAGCTGTCCTAGGTTGGCTCTATCCCGCCACCAGCTCTCAGCTCCTGTTGAGAGCATTTTTAGCCCACACCTGGGAGTGCACATCGTGGCTCTTTTCAGACCCTGGAGCATTCAGAAACACGGGCATGAGTAAGGTGAGGGCCCATGCCAATCAAACTTGTGTCTTTGGGTAAAGGTGTTGGCTCATTACAGAGTGGCACCTGTTTAAGAGGTGGGGTAGAATAAAATTACATAAGCACAAAAGGACAACAATAATAAAATTCCATGGGCAAAGTTCTCTTACTACTTTGTGCTGTGAGTTTTATTTGTAGGGTTCATTCTTTTCTCAAAGCGTGCCTTTGTGACTTAATTCCATGCTAAGGATCTTCTACTGTCACCAGATAAACATGTTTCTACCTAAATACTACTGCAAGCTCACAAATTCCACTTAGGATTTGTTTGGTTCTGTTTTGTAAATCTTTTCAAGTGAAGTGTTGCTGTTTTTGCCTTGCTTATTTTAAATCCACCGTTGGGATTAGTTTGGTTATTTACTCTTAATAATGGCAATAAGTCAAAGGGGAAATGCTTTTCATGGTGAGCAGGCACCATGTTCTTCTGGAATGAGCATTCTTTTCCTTTGTTTTTGAAACAATATTTTGATTTCTTTGGTTTTCCTTTCATGACGTTTAGGAGAAAAGGAAACTGCTGTTGAATACGGGATGCCTGGGATTTCTGTTTTCCATTAGACTTTTTTAAATATTTGAACTCTGCTTTGTGACAGAACAAATTAGAGCTGAAACCACAGGGTGGGTAAGGAGTTTCAAGGTTTCCTTATTTGATTTTCAGGGGTCTATATTTACCCTACTCCATTTTATACTGTGAAGTACCCTTTCTGCTCATTCTAAACAGTCTTTTTATTGGTAGCAGGCTTCTAAACTCAGAGTTACCTGCACGGCAGCTGCCAATCGTCCCTACTACTACATTTAAAGAAAACCAACCAAACAACAAAACCCCGACAAAAAGAGCAGATTTCTTCTGCTATGTGCTTTGACAGACAGATGAAAACTTCCCTTATGCCCTATTTAATTTTTAAAAATTCTCTCTGCCTATCTCAAAGCCCAGGTTTTTTGTAGCTTGATTTCAGCTTTAAGAAAAGTAAAACCTTAAAGCAGTGTGTTTTCCCTTCCATAGTGAGCAGCTGGTGGATCAGAGACCTGCATGTTGCAGTTTTGTTCAGTGGGACACATGCAGTGCGCTGCAAACTCTGCCTTCCCAGAGTCCCAGCAAGGCTCCATCTAGAAACCAGTACTCAGTTCTGATTTTTGTGACAAGGGAACGTGTAATCTCCTTGCTTCCTTGTTGGGTATATTTGCTGTGTGATAGAAACTTGAGAGAGATTCACTTGTTCAATAAAAAGGCAAGTGAGATGAAACTCATTTCCTAACATATTTTATCTATGCCAGCAGTTTGGTAGTTCTTATATACAGTAAGCAATAAAACTAGTTAAAAGATCATTAAATAACTCCCATGAAGTTATAACAATGCAATAAAAAATCTAACCAACACAGAGCACCTTGCATCATGGAGCCCTTTAATCAGTCTTTTCCCGGGCTATGTTCAGACAAGTGACCATAAATCTATCAGCTATCCAATCTCCAGCACTGCATTTCCTATTTTGCTCTGAGATCCTGGGCCACCATGGAAGGAGAGCTGAAATCTTGCTGTAGTCACTGTGGTGTGCCAAGCAGCTGTTCAAAGCTAGAGAAATTGCTTTGAACAAGGCAGAGAGAAGTTCTGATTTTAAACTTCTGTATTAAAGGGGTAATGAAATGTATTTTTGTACATAGCTTTGAAAATCCCCACTGTGAAATCATGTGCTATCAAGGGTCATTTTAATAACATTGATTGTTAAAAGACACAGCTCCCAGTGTAAAAACCAGAACTCATTAGAATTCAGGATAGAGCTGATTACAGAGCAATGCACAGAACTGAATATTAAGAAGATTAAGAAGAGCTGGATATCAGTGCTATATTCCAAAGGGAAATCCACCATGTACTTACTGTCCCAATCAGTGGTACCCAAAGGCAATGTGTACCTCTGTGAGTGTACCCTACTGGAGAGGGAACTCTCAGATTTTGGCCAAGGGTAACTATAAATATTAAAACATTTATTATCAATGTTTGATAGAAACATAAAAAATTTATAGTTGTATACAAATTCTTTAGCAGAGGAGACACATGAGATTTTATACTGCCACTGTTAAGTCACTTTTTTCTTTCAGACAAAATCTAATTTTTTCTGCCCAAATTTCTTTCTTTCTTTCTTTAACAGAGGTGGCATCATCGAAAACAAGTAAAATAGAATGAATAGCTGAAGCTCTGTATATAGTTAAATAGCAGATTCTGTATCAAGGTCATTCAGATAGGCTGTTCTGCTATGTTTTGTTTCTTTTCCTTTTTAAATTTCCAATCCCCTAGCCTCTCTGCCTCCTTTTGCTATTCAGTATGTGTTTGTCACAGACTCTTTTTTGTTTAGAAACAAATGCATTCAGACATCTTTGGTACTTAGAAAAGCAGTCTTGAATTATAGCAATCATTAACAAAACAGGAACACATAGGAGTTATCCAGCATATGGGAAAAACCTGGGAAGACTTCAGTGCACTCTGTAACTGTATGAGATGGAAATAAGAGCTGTCTACCCAAAATGTGAATTTCCATGCCCCCATAACATGCAAATGAAATTACTTTCACCGTTGTTGAGAATATCCATTATTTAGATGTAGAATCTGAAGAGGAAACCTTCTTGTCTTGCAGGGGGAAACTGAATGAGATGTAGCAATACTTACATATTTAAAATATGATTGTCAGAATTGAAGCGCAGAATTAGCCAATCTTACACTATTTATGCCAATGGAACAATAAATGCACACTTCCTGAAAAATGCAATGTGCAAAGAAACTAATTTAAAAACTAACAGTCAATAGAGGCACTAGTATCATTTTAGAAATATATTTCATAGTTCTGTTGTGAAGTATACAAAAAATCAGGACATACTGGGTTTCTACATTTTACTGCTGTTTTCTACCCTCTCAGCTGGTGTCTTAAGTGGCCAGACAGAACTGACTGGGACCCTTTCCACCTCTCAGCATCACCTCCAGTGGGGCCCCAGATCAGCTGTGTCTCTGTGTAATGCTCTGCAACAAACAGCCAGTAATCATCTCCTGCGTTTGTCTTGGGCCCTCTGCAAGTTCAGGAACATTATCGTTGCAGAAGCATTTGAGAATTGCATAGAAGGGATAAAACTCCCCCACGCCAACAGAAACCAGACATTTAAAATATTCTCCTAGGCTACCTATCCTCCCATGTGATGTTACTACCGTGCTGCCATGGCCCTACTGCTGTTATTTTCCCCTTCTGGCTTTCATGCAAACTATGCTGTGTAGCAACTGAGTGTGAATTTTCATATATTTTGAGCAAAAATGCACATTTAGATGTATCAATATGTTTGCGGTGACATTGCTATTGCACTACTAAGTTACAGGATTAATTTCACTTATATTGCTATAAGTTTATTTAATTTACATTAACAAAAGACACCAGAGGATTCAGATAATCAAAACTGTATAAATAACTGAAGCTTCTTTTGAATAAATTAATTTTTGAACAGACAAAGAGTAGAATACACTTTCCTGCAATCTAGGACAGAATGCTGTGTATAAAAGTTTCAGTAACTGTCCATGGACAGTCTTTGCTGTAAATGAATGTTTTTGAATAACACCAGTAATCTGAAGGTAATGAAAGCAGTTTATGCAAGGTGCAATAAACAGCCATTGTTGTGTCTACAGAACATTACTTTATGCTACTGTGAAGATTATGTCTTTTTAGTCTTCCATCTGTTTTGAAAAAAAATAAAATTCAGAGGCCACTAGTCTGAAAGAAACAAGGACAAGATAATAACTAGAGACACAATCCCTGTGCTTTGGAATAGGACAAATTGTTACAACAATCACAGAGAAAGCTGTACAGAGGTTACAGGAAGGCAAGTTAATGCAATGCTTAAAAAATGGGAACAAAGAGTGTTAGAAAGAGCTAAATTACTAAAGCAAAGAAATGAAAATAAAGCTTAATAAGAAACAAATGTTGCATGCTGTGTATTAACGGTGGAATGCTTGAAGAGAATATGGAAAAGTCTTTGTTTACTCCACCCTGAGTCATGGGCAAAGGTTTACATAAACTGAGCTTCTCTCCTGATCACAGGTATGTGGGAAGTCCTGTGGGGACGGGCAGTCAACAGGGCTTCTCACTCGCAATCAGACAAATGATTAGATTCACTCACTCAGGGTACAAACTTGGTTGCATAATTGTCAGCAAAAAGCTCCCATTTTATCACTGGGGCCAAAATCCCACTAATGCAGCGGGCTCCAGCAGTGGCTTCTAAAGGAGCAGCAGCCAGGATCCATGGCTGGATCTCAGCCCAGCTCCTGGATGGCGGCACATGGTGCTCTGTGACTTCCCCAGCTGCTTCTGGGGCTCTCTTCCACTGTCTGACAGCAATGAGCTTTTGTCTTATGTGCAAAGGAGGAAATGTTAGCAATAAAAGTCCTGATTAATGAATACACAGAGCAGATCCTGCTTTCAGTCATGCCCTTTCAACATCACTGAAGTTGAGGCTGTCTTGAATCTCATCAGGACTCATTCAAACCTGCATATCTCCAGAAATCCAGAGATCTCTTTGGGATGTTAGGAGCCAGGACCAAGAAAGCAGAGGTTTATATAATGGGACATCAGAATAGAGAAAATGCACCTAGAAAGGACTGCAGTGGATGATGTAAGCCCTTATTACAGTCTATAGCAATTTATTGAAAGTAATTCAGAATAAATAAATACTTGAGGTGGAACCAAGAGGCAGTTGACCCAACCTGAATGGGAACTAAATTGCAGTTGACCCTATTGCATCACTCACAAATTGCATCACAAATTACCCTCCTCAAGGGGAAGGAATAAAAGTTCTGTGTTGGTTTTTTTTTTTCTTTCTACTTTAAAAAAGTTTTAATAATTCAAAGAAATGTCTACTGTTGGTAAATGTGCATGGTAAGTACTTGAAGGATTGAATTCATTCGCCTCTTTGTGTGCTGACATCCTTCTCGCTGCATAGGGAGATTCTACAGATGTATAGAAATGCTGCACAGGATGGGATGTTTCTTTATGGCATTTCCGTGTGCTTTAAATCTCTGAAGAGTTTTCTGTGTGTGTGCTTTATATTGAGTCGTTAAGTACAAAAACAAACTTATTCACAAACCAGCTTTGATCTAGGCTTCCTGTGATTTATCTCGGCTGCCTATAGCATGCACTGAAATTCTACCTGATTGTTATTAGCTCCCCAAATATTTATATCACTCCAGATAATCAATGCTTATCACAGCCAATACAGACATTACGAGTTCCTCAAAGAAAGGCACTGTCAGCATAACAGCATTTTAATTGTTGCAGCAAGTTTTCAAATAAGTCTTTTCTTTCCAGTATCAATTGAACAGCCTAACTATTCACATCTTATTACTACATGATGTTAAAAATATTACAAATGTAAATTACAGCTTTTCCCACTAAGTGTAAGAAGCAATAATGCAATGTCTTGGAGGTATTAATGTTCACTTAATTTAAATCATGTTGCGAGTGCTGTTTTCTGTTCTCATTCCCTCGCGTTTGCACTCTCTACAGAATGTTTTTCATTCAACTGCTGTGTAAAACAAATTTGCTTGTGGGGGTTTGGTGATATAAAGTATCTGACTGGCACCAGTGCATTAGTTATTCTACATGTAACTGAAAACATAAATTCAATATTTGGAGAAGTAGAGATAGCAGCATCTACTGGTTTAGAAGATGCAGATGACATGCTTTTAGTTATCAAGTGCGCTGCAAATTCGTGGGGCAGTTAGTGGAGAACACACTGAGCCCTTCTGTCCCTCAGCTTCCCAACTTCATGTAGCCTCTTACTCCCTGCACCATTAAGTTCTCCAAAATGAAGTGCAATGCTTTTTTCTTTTTAAAAAGAGTTATTTTAGAGAAAATAGTATTATTTACCTTGTAAGGAAGACTAAGTATTCATCTGACTCCCAACAGAATCTAGGCTAGGAACCCCTCAAAAATACTTCTGTAGGCAGCATAGTCATGCTTTAAAAAGGGCAATTCATCTTTATCTATTTATAAAAATAGAAGTGGTTGAGTGTATTGCTTTTGTTACTCTTCTCATGTCACGAATCTTAATTTTTTGTCTCTAATTTATACAGAATATATACACACGTACATGTATGCACCCACATGCTGACATACAGAGTCTGCTGAAATTTTTGGTCCTTCTAACTCACAATGAATACAATTATCAAAGCTTTTCCTGAAAATCCCTGTTCCTGAGGTCACTGGATTAGCTCAAAATTTCAGCTTCTGTTTGAAACACAGGCTTTCTGGAACCTCAAAACCACCTAGTAAATCTGGACCTTTCATGATTGACTCAAAAAACTGAAACATAACGGTAGTAAGTTATCTGTATATTTAGAAGGAGAGCATAATTTGGGTAAACAGTTATTTGAAAGTTTATAATGCATCTGAATGAGACTTCTATTTTCTTTGCAGGCTGACAGACTTGCCATTTTACAAATCATGCAATGTAATCATTGTAGATCCCCACAGCCTATATTTCTAGTCATGTTACCTGTGAAAAGCATGTTTCTTCTGCTGGGAAATGATATTTTATATGTCATCTTTATTGTTACTTACTAGAATCATAGCACTATTTAGGTTAGAAAAGACTTTTTAGATCATTGAGTTCAACCAGAAATTAAGAATTTGGATGAGTGTGATGGGGTTTTTTGGAAGGAACATTTTGCTTTTCTGATATGGTTTTGTGTGTGTGTGTGTGTATGTGGTTTTTTGTTTGGTTTTGGTTTTTTTGTTTTTGTTTTTACTTCTCAGAGCTCACTTATATGGGTTGTAAGATCACTGATCACCATCACAAGACTGCAAAGTGAAAACCAGGCTAAAGTTAAGTTGATTTAACTCAGAATTGAATGTAAACCTGCACATATGTGGGTAATTTTCAATGCAGTGGATAAACTTTATTTCCTTTGATAATTAATTTGGTTGTTTCTGTACAACAGCTCTGCTGGAGGACTCTGACAAATATGATACTCATGCTGTGTGAATGTCTCATTCATGTGCAAACTGTACCACTTCAGGGGAACAACCAGTGTGTATAAAGCACTGCCTGATGACCTGTAAACATAAAGGGAAGAGAAAACTGGGGAAAAAAGGACCACGTTGGTAATGCACATTCCATTTTAGGATTAAGGAAATAGCCCCTGGAAATAGTTGTGGTTGAGCAGACTCCTCCTCTGTTGATTTCTATTAGAAGTGAATGAATTGTTTCCTTTCCACCTCTGAAATGTAGTGAAAGGATTTCAATGCAGACAGTTGCATTCACGGTAACAACCCCTCTGTTAAAGTGCAGAGGTGTACTTGGAACTTGTATCCTCTGGGTCTGGTCTATTGCATGGATCTCTCTGAGGACAAAAATATCAGATTCAGTGCCACTGAACTTGAAGGGCTGTGGATTAAAAGTTGATCCACTGTTTTCCTTCAGCACAGATTGAGTCTCTTCAAGTAAAGTTTCAGGTCACTTCTGGGGCATCATTGCAGGTAAATGAGCACTGTATTTATTAGTCTCTCTGGTAGATAAGAAGGTTTCAGTTTTAATGATTGCAAGATCAAATATTTGACAAAAAGTGAAAAGCAAAGACTGGAGGTATATATTCTAAAGTGAAAGAGGGAGGAGAATAATGAGTTTGAAAAGAATATAACACGGGCTGGTTAGTGGAAAAGAATGCTACAAAGGTCTCTGTGTGAATCTTCGGTTCCTGGAGTTTCTGCCAATTCCTTTTATTACTCTTTCAAGTAACCAGGTACATATGGCATGTTTGTAAGTAAAGCAGTCAATGAAGTTAGTTACACCTCTGCATTTATTACCCTGCCCCTGAGTATTATTAACTTTTACATTCCCCATAAAATATAATTTATCACTTAAATAATTTGCTTTGTGTCAGGGTTCAGTGTGCTCCAGTGCTTTCCTGCTCATTAAATGAGATATTTTTACTTAATGAGCCCAGAATGTCCTTTGCATTTAACATTAGAATTGATTTCAAACACTCCATTTTTCTAACATGTTTGTATGTAATTTCAGAATGTGGACTTCATTCCACAGTCTTACTCTGAAGAAAAAAGAACTACAAAGAATAATGACCCGTGAATTCTGGAGAGGAACACAGTAAGTATGTGTGAATATTTTAAAAACCCCCTATTATCTGCCTGCACTTTGCATACTTTCATCTAGTTTGAAAGTCTGAGTTATTATTTGAGCCTCATGCTGCAGTTATGACAAACATAATACTCCATTAGGAAAGTGTTTCTAGAAGGGACTGCAAGATATGGATTTCCATGAAATTAACAGCATTTAAAAATAAACCCACACTTAGATGTACATGTGTGATGCCCTGATTCATATAGCAGACAGCTAGTCTTTCAAATGTACCCATTCACATATAAAATATATATCCATAGGATAAATAAACATCATAGAACTCTAGCAATGTGCACCTAATGGGGATCTGGCTCATCTCTTTGCAATTGCAAATAATCACTTTGAAATTATTTAATAAAATCTGAGTAGAGAAACCCTCTGTTGTGCAGTAAATCATTTGCTCATAATAATTACTGGAACCAAAAACTAGCCCAAACCTCTGAGCTATCTCAGCAATTCCAGGATAAACACTGTGCCACACTTTAAATGGAATTTTGCCACCAGCTAGATCTCAAGGAGTCAGTGAGTAGTATATGATGGATTCACAAGTGGGTATTCATTTGAGTCCACTATAACAAATATGACCATCTGTGCATCAGCTGTACACCACTGACATGCAGGGTGCAAGTCTGATCAGTCGGGTGCTCAGGATCCATGGCAATGTGCATGGCATGAAGCACTCAATAAAGACAGGAAAGCTGAAATTCAGTCCCATAAAAAAGCTAATATTGTAATACAGATTTTTGTTTCTTTCGAGTGGAAAAAAAATAACTCGTGAAATAAGCAAGAATACATTTATATTTAACTGAACTTACAACTTCTTTTCAGAGTATACTTGGCCATCATTAAATGTCATATGCACGTTTTCCCATTGCTGCCTTGTCTCACCTGATTAAGAGCTTGGGCCTCGCTCTGTTTGCTCCTCTGGGCCAGGTTCCTTGGCTGATCTCCATTTCCTACAAGGCATGTGCAGCCATGGAACTGTGGGGCAGCTGAGTGGGATGGAAGTGTTCCTTGTGGGATGTACCATGGCTACTGTGGCACACGCTGGGGAAAGGAGCACGAGCAGGAGGTAGCAGTGGGTAGGCAGTCTGTGTGCCTTGGTGTAGCAGCCTCCCAAACACAGTCGTGTTTGCCAAGGGAAATATCAAAATTCTCATCAGGCTGACAGAACCAGCTTATTTGAAAAAAAAAGTTTCTGAAATAGAGGAATAATGTTTCACGAGAATGGGTCATGCCTTGTAGGTCAAGGACAAAAAAACATTTTCCTGGTTATGACGACAGGAGTTAACAGTAGTGTGACTATCCATACAAGGGTCTTTGCCATACAGGGAGGGAAAAACAAATAAAAAATTGGAATCAACTGTTGATTATAATTTAGTGAGGGGTGAACACACCCAGGTTATTTATTAATGCCATATCATCATTGAAAAGGCTATTAAGTAACATAATAGCTGTGATACAGATTGGGGAAGCAATGTCATGAAATATGTAATATGTACTCTTCTCTTGCTGTTACCCATCAGAGGGTGCATCACGTACCCCAAGGAAATCAGTTTATTTTCTTTTCTTTTTTTTTTTTTCTTTATTTGCTTTTCTTACAGTCCTTCATCATTTAGCCCATTTGAGCTGCCAGTTAAGGTTGGTACACTCAAGCTGAATGTGCTTTTCTTTTCCATATTTTTCACTGTAAAATGAAGAGTGATGGAGTTTTGTTTTGTTTTGTGCTTTGTTTTATTTTGGTTGCATTCCCTCTCCTTCCTTTCCCTCTCCCCAGTGAAAAATAGTGCTGTCATTTGCTCCGGGAAAATAGTGAAATATCACTTTAGATACTGAAGTCTGTAATATTGTAGCATATTTATATGGTCTGATGAGTTCTCAGATGATAAGAGACTTTTCTTTCCTTCTAATTCTATAATAGCAATAGACCTGCCCTTCATTTCATTTTTTAAGGATAGACATGAGATATTTAAAATTTTGTTTGAATTACTTTTCTAGATGATAATTATCATTGATTCTTAAGTTTCAAATTCTAATATCAAAGAATTTATTTTTAAATTAGAAATAAGCCATTTCAGTAAAATTTCAGTAAAATATCTAGCCAAAATATCTAATTTTTAAAATAAATTTTTATCTTCTGCACTGTGAATATTTAGTTGTTCTGGATGAATAATAGTTTTGTTGTTATATAAATCCTGGAGATGTCTCAATGCGTGCAGGAAGGAAAATGTGATGCACCTACTAGAGAAATTTCTATGATGGGTCAACAATTTTTTGGGAGAGGGTGTTGCTGGGTTGCTTAGAGTTGCGACTGGACCTATTGGAGCTGCAAAACTGGAGCTTTCTCCCCTTCAGTTACAACTCCTGGAAACAAATTGTATTTTAAGAAAATTCAGGTAGATTATAGAGGAGTCACGCCTATAATATTTCCTTTATTACTGTAAATGACAGTTTGCATTTTATTAGTATGTGTAAACTGATCTTGGCACAGGGATTAGGAAATAACTCTTTTCACCAGGAAACTGCCAAGGCTGTATTTTGCTCGCTGTTGTTTTAGTTGATCGTGTGATCCTAAGCCTGGGGAAGAGCACAGATTGTTGTGGAAGGTGTCAGTCCAAGTCACACCTGAGATACTGCAGAGCTGGTCACTGGCACCAATAAAAAGGCACTAACAGGTGCCTGCAGCCCAGCTGAGCAGGGGGCACCTCAACAAAGTGAGGAGCACAGCAACCTAAAGTCACACCCTCATTTTTCTTTGACATTTGAGACCCTTGTTTGTGACCAGAAATGGTAAAAGAGGGAATAAATGTCAGATGGATATGCGTGTCATTTAAGGGATAGGTACCTTGCTCCACTGGCTTGTATCAAAGGATCTAGTATATGCATCTGCCAGCAAAAAAATTTACTAAGATTTTTTTTTTAATCAACTATTTGTATTTGAGAAATAATCTATGTAGTTTCAAGAGAGGGTGAGATAATGGCGCTTATCAGATTCCTTTTGGGAATGGCAGTAAGTATTTTATAGCTAGTTTCAGTTAACATAAACTTTCCATAAATGAGATACATAACTTTTTACACATGTAGACTAAGGCCAAAGGTTCTCTTCACTCTTTGACAGCACTGACATTAAATTTTTTATTACTACCCATGATGAATAATGCACTTGACTTCACTTTTGACAGTACTATTGAGAGAAAATACTACGTTTCTTACAGAAGTATCTAAATATCCAGATTTAATGCTGAATAAAATGTTTTATCTTTCTTTTAAATGAATTACTTCTTTGCTCATTTTGTTACCTCCTGACAGCTGCAGCTTTTCTTGCATCAGCAGTCTCTGTGTTGCTGCCATCATATTGTTGGTGTGTTCAGGGCTGGCTTTCAAACTATCATTTCTTTGTGTCTTGGGGCTGTGTGATTTGGTTTTACAAATATTGCCACTGCCATCCACTTGCCACTACTGTGTACACTTGCGACTTCCAGTTACTCTTGCAGAGAAATGTAAATTGCTGTTCATAAACTTAAACACAGATTTGTACTATTGGCCACTGTGCCCAAGTTCATCTGGAGTTACTTGGGCACTCTGCTGCTTTTATAGCTCAGATTCTTCACACTCTTCTGTTTGAGTCCTGTGATGCTTTGACTTCTGTGCTATGTTTGGGATGCTCCCATATTGTTTTCAATTTGGCTGCCGTAGCTTAGCTTGCTTGCAAAATCCCAGGCTTTATTTTAGATCTTTGATACACTCTTTCTAAGTGTTTTGATGCACTCTGTGTGTTTTTATACCAAATCCAAAGCATCACCTAGCTTTTCACCAGGAAGCTAACCCTTCCCTCCACATTGTAAGGCTTGTTGTAGCTCAGATCTGTTAAAGGCTTGTCTGTGATTTCTCTATCCTTTTCTGTTGCTTGCTTGAAATTGAGCTTCTGGTTGGTTTTTTTTTGCACAGGAATATTTTACATATAGCCTGATTCATAGCTCCTTCTTACCACTGCAAGTCTTAAATGAACATTAAATAGTTGCTGAAAGTTGTGAGTGACACAGGGCAGATTTTCTTAGCATCCTATGTTCCTGGGAAGTTCAACTGCAGTAAGAAATGTTAAGCAGTACAGAACTTTCACCAGAACTTCTGAATTTTCTGAACTGTCATTTGAAAATTGTAACTTAAAGAAAATAAAAACCCTGTGAATGAAGTTGCTTCTTATGTTCATGAATCTAACTTTGCTATTCTGCAAGACTCCTTCTTTTACATGTTAAAAAAAATGATTCTATGAGGCAAATGAGCTTGAATCTCATTAGACATCATCCTGTATTAATGGCACTGGTTCAGTCATATTTTATTCATTAAATAACATTTGTTAATGTGTTTTCCTATTTTAAACTCTTACTGTAAAGGAGGGCATTATCACCTCAAAGTATTTGTTTCCTAGAGTGAATGCCAATATTATCCAGTCATGCCATATTCTCCTAATTATGCTGAGACTTTCTTTCCTAACAGCATTTATTTTCAGGTGTCAACAATACTTCAGTTAAATGTAGTGTAAAGTGCACTTATTTAGCAAACTTGTCCTTCAGAAAGGGGTTTTTTGGTCTTTAAAACACCTCTAGATTGTTTCTTTCTGTCAGTGCATGATACAATAGAAATCTTAAATCAATAACACTTCTTATTCCTATGCAATTGATGCATAACATCCTTCTTCACACAGAGGTTTAATGTGTTGTAAATTAATTATCTGGAATGCGTAGAGGGTCAATGGACCTTGGTATGACCGGGATGTAATGTTAAAGTGTTCCATTTCCTTCCAGCCCTGCTCAGCTCTCTTGCTGACTTCTCTCTCTGTGTCAGCTATGCCATCTTCTGCACCTTGGTCCCTTAAGTGTTGTTAATGCCCCTCGAGAGGCTGGATCGATAGGAAAAATTTGCTTTACCATAAATTTGTCCAACAATTTTCTTTCTTCTGGAGTACCTTTCTTAACTGGACTTATATAATGCTCCTTAGTAAACTAGTCTTACTCTCAGAGAAATTGAAAATATTAGCCTTATTTTAAATCATAATGAAATCACAGAGATTCTGCATCAATAAATGCAGATGTAATTTTGGTGCCTAAAAATGAATCAACTATGCTTCAAATGTCAGGAGGCGTTTTACTTTACTGTATCTGCACATCAAACCACATAGATGAATAAAATTGTTATTAACTGTGAAAAAATGCTGAGGGAGAGATTCTCAGCCATGAAGAACGCAATTAAAACATGCATTCACTGGGTTTAAAGTAGCCAATTTCCTTTAAAAATCAGAGAGGCCACCTCTATTATGTTTTTTTGAAGCCAGCTTGGCTATTAGTTGCTAGGGTAACAAGATCCAAGACAGTGAATAAGTCCTGTCCAGGCAGCACAGCGTTATGGGTGTCTAAGATGAACAAGAAGAAATGCTGGTAGGAACATACAATTATGGATTAGTTTAATTTTTATTTATCAGTCTTTTTACTACAAGGATGGTCAAAATATGTATATGTTTATAATTGAAAAGGTGCTGGTGTATTTTAGTTGACTGAGTAACAGATGACACTAAACTATTAAAGCAAAAAAATACTTCAAGTCTCAATAAAAAAAAAAGAAAGAGGTGCTACTTAAAACTCCCAGCATGCTGGTGGGATCAATTTAATGTCCTGTGCTGTGTCAATGTCACTTTCATAAACTTTTGCTGAAGTGCTTTTCCTACTGTATGTTGAATGATGTTGTCAGGACTGTGAGTCGGGGGTACGGTGCATTTGAGTCTACTTTACTTCCCTTGATGAAAAGGTCACTGCCACTTGTAAATCTGTTTTACTCCCTGCACAGTTGTTAGTGTCAAAGTCTGTCAGCTCTGTGGGATGTTAAAATTATACAACTGTGGCAGGAACAAGCATCACAAATTCCCAAGAGGTGCATCCCAAGCAAAAGTCTCAGATCTTTGTGTAAAAGTTCTGTGGAGAGTTTTTCATTCAGGATTTTCAGCTCACTTTGGCTTGATTGCAGAAATAAACAAAATTTGTGTGCTATTCCTCCCATCTGGTGGGCCTTCCCCACTGATAGCTCATCACAGGGCCACTTATGTCTGTAGCTCATGGCTGCAAGTGAAAAAATCTCTGCTTTATTTTTTTAAGGCTGCAAGGGCTCCAGTTAAAGCACCATTAAAACCTGGCCTGTGTTGTGTTATGTGATTATGTTTTGACAAATCATCACTTTAGATCAACTTCACAATTATTCATAAGTTATTTGGAAAATACAAGGAATAAACACAAAGTAAAACAACTGGCCAATTTAGGGGAGGACACCTAACCTCCAAACCTTCCAACCAATGTAAGAAATGCAAATGAAAAACCCACCAAAAACCTAAACTCTCTTTTCCCTTACTCATAGCATCATAGAAAGTGTTCTGTGCACATGCAAAGAGAGCTTTTGACTCAGCACTTTTCCCACACGAGTTGCCACATTTGCCAGGATGCAGCAAACGCAGTGGGAGCACAAGCAGCTGGAGTGCCAGGAGCAGCCGTGTCCTCTGAGCTCGATTGATTGCGACGTGGAGTTCTGCAAGTTTTATGCTCTGCCTGTGCAGGAGATGGACACAAAGTTCTTTGCATGTGAAGTATGGCCAAAGCTTTTAGGTGGTCAATTGCCTGCTTAATCCAAAGGCCTCTGCTAAGACAGAGTCAAGCTTTTCATACTGTGAGCTATTTCCATATGACCTTGCAACTAAATTGATTTTTGAATGAAGTGGAGTAGTTTGCTGCTGAGGAGACAGAATGGGACCTGAAAGGGGCAAACACTGAATCTTTTTGGCTTGACTTTCAGTCAAGGTAACTCACTGGGGTCCTGAAGGTGATGCAAGTAAACATCTGCCAAGTGAATCTTCATGTCAAGGCAGCCATTGTGGGCAAACTGGGATATGCAGCCGTGGGTAAACATATATCAGTGTGCCAAGTAACCATCAGCATGACAGGGAAGAGGACACACTATGATCCTGATTTTCTTTTGCTTTAATTTTGACAGGAAAATTCTCTATATGTGCTGCTGAATCTGATCTAGAAGCTGTCTCAGGCACTCCTTTCAGTGATATGAAAGCAGAATCCTTCATATAAAGTTTTTCTTATTGTCTGCTGAATATTTGAATGATAGGTAAACAAATGAGAGAAAAAAGAAAAAACCTGAAGCTTTAATTGCTCTGAGAGAAAAATTTCACTGCCATCTCTATCAATCACTACCTTGATTTTATAGATATCTTTCAAAATTTCATCCAATTTCCCTTAAAGATCACAAACACTTGAGCTTTATTCTCCTTCCCTGTCTCCTGAGAGAATTGCAGCATAACAATTCATCTTTTTCCTTTTTTATCAGATTAATTTCTACTATTTGGAATTATCAAAATACAAATGGCAGATATTTGTACTTACATAATTAGAAAGCTGAATGGATGCCTGTCGTATCAGTGCTCCTGTTTGCTGAAGACTCACAATGTTAGACAGAGGGCATGTCTGAGGAATGTAAACAAACATCTACCTTATCAGGACTTTTACCACTGAGAAATAGAAAATAACATTTTTTCCTACCCTCTGCCCTCCCTTATCCAATTCTCTAGACTTTACTCAATCTTTTGCAGTTTCTAATTTTCAGCTTCTCGAGGCACAGGCAAACGAAGTCCAATTGCAAACTCTTGGAATGATTCTGTTAAACAGGAAGAGTGGTTCCACACTCTCATGTCTATACACACTCATATAATGAATATCTGGTATATTGCTACATACTTTTTCACTCTGAAACAAAATAATGTACATATACTAATGTATCTGCATACATCTTTGGGATATTTTTATTCTTTATAAAAACAGATTTTTGGCAACTGATTATTTATATTTCAAGATAAAAATCAGATATCCATTTATGATTTAAATAATCAGATGGAATTAATTATTTTATTCTGGACCAGTTTTATATTAATAGGCAAAAGAAAATAGAGCTTAAAACAAAGACTCTGCCTCGATTTTTAGAGCTTTGGTAAAGTTACTTACAGATCAAGCCTACTGACTGAATATCTGAGATAATTTACAGACAAAAAAATGTTTAAGGCCTTGTGTAGTGCTTTTATCCTTTCCAGGGAAAAGGGTTGCCTAGCTGTACAAATATTCAGTATAAATTATTTAACCTTTCCCTTAGTAAATTAATTTGAAATCCTGAATTTTTAAGTGGTTATAGAGCATAATGGTCCTAGTGATAAGAGACAATACTTAGGTGCTCCTTGTTTTTTGAGCCTCATTTAGCCATTGTAAGCTTCATTCAGTTGATCTAAAATGAGCTTGTCAAACACACCTGCCCATGAGAATCTCCCAGGTATTACTGGGCATTTTGCTTATGCTCAACCCTTGCCTTTTTCGAATTTTCAGTCATATTTTTATTGCTTCCTTTTATGTCAGACAGAATCACACCCCTTTGGACTTTCTAAATGTATGTATTCTGTATCAGCCTGCAGAGGTTCTCAGTCTCATGTTATTATTATGCATCCCCTATCTTCTATTGCATTTTAAATAAATATTTAAATTTTTTTGGATTTGTTTTTGTAATGCACTGAAACACCTTTTCACTTTTACCTTTTCACAGTTTTCTAGGTCTCCCATCTGCTTGCACAGTCTGTGCTGTCCAAGTCACAGCCTCTTCGTATTCCAAGAAGGCACTTTCTCCTTGTAGTTTGTGCTCTTAAATCTTGCCCAGAAACTATCCTTTCCCTCTTGGCTTAGCAGGCAATATTTTGGGATGTTCTGTCAGATAGACTAGCAAACACCACCACTTTCTTTTGTAGATCCCGTGACATGCTGGCAGAGCCCAGAGCAGTGCTATGAGGAGCTGTGTGTGGATGAAGGATGTCTTTTGTTTAGGACTCTTTTCTGATCCTGGGGAAAGACTTCCCTTTTTACTTGGTTACTTTGACCTAGTCTCCAGGCTGAATGTAGCCTTAGCAGAGTTGAACCATTCTCAACTTCTCTTCAGCTCATTGTTATTTTTGTTCTGAGAATGAAGTGTTTCGATATACATGAGGTGAACCAGGCCAGGTATGAAGTGCTTTTCTGCAGCATGAGTTCATGTGAACAGTCCTTATGTGGATTCTTGCAGCAGCAGCCCAAAGAAACCCTTATTTGTATGTCCAAGACTAAAGGACTAGATGGAGACATGTAAATTTGCAGTAAGATTTGCAATATCTGATATGAAGGATCAATATATTGATGTTAGGCAAGAGGGCTGCAGTTTGTTTTTGAGAGAAACAGATGTGTGATATGTGCATTGTGTTACCTACCAACAGTAACACGGACAGCAACTTTTGAAAAAACTTCAGCTCAGAAATGTGGCTCAGGAAGATGTTGAAACTGAAGCCTCTGCTCAGCTGAGATGGGAAATTTTATTCAGGAAGAAGTGAATAAATACCCATGACAAATCTTCAGCTGCTCTAATTCATAATGGAAATTCATTCCCATAATGGAAGATCATTTATAAATGATCATTACCCCAAACAGAGACTCTCAGTGGCCGTAGTAATTTAGACTGGGAGCAAGAACAACTATGTTGATTAAACTATACTAAAGGAGGAAGTTTATAAAAATTATCAATTTGTGACGAACTTTTTGCACTGAAAAACATTTTTATACTGATAACTTAAATTTGCAGAAGCATAAAGCCTTTGAAAAGCCCCAAAGAATTACTAAAACCTGTAGCACTTTACTCAGCCTCATTGAATTGCTGTTCTGCAGAAATTTGGAAGGAAAAGCAAATAAGAAGAGCTGGTGTATATAAGTGCTAAATATGTGGAACATTCCCAGCCACTGCCACATGGCAGCAATCCTGTCCCTGGGGTCAGGCTGTTCACTGGTAATTGCAGTGTGAGGAATCTCTGGGACAGTGAACCTGCTGAATGGGGGAAAACTGGTGACCTGCCACTCCTAAACCAGGATACACTATGCTCCTATACTTGTTCATGCAAAAATCTGTGCAACAAATCCAGATAAACTGTCTTTACTGCTAAGATACAGAGCTGAATAATTTTATAAATTAATTCTTTTGAAACCATCTTTCTAATTCCTTCAAAAATGTTATTGTTTTATTTGGAAGCATTGTATGTACCTCACAGATGCAGTGGCATTCTGCATTACTTATACCTAATATTTGATGTATCATTTTTAGTACTAAAAATTACTGCTACAAATAAGTCCCTTCATATAGGCCAAAAAAAGAAGGAAAAAATCCTCCATAATTTCCATACACTCACCCTCCATGTACAGTTATGATCTGGGTTGCCCCTAGTGTTGATTAATGTATGAATAACAGCCTGCATTTCCCACCTGCGATCAGGTTTTACTGCAGGAATAAAGCAAGGTCAAAATAATATCTAATGTTTAGACAGCATGCTGGTAGTGTGTCCCCGTCAGCAGACTATTCTTAAATAATAGCAACAAATTAGCATTAAAAGCTCTCCACAACAAGATGTGCTAAAATCACACTGAATGCTCAGTGACCTGTGCAAAGAAAATGTAATATGCTCCTTTCCAGTGCTCTCAGCCTCAGCTGCTGTAGTGTCAATTATGTCACTACAGCTCTTCAGAGGTGGAAACAACATGACTCAAGAAAATAACAAAACAAGAAAAAGAAAAGAAAAAGAAAATAAACAAAAATAAACTATGGATGCAAGATGAGAGAAGGTTGCAAGCAGAGAATGTTTTGCTTCAGTGCTGAGTTTGAAGGGGCTGCCCCTTCAGGACAAGGAGAGCCAGCTTCCCTGCTGTGCTCTCTGGAGTGGCTCATTGCAGCACAGTAATATTATATCTTAATAAGCATAACACTCTGAACTGAGGCATATTTTTAAGTCAGACACATGGGAGGGAAACATATCAGAGCAGAGCTGTGTTATTTTTAATGGAGCATGTGTTTGTCTTGTAAGTGTGTCAGAAGAAAAGGAACAGGTCTCAGGTTTCTTCTCACCATGTCTAACATAGGACAGACACTCCAACTGCCTCTCTAAGTGACATCAGTGGTCTTTGATATTGCAAATGACACTGGATGCTCTGGACTACACTTGTACCCCACATTCAGTGACACTGCATACATGTGGTGTGTTTCAGTGCTCATTGAAGCTCACTTTCAAGATGAAGCTCTATGAAAACCATGAAGACTGAGATAACTTTCATTTGATAAACAAGATTGTCAGAAGAGACTGCTATTTTCCCAGCTTTGCATGGGTGGGTGGTACAGGTGATGGAGCATATGCTCTGCTGGAAAACATTTCCATTTACTTTCAACTGGAAAGTAGATCTTGCAGTGTGGAATTGATAGCTGCCATGTGTACCATACTGCAACCCATGCCACTCACCCCTCATTCCTAACATCAAAACCAATATTAGAGTAAAAATGTTTGCAATGAAATTCCTAAGGAAATTTTAAATTTCAATTAGTATTGATAATGGGTTTTTAAATAAGTTTTAGGTCAAGATGTACCATAAATCTATTTTCCACAGAGCACAGAAAATATATACTTATTCTGTCTTTGTGGTATGACCGGATCTAGTCTTACATCCAGCAGCCAGCTGAGGCTGCTTGTCTATTATAGTCTCTTCCACCATTCCTGACAAATGAACAAATAACTAGATGCCCTGTGAAACATTTTAAATAGAACTGTCTCCTGAAAAAGCCGTTACTGACAGAGACAGGTTCGATCCAGATCAAGGGAATCTGCTGTGGAGAAGGGAAGATCAATACTGGTCACTGCCTTTTTTATTTCAGGCTTTTTTTTAAACTAAGCATAGGTAAAGATTATGATGAATAAAGTAAAGCAGAAAACAAGCAATCTAGGAAATGAAGTGCATCCTTCTTATTAAACCTTATTGTGCACTTAAAGCAGTAGCAGAAGCTGTTGCTATGAACTCTATCATGCAGGAGGCTTTAAAAACAGCATTTAAAACTATGTATTAGCTAGATATTTGCCGACAAATTCTGAAAGAGCTGAAAGTAGCTTTTGAAAAGAAACCAATGTATTTCCTGGCAGAGTAAATTAGCTGCTATTTTTTACTCTTGAAGTATTTGATCAAAATCCAGTACTGAACATAGTTCTTAAATTAATTCTATTTAGAGTGCTTCTCTGCTGGTTTCAACCTGTATCCTGTAGCATCAACTGTCCCCCTTTCCTGTTGTCTTCTTTGGCAGGAGGATTCCGTGTTTCCAATGCCAGCTGGAGGCACTAGGGTCATGTTCATATCTTTGGAAACAAGGCATGGCTTTGTGAACAGGTGAAAAACATGATTGTTCTTATTTATTCTATTCAAATAGCATCATCCACTCTGACTTTGCTTAGCAATGAAAATAGCAATTAAGAAAAAAGTCACCAAGACAAAATCAGCGAGCAATGGAAAACTGTAAAACAAAATTCGACAGGATTTAGGAAGCAAGGCTGGCATTATAGCCACAATATTCTTAATAGCCTTTGGCTAAGTACAGGAATTTATTTTGCAATATAATCAATCCTCTACAATCCACAATATTAAATTCATCATTAGAATGTTGTTTTCTCCTTCCCAAACCTTCCATGTAACAAGTAGCTGAGTTAGATGAAAGGTATTTGTTACTGAGAACAGACTTAAGGAAAGCAAAAAGAGCAAATCTGGAAAACATATTCATATTTTTCTGGAAATGGGTTGTATTTATAAAACATTTAGCAAGCTCAAGGTCAACTTGTTCTCCTTCTGTATATTATTCATAACAGGCGTTTGACAACTCAGTGACAGTCAATCCAACAGCTGAACTGAATATATTGGGCCATCCAGTTTAAATCAAAACTAAATCTTCATTGTGAAATGAGCACAACAAACCCAAGAAGAGCAAAAGGCTTTCCTGTTTCTGAAATTCCAAATAAGATCAACAAATACAGTTATAAATGAGAGGAAATAGATCTAATTTTGATAAATAAGCACATGTATGCATAAATGGCAAAGATAATGATCCTTCACACCATGATGGTGTTGTCTTCTCATTTAAGTGAAACTTAATAACCCTGAGCATTCCATTTTTTTTTTTTTCAGTGTACCATATCTGTACAATACGTAACATCAATAAGATATTGACATTTTGCAGTTACAATGACTCTGAACTTGTCTTTTCAGTCCCTATACAAGACCACCCTGGAGTTTATTCAATGTTGACTGTTTCTCAGTGTGCTCTGGAATACAGTAAAAGGTATCCATCCCCTAGTGGCTGTTGTCCCACTGGAAAATGAGGAGAGTACATGCATTGGATTGGAATAATGAGATTTACATTTGACTTCAAAACCTGGTGAAAATAGCAGCTCAGGGAGCCACAGAGATGTATGTTTTGGAAATCCCAGGAATATTGAATTTTGTATCCATGCAAATCCTAATATTTTTCTTTTTAGCTACTGTCATCATGGATCTTAGTACATTCCAAACAAAATCGATGAACATAATTTATCTATCTTTTATAACAAATTCTTCTAACTAAAAATTAATCTCAATATAGTGTATGTTGAAGACCAACGGTACTACACAACCAGCTCATACCATCCCTCCACCACCTCCAAATGGCATAGACCTATCTAACAGTGGAAGTGCATCGTATCAGCAATTGCCTTTTCTCTTTCAGCAAGACATACACTGAAAATCAACTAACAATTGTTTTGTGGGTGGGTTCATGGATTAAAGATCAGCTATAAACTGAGAGGAGTATCGAGTTCACAATATATTTGGTTCCTTTTTGGAAACCACTACCTGGTTTTGTTTTTAAAGCTGCCATGAGTTTTCAACAGGATTCTTACTCTAAGCACTCAGTATCTTTCATCAGCCAGCACCCACTGAACGACTACCAGGGATGTCAGTGTCAAATTCCTCTGCAGACGTCCAGCTGGACTCTCTACAGGGATTTATCTGAAAGGGCTTGCTGCAGGAATGATGTTACTAACCCTTCCACCTTCTCAGCTCTGCATCTTTCAAATATCAGCTATAAATATTTTGAATATGCTCATTATTTAAAATTTTAGACCTCCTCCCCAATTTTGCCAGGTATTTTAGAAGGCTTTTTGCCTACAATTATAATGCATGTCTGCAGTCCAGGAAGACAGCTGAAAGCACAATGGCTCTGCCTCTATATTTGGAAACATCTGCTGTTTCATTTCCATGATGCACAGTGACGTGCAGTTCTGAGAGGAAGAACAAGTCTGGCACAGGAGACATTCGTTTATGATTAAATATTTTGATAGTGAAAATGGGATTCCCTCTTACCCAACCCGCTGGCTGTACTCCTTCTTTGAGTAAAGGATGCTGAAATAGTTGCTTAATGGTCCTCTGACTGATTTTTATGGAAATAAATCCCACCCTGAGTAAGGCAGCCTTTTCAGTCATCAGCAATTGGCTTCCTCCACATAATTTTGTCATTTTTGAGAGAAGTATAGAGGCAATAAAGTGTGATATGGAGTGAAAACAATTAAATTGACTTGGGAGGAGCTTTGGTTTGAGGAGTCTCTAGATTCAAGGTGAGATGTTGAGGATCTGGGAGAAGATTTGCTTTACTGTAAGTTCTATGAAGCAATTGTGCCAAAAAGCTGTCTTATGAAAGCCTATTAGCATGTTCAGGAGAAATTCCCTTTGATGAGTTGAGAAAATTGGCAAAATTATATTCTTTTTAGTAGTGAATTGTTTTTAATAGTCTGCCAAATAATTTGAGGAGAACATTGTGTGACTAATCTTAGCAGTGCTTTATAGGGGGCTAAGACAAATTGCAACACTGGGTGCTAGGGATAGTTTGGACTCCTATCCTCAGCTGACCTAAAAAACGGCCCTTCCATAGGTATTTCCATGGTGTTCAACTGTTAATCACCGTTGGATCCAGGACATGGCTCTGTGATCTGACCCAGCACCATTGCACCTATGGACTTTTGTTCCAGATAAAAGGCCAGAGTTAAACCTTGCACAGCTTCAGAATCAGGCTATGGGTCTTGTTCTTCTTAATAGTGATTATCAAGGGAAAATTTAAATTAGAGCCAGGAGAGAGCCCGGGGGCATAAGAAACCTGGGATAATGCATTTGGGAAATGCTGTTTGATTTTCTTTGACATTGAGAATTGTAATGTCTACAAGAAGGCTCTTAAGTGTACTGACAGAAATTTTGGAGAATGTTGAAAAATTTTATTTTTGAGAAGCCTTCATATAAATTGTATTTAAAACACCCTTGTGCAGTCATTATGTAGGAACTTTATTATATGCTTTCATTAGAGCAATATAATTCTATTGGCTAGGAATTCTCAGCTTTAAAATACTGGGGCATGAAGAGCTGCCTTATTTCTACAGAGAGAATAGACTCTTTTTTTTCACCTCTTAAATTTAGAACTTGGTAGAGTCTTTCTTCAGCAGAACTAAGAAGGTGCATATTTTGATCTGACAGATTCAATTTGATTTGTCAAATTTTCTGAATCTCTGTAATCAAAGCTACAAAGATCAAACTATTCCATCACTTGACCTGAAAGTAATACAATACAGTTTAACATAGCAACAATATTTTTCCCTAAATGTTATGTTAAGGCTGTCTATCAATAATTCAGCTCTTATATAAAATATTCTTGCAAATAAGATATTGTACCTCAAGAACAAATGATCTGTGCAGATATATTTTCAAAGAATATCTGTCTGTTTATGCCAGTGAAGAGTGAAAGAAACCCAAGGGTGAGAAATAGAACAAGACAAGGTTTAGTGAAATATGTGGACTTGGAAGAAAAAATTATGAAGATTTTGAGCAGTTGGACCTGTAGCATGGAATGTGTCTTAATAATGCTATTGCTTTTTCTCTAACCAACTTTCAGTAGATAAAAAGTGACAAAATAAACTTTCATGGCAAAATATCCTTAAGAACGCAAGAAATATAAAAGCATGGCTCCTAACCTGAGAGCTAAAAGTGAAAAAAAAAAAACAAAACTTAAATCTCATTTAGGATATATAAAAGAATCAATACCCTGGGGAAAAAAAAATCTATGAATTTGCCCTGAGGTGAAATGCAAAGGTGATGGGAAAAGCTTCTGTTGTAAGATGATGATATTATACCCCTGCATTTTATAAAAGAATATTCCATGATTTTTCTCTTTGTAGGTTGTTTCATGTTAGCTTACATTATTCAGAAACATTTTGCATCTTCATCTTCTAAATTGGCTGAAGAGGAATTGTCCAGCCATCTATAAAGGCAGGAGTGACTGCTTGTACCACTGATTTGTCAGAGCTATGCTTGGTTTGGAGTTGTAAAAGTTATGTCCCAAAAACTGCAGCATTGCCATCCCACATTTCAATAAAATATGTTTTAAGTATCTAGAAATCATGAGATTGACTTCAAAGCCATGATTTTGCAGTTTAGTGAGTACATTTGGTATGTCTGGCCTTCCTGGCTTTGTTGGTTTAGAAGTCACTTCCTAAATTTTTCCCACAGTCATGAATAGAGTATTTTTAAGAAATGAGCACTGGATGATTTTATAGCCATGTGACTCTAGGAACTGGTGTTTAAGTATGCCACAAGAAATTCAGATACTGCAGTAAGTAGTGCTAAGTGTACTGTTTGCTCACATGACTTTAAATGTTACCCTGAAGGAGAAAGTTAAAAACATCAAAATTCTTCCTGCCAGGGTTATTTTTGTTTCTTAGAGAGATCAACTGTGTCAGAATGAAATCTTCCCTCATGCCATATTTTTTTTAATAGCCAGATCACTTTAACCACCATCTCTAGCAGTAAATTTATTCATATTTATATAAGGAACAGTGAAATTAAAATCTTCTGGAGAAGAAACAACCAAAGTTGTGTTCTTGTCCTGCAGGGTTTTTTCAGTGAGATTCTGCCCCAGGTATTTTTCCAGGTGGGGAAATGGAAATTTATCCTGGTTCCTTAAAGCCAGTACTGATAATATGTCTTCTTATCCAGACTCATTTGTCTCTCTAGAGATCACCAGCACTATTACTGATAACACAACTTTATATTGCTCTAGGCAGCTTGTCAGCTTTACTGATCCTAACAATTATGAATGAAGATTCTCATGTAGGCAGGACACAAAAGGGAATATCACCTCAAAGTTTCTGAAAAGGGAGAGTTATGGGACTGCCACATGCGTGAGAGATAATATGTGGTCTCTAAGGGCCCCATCAAACTTTCCCAAGGAAGAGCTGCTGAGCAAATAAACCCAGCACCAGATTGTTTCTCCAAAGGGAGATAATCAGTGTGTCAATGAAAATGAGTAGACCAAATGTACCATTGAGTACAGATGAGCCCCCTTCTTATTCCAAATAATAATAATGGTATGTTTTCAGATTTATGGTGTTGCTCCTTTCCTTCTCCTGCTCCATCACTTCACTCTTTCCCTCTCCCACCCTGATGGCAGATAATACATAATCCATAAGATGTATTGGTGTGGATATGATGCTGAGATGGGATTTTTGTTTCTTCATTCTTTTAGTAAGGGAAGCTGAACAGACACATAGAGATGGATGGGTGAAGTGAAGTAGAATATTACTGAATAATCTCCAACCTTGAATGAGGAAAATGAGATACAGGATGCCTAATGTTTCATTGACACCCATGAAAAGAGACATGAAAACATCCAAACCTCTCTCAGTGGAAGAAAGTTAAGGGGACCACATGCAAAACCACAGTTCCAGTGAGAATGGTAACCCTGGCAGGACAACAGGAATCCCATCCGTGCACCTTTCCTTGTGTGGCCACAGGGAGAGGCTGTGCCTGGTGCATCAGGAAAAAATCATGTTTGGTGTGTTCTCATTGCAGTGCTTTCCTCCTATTTCTGTGCAGGAGGTAATACAGAGCTCCATGTTTCTTAATTTGTGTAGTAATTTCATGATGATGTTTCCAAAAGAAAGGACGCCTTCTTATTTTCATAATTAACAGGAAATACATGTTATACATTAAATGTGACACAAGAGAGATGAATTATGCAGTAAATTCTGTGTGTGCTGATCAGCACAAAGCCCAAGGCACATTCAGCAGAGTTGCTGTGAAGATCTGTAATGAGTTTCAAGTACATCATTTCCTGATGGAGGGTAAGAAAACATCCATCAATGCTAATTTTCCCACAGTTTTTAGCTTTTTATGAATACTTTACAGCTTACAAAAAAGATGAATTTCTAAAGTGCAACTTGAGGAAACTCTCTTAGTAATTAGAGAGTATTCCTAGCCAAAACTAATGAGGTCTGAACCTTAAACATGGGGATGGTTCAAAGTTGACAGCCCCAGCCTCCAATTTCTTCAAAAGAGTTAAATTAATTCCTCAAATCTGAACACAGATATTTTGTTTTCTAGTTGAACTCCAAACCAGTTTTATCCCTGTGCCTTCAAATGTGCGGAATTTGGGCGTCATTCCGGATTCTGTAGTAGTTTTGTACAGGATTGAGTGGTATGAAAAGCCAATGAGATTGGGGCATCTTTACCCAAAATTCAAGCTCAAGGACTTGTGAAGTGATGCTGACATTGTAGTGGAGCATAGAATCATACACACAGCTCTGTTCTCTTCAGCTTCTGTCAAGATGTTGCAAAAAAGCCGTCCTGACATTTCAGGAGAGAGAAAATGGAATTTAGATACTGGCAAGCAGGGAGGGACAACTTTTCTGATTAGGCAACTGTCCATTTTATAATGAGAATTATCCACTTGGTTGCAGGCTTCAAAGAACCCAAATATAATATCCAAGAATATTTTTTCCAGCTGGTCTATATTTTTCATTTAGTGACAAAGCATTAAATATGGTTAATTAATAACAAATATTTTTATGTTGTATAAATGAAAAATAAATTAAATATAAAGATATTAAATATTAGAAAATTGTACCTGCTATACTAAGGTGCTTAATACCTTAAAACTCAGGTAATTTTAGAGAATTTGGAGGTTATCAGGTCAAGGTTTGTGAAGAGCTTTGATATATGAGGAGGGTCAAAGTTTTTATTAAAACTCACCCTCAGTGGGAGCATCAGGTTGTTATTTTCCTGCATTTGTTTCCTGCTTGTGTCCTCCAGTTATCTTAAGTGAAAACCCTCTCAGAGGAGATCACAACTCTTATTCAATCAAAAGTTGAGGTTTTTTTCCTTGAGATAGAATTTAAAACCAGTGTTCAAGTTTCTTAACAGAGACTGCTTTCCAGCACCTGTCATTCGTATGAGAAGGCTATTCTGTATCCAGAGTAGATTTTATTTGATGAATCCCAGAATCAAAAGCCATAACCTGAACAGCCTGAGGGCTGGAGTCTGAACAGCAACAAACAAAAATTTCAGATATATGTAATAAATTGAAGCTGTGCTTACAGAATTTCCAGCCCCTTGGATTCTGCAAGACAATTCTCACTCTTTAGTTCAGTTCCAAAGCAGAGCTTGTTTCAGTCATGATTTTGTTAGCATTTACACTCATAAGGTGCAGCTTTTCATGACCAACAATACTGCAGAGACACATTCATCCTCTCTGAAACATTTCAGCTGTTCAGACAAGACAGAAACAATTCCCAGAGACTGCATGGCTAAGTTATGAAAAGTAAACAATTACTCTGGATTAATCTGGTTTCTACAAAGAAATTAAGTCACGAAATTTTTTCATCCTAATTAAGCAGTGATCACGGTGAATATTCAGACAAAGCAGGATAGATTCTTTCATGTGTTGTTATTAGCCAGAAAGGCTAATTTATTCGTGCTTAAGGTAGGCAAAAATAAGTTGTTGAGCTCTGGTACTATTACAAAACTATTTAGTGACCCAATAAGGGACTGGAATATAACACTGAATATTATTCACTTATCTTTAAAGTAAACAAAACTTTTGTAGTCTAATACTACACTGATTTCCCTGCTCAGGAGTTAGCATGTCAAGTGTTCACACTGGACTTTAAAAATAGTTAGAAAGCTCACGAGTATATCAACATTTGCAGCATAAAACTGTCTTCTCTTTGATCATTCAAGCTTTCCATCACTCTAGGTGGTCCTAACTAATAAGGAACTGTCATCCTCTTCACTACTTGAATCCAGTAGCCACACAACAGACCACATGCAGTTAATGCTTGCCATTAGTGTTTCAGTCAAATACCAACACTTATCTACAGATTTATGATCCTTTTAATTACATATTTATAAATCATGTCACTATATGTATGGGAAAAAACTGTCTCTTTTAAGGATTTGAAGATTCTGCATCTTTTTGTTTGGGATATTTTTTCCCTCAAGGCAAAAGCTTTTCAAATCTGATACGTCCTGTTGAGCAGGGACACTTCTCTAAATTCCACATAAACATGAATTGTGAAAAATAGAACTCTGATTTTCTCCAGATATTTGTATGAAGTTCTTTGTATAAGGATCTAGTTTAAAAATCTGACATACCTGTGCAATACCCAAACTGTCAGCATTCAATCCCATATCTGTGCATCAGCAGCCCTTGTCAGCCTGGTTATGGATGCTGAGCTCTAACAGCTCTACTCACTTCTTGTGATGGGAACTCTGAAAAACATGCCTTCAGGGAAGGAAGGGGCAGCTCAGAATTAAATACACACTTCTGGTAACTCTCTTTTCCCAGGCAGCTCTTCCATAATGAGTTTAATATGATTCTGCATTTTTGAACACTGATGATTGCACATACAGCACCAGTTAACATGTCCTGTCCCAGTAAAGGGGAAGCTGTGGCTGTTACGGGATAACAGTCCCAAGGAGCATACCCAGGTGTGGAGCAGAGATGTATGTATGTCTTGTTTAGGTACTAGGTGTTCATATGACAAATTAGAAGGGCTGAATTTGTCTAATAGAATTCTTGTGATGAAAATTCCTTCTGAAAGGAGTTAAAAGCAGCTTTAACCACGTAAATCCTCCTCAAATGTCTATCCTGTATATCTATATAGAAAAAAATCTGCTAAATTTGAGATTTTTGAGAATGAGGACATTGCTGAAGGGGAACTTTGTCTATGAAGATCAATTCTCCCTAGGCTCTGTCTTGTTTTGATTATATGTTTTTTGTCTGACCTTATAATCTTAGAAAATACATATTTGTGATTGGGTCATGGTCAGGTATGTAAGTTAAAACAAGCCCTTTTGATGCATAAATAATTCCTATTTTAAAGGTTTATTATAGTAAACCCCTCTCCCCAAATCTTGTGCAGGTAGAAGTTTATGCCATGATCTTCCCTGGATGTAAATGATTTGCAGCTTAGAGGTAAAGGATAGTATTTAGTTCCTGCTGCAGTGTCTACAGCACCTACTCCCAGGCCAGTTATTCCTTTGGGACACCTGGTTAGGCTGGATTATATGTTTGTGGATTTTTCTGAATGTCTCATGCAGAGTGCCAGCAATCTGATGCACTGAGCACTAATTTTAAATAATAATCAGCTGAAAAAAAAAATTAAATGTGACCTTTTTAGTTTCATTGACAGACACAGTCCCATAATTCCACATACTTCTTAGAGTTTGGGTTAAAACGCCCTGGAAGTTATATGCTAGTGAAACACACACATCTGAGACTTTAATTTTATTCCATTTTAATATAGATGTGTAAATTTTAAATAATTGTGAAAGATAGGAACTTAAAAGAGGGGGAAGATGTCTACTCTAAAAGAGGAATGACACAATGGATTTGCTCTGAGCTGCCTGGGATAATTTAAAACCAATGAATTAAAACTCAGATAATTGGTAAGGGCTATAATTTACACTACAGAGGTGATAAAGCCTTTTGTGTTCCTATTTGCCAAGAAAGCATTAAACTACAGTGATTTTTGATTTTTTTCTTCCCACCAGGGAGAAATGTGAAACTCAATTTTACCCCCGATTGGTAAGGTGCTAATTTGTCTGACAAGTTGTTGGAATCTCAGCATGTTTGAGGTATCCTTGATGTATCAACACCTTCATGCTGAATGAAGGATGCCTTTAATGTGTAAATGTTTAGTACATATCCTATATCTCATTAGCCAAGAACAATACAAACCACACACAGGCAAGAAGGGTTAGAAGCAAGCTCCAGTCAAAGAGGAAAATCTTTTATGTTCTAATTAAATGAGCAAACATTTGGAATACATCTCTTTTGCAAATAGTTTATCAAAAAATACACTTGAAATTTGCAGCCTCACTCGAGTTCTAAAGCCCTGATGAGTCTAATATCAAATGAGATTAGATTTGAATCCAAGTACCATAACCAATGTCTCTAAGTTCTTCTTACTGAATGCAATATCACAAATGATTAAGATTAGTAGAAGAATTGCAGTTGTTAATAAACCTACCTCAGTATACCTCTCAAAACTGATAAATTTAGTTTCATTGACCCTTCTGTGGGAATGAAAAGTTTTCTAGGGAGAGCTGAGGGGTGCTGGTGATGTGAAGTGAGTTCTTTGCTGGATGTCTTCTAATGGACTTACCTGATTGTGAGATGAGAAAAGGGATGGCTCTGGCTGAGGATGTGGAGGATGTGTTCACACACTTTCACATGTTCTCTACCCTGGCTCTGCTCCAGGGGGTGTCTCTTGATCTCTCTGTACCAAAGCATAAGGTGGGCATGGGTCTACAGGGAGAAACACAGAACTTTTGCTGCATTTGGAGGCCTTGGAGGTGGACACCTGTCCTGTTCAGCCCTTGTTGTGGTCCTTGTGCTCTCCCTTCCCTGCAGGCCATGTGGGCACACTGGTGAGCTGCAAACTTCTGGCTGCACACAAGAGATTGGAGATGCTCTTTTCACTACTATATATCCACATTACATTACATCACATCAGCCTCATGTTTGTCAGTTCAGTTG
This sequence comes from Sialia sialis, assembly GCA_009812075.1. Lineage (NCBI taxonomy): Eukaryota > Metazoa > Chordata > Aves > Passeriformes > Turdidae > Sialia > Sialia sialis. The sequence goes on along the minus strand of VRYO01001717.1, from coordinate 9,171,070 downwards.
CAATTGAGCCCTGGTCCTGTGTATGGGTTCATTCCTTCTTTCTGCTTTTCTTTTCCAGAGGCTGATCCCTTTGAAGTGCTGAAACCTGATGACTTGCAATCAATAGTCTGTGAAACAATAAGGTCAGCAGTGCGAAGATTCAGATTTTCTGCCTCTAAATACAGACTGATGTCCTGGGCCACTGAGGTGAGTCTGGCCTGAGCCCATTGCCAGATAGAAGAATGGAGTGGGAGATTCAAAAATACCCGGAAACATGTAGACCTGTTAATACAGTGTCCATCTCATCACATAGATAGCTGGGGGAAATACACTGTGTAAACACAATAGATGTGACTGAAAAATGTCAGTTTCTTGTTAAATGTTAAACACTGACGGAACCTGAGACTGGTATTCTAAGCCCCACATGCTGCCATGCAACCAGGCAAAAAGATCAAGAACATATTCAAGCCCAGTCATAAGATCAGCTTTTCTGAAGGTAAAGCAGGAGTTTAGGGTTTTTTATTTATTTATTTTTGTTTGCTTGTTTGTTTGTTTTTGTGTATTTGTGTAGTTTTACAAATACAAGAATATGATATTTATTTTTGTCTGGGGAAATAGAAATTTTCAAGACTTGCATGAATGACAGAAGTGTTACAGGGTGATGTACTTTGATATGAAATGTGAGTTTGGATTCAGTTCCTGATAGGCACGAAATGGAGGCTTCTCAGCTGGATCTCAAAATATAGCTGGTGTAGCAGCTTTAAACAATTTGGGGGACTTATGTGCATATGAACACATTATATGGGCTGTACAGAAACTGGCATCAACTTATCCTGCAGTCTAACCTGTCCCAAGTGCATTGATGCTGGCTAATAGACCCATTTAATTCGGTTTCCATGAGTAAAGCAGGACCTCAGAGAGGCTCAGTTGCACCCAAGTTTATGTTGTACTCCCAAAAGAAAATAAATACAAGGATGAGGCATTTAACTGGTGAAATGGTGCAAAGGAAGAGACTTCCCCCAGATTTTGACAAACTGGCCTAAGCATGATCCCAGAGAGCACTGAGATATTCAGATATCACACAGTTATGTTCACATAAGCATGTGTCTGCTGTTCTCTGACTAAAGAACAGAGAGTATATCTGTGAGTATATTCTGTGTGGGCTAACAGTACCCCACTGAGAGTAGCAGTGAGTGCCTGGGTCAGTGGGTGAGTGGCAGAGCTGTGTGGGGATGGTTCCATGGGGCCAGCCCAGGCACTGCAAAGCCTGGGTTAGAAGGCAGGGTGAGCTATTCATAGTCAAGAACTTGCACAGAGCACTTAGCCATCAGAGAAAAGAAAGAAAATGCTTTTTGACTAAAGGATTGAAGCTTTTGTGCTTTGAGGCTATCACCTCATGAGCAGTTGATCTGAAATTACTGCTAGAGTGATTACAGGACTGTGGCAAGGATTCCAAGTTCACAAAACAAGCCCTGCATGAACCAGTCACAGCAGCTGGGTGTTTCTGTGGCTGGCTGCCTGGTGAAAGCTCTCTGGGTTAGTTAGCTTGTGTAAATACTCATGATCATGAAGCTGCTGCAGGCATTACATAACTTCACTATGTTGGTCAGTACTGTTAAAAATTTTTCTTGTATTAGTGTCTGGAACTCAAAGCAGACAAGCTGCAAAAATTAGCCAATCCTGATAAGGTTCAATTTCTGCCTGAAATTAACTGAGTTGGCATCAATTTGAAAAAAAACAAACCCTTTTGTAAATGAGATTTTTTTATTTGAGAGTGACAAAACAGGTCACAGGAAGACATACGACAAATAAGTAAAGATAGAAAGAAAAGGCTGGGGAGACAGAGCAGGTATGTAAACATATTTGCATGGACACTTTCACTTTCTTGCTATGTTAATTTACTTTATGTCACACAGTTTCATGTCACAGTAGACGTAATCTTAACAGGAATAAAATTCTGTCACTGACATAAAACAACAGGGATGAGATTGATACATTTAACTTCAATTTAGGTGCCTGTACTGAAAATAGTGAGACTTGGAGAAACTTGAATATACTTGCAGATCTTGTGATTGTTCTGTTCAAACACAATTTTTTAACTTTACAGATAAAGCTGTGATTTTGTTAAGGTAATGATCACAGAGCACTTGTCTACTCCTAATTGATAGAAGTAAATATATGATTTTCAGGTCTGAATCCAACCCTCAGATGCCTACATACTTCTTGGCGCAGGGATTGAAAAAATTGCAGGAGTGCGTGTGCAGAATTGGGAAATCAGACCTGGGTCCTTGGAATTGCTCCTGGGCCATAAGCATATGCAAAGCAGAGCACTGCTGGTTTGCTCTGGCTCATTTCTAGTTTTGGGATTCCAGTAGTTGATGCTAAATGCAAACCCCTCAGCACTGGCCCCTCCTACATTTCCATTTGCAGCTGCACATTCTGAATGCTGTGAAAGCAGATCTCAGAACAGGGTGTGATCTGCAAACATATACATGATACATGAGCCACAGCAACTCTTCAGGTTTGGAATGGGAGTCACAGCTCACAAAAAAGCTGTATTTTGAAATTAAAATGTGAAGGTGTATGAAAAGATAAATAAGTGCCTTGGCTTCTGTGAAGCATTTTGCCCCCAATACCAAAATGCCACTGCCTACACAAAGGCACAGAATTTATTGTCCCTATCTCTCATTAAGAGTGTTTGCCTGCATAATGTTGGGATCAGCTTTAGCTAAGACAAAATCACACTTATGCCAGATCCATATTCTACCCCAGTGCTGCTGGGAAGGTCTAGCAATGTCTCTCTTGGTTTCTGGACATTTCCCATTGAAGCATCAGTGGTGCAAGTTCAGGTAACAATTGTCTGCAATGCTGAAAATGCTGACAGTGAGAGCTGGATAAGCTTTCTAGCTGCTCCAGCTGTTATCCCCATCAGGTTCCTGGCAGCCTCCTGGGGTGCACTGGGATGTTCATGGGGCATTGGATGCATAGTAGTGCTGGGACTCAGAGCAGCACTGCTCTGAGCAGAATCCATGGCTCTGCTCCTGGATATGTCTCCTCAGTTCCTTGCCTTTCCCAGATAGCAGACACTGGATTGCAAATCTCCTCTTCCATTTCTTTACCCTTCGTATTGTACAGGCACGAGCATATATTTAACATCAACTTTCACAAACTATAAGCCTTATTACTATTATGTTTTCCTACCTTAAGAAAACTTATTCATGGTTAACTAAATCTCCAGCTGATTTAGAGCACTGTAATTAATTGACTCAGCAACATAGTTAACCCCTGGGTGGTTATTTTTTCCCCCCCCACAAAAGTTCCCAGGGCACAAAGGGTCATTTTCAAGGCTTGTATCTATCTAAGGCATTTGAAGGTCAAGCCCATGTGGTCTGTGCAACTGCTGTGAATCCTGAAATCAAATTCTTCCAAAATTGGTATCTTCTGGTAAGGAAACAATCTGCTGGATGTGGATATAACAGATATCTGAATGAGTGGCCTATTTCTCCAGGGTTTGTCCTTGGGAGCAAGCAGGGCGATTTTTTATTCCTAGAGACTGGGTCTAGGATACAATCTTTTTACTAGAGAAACCAGTAAGAGATACCCCAAATTTCCCTGACATAAAATAAGGCTTCCTGGCAACTGAGGCAGACTTAATAGTGTTGAACAGATCCACTGGTGATTTTAATTCATTTCAAACTGAAACTTCATGTGTGTGAACAGTACTCCAAGTACAGGATTGTGTTTCCATTTTTCTTAAGGAAAACTTGGACAGAACTGAGGAGATAAAGCAGAACCTGACTGCGTGGCACTGATGCCAGATTTATACAAGGGGGTAGCTTTTCCTTAGACACATAAATGAAATAAGGGACAGTTAAAAGCTTCCACCACCCAGAGCTCCTCATGACACTTGTGGACAACCTCTTTTAAATCTCTGAAATTTCAGAACATTTTAAAAAATTTGCCAATGGCCTATAAAGACCAAAAGGGAGCTGGGCAAGAGCTGAGCCTGTGAGCAGCATTCAGACCCTCCCTTCTCACTCCTCTTGTTCTGTTCTGATCCCCCTGGCACAGAGGAACTGCTCTGGTTTCTCAGGGACAGCATTTGCTTGTTAAATTCATTTCTCACAGGGCCCTCTTCCTCTTTTCCAGGCTACTTCAAAATGACAGGCAGAACCAAAATCCCGTTCGATTAAAAGCAAGTAAAAAAGGGAGATGAACTCCTAGCAAACAAACAAAAACAGTTTGAAATTTTGACTTAAAAAGCATGGCAGTATTTTACCAGCAAGGACTGAATTCATTAATGTTACCTTAGTTGTGCTACCATTAAGAGTTTTTCACTGTTACTGTTCAAAAGCATTTTTAGAACCTGCTGTTCTACTGCTTTGAAATAGCTCTACCCTGGAGTGAATCTTTGCATTTATTTTCAAAACAATCAATTCTTCCACATGTAAGACTTCATGCAAGTCCAGTCTTCAAAGACAAAAAAGGATACCAGGTTTCCTTACTCTAGACCACTTTCCTCTTCTATTCATCATCTCCTCCCACATTTCCTTTTCTTATTTGCTGTCCAGCAGGAGTTCCTATGGTCATGTGCTGGGCTAACATGCACATGCATGTCCTTGTACACACAAATGAATAGGCTCAAAAAATACTCCCTTATAAATTCTCAACTATTTTTGTTTCTCCATATCTTCTCCTCTTCTTTTTTTTCACTATTTCCTTTCCTTTTAATCTGCCCACCTTCTCTGCTAGTATTTTATAATGATGTTCAATGCCTTGATATTCTGAATCCAGGGTTCACTGCAGTCCTTAGCTACTCTCATTTCCAGTGCCTCTCGACACTGAGCACTGTCACTGCTTTTGTGGTGCCAGAGCCACAGGCAGAAGCCTGTGACCTCCACGATGTTATCCTTAAACCATTTTGACCCAACTAGGACCAAATTTAGACTGTTATTTTAGTATGGCAACTGAGGCCTGATCTAAAAGACCATTAAGAACATGTTGGATGTTGGAGCTGGAGCAAAAAACATGCTTTTGTTCTGAAAAGTCTGAGTCCCACCACAGCAGGCTCCTATGGAAACACAAATGGAGATGGGCTCAACCACCTCAGCATCTCTGACAGGCATTTACACCACTTTTTGTGACTTTTTTGTGACTGTGTACATGGGTTAATAATGTGAACAGAGAGGAAGCAGGAAGCATTGATGCTGTGTCAACAGCGTAGCTCCCATCACTTCCTGGGCAAAACCCAGTGCACACTGACAATCCGATACACATCCAGCTCAGGAGAAGGTTCCTGTCCTAAATGCTTCTGTACCTTTCAAACTGCTGGTTTACAGCTACAGTCTCTATGCTGAAGCAAGCTGCAAAAACATTGAAGAAATAGTTTAGCAGAAACCCTAAATGTGGCTGGGGATGCCATCACAGCCCGAGACAGAGGATATCACAGCCTCCCCTTCTGGGTAGGGCATTGAGAGACTTGCTAAGCGGTCGGACACGTGGGTGGCAAAGTTCAAGTTAAAAGGTTTGGGGATTTTGCAGGGAGGTTGTGAGATAGCAGGTAATGTTTTCAAGTGAAGATAAAGAACTCGTGGTGAATTCGGGAGGAATGGCTTTCCTTGCCTGTAGAGCAGAGGATACAAGGAGCAGTAGGACTGCTCGTAGCCCCTGGAAGCCATGCAGCAGGAGGACATCGCGGGCTGGGAAGGAGGGGCTGGATAGTTTTTCCCCAAGCAGGGACCGGGCTGTTTTTCCCAAGCAGGGACCGGGCTGTTTTTCCCGGGGCAGGGATTGTTTCTGGATCTGTCCCCCCTGAAGCGCTCCCGGCAGCAGCGAACTGCGGGCGATGGCACCGCCTCGGCCGCCACCTCGCGGTCAGCGCCGGAACTGCTGCCGGCGGCGGCAGCGATCGGCCGTGATCACAGAACCTCGGCCGGGCCCCAAGTCATGGAAAACACCCCAAACTGTGGCTCATCTTCATTTCAGCTGGGAGTTACGTCCCATTTCAATTTAATTTTAACAATTTAGGCACATTGCTCACGCTGCTAATAGGTCAGGATAGTTTGTAAGAAGACAAAGTTAAAGCATTATTTCTTAATCTCTTTTATCACTCATTCTTCTTGTACCAACCTGAAAAGTGGGAGGCAGGGGCCCTTCGTGCATTTCTAAGGACAGGCTTTATTGCTTCAAAATGTTAATAGAAAAACAAGTAAAATAACAAACTGCATCTGCTGCATCTCAGTTGTTAAACTGCTGCTATCAGTCAGTTTAATTCCCACCAGCTAACAATAAAAACGTTTTGACATCCAATCTCACACACACTTCAATAATAGTTACCCACCAGGAATTTTCTACTATGGGAATATTTCTTCTCCACCCTCTCAGAATCATGAAAATGTTGATGCACTACAAAGTCCCGTTATAAAGGGCATCCTGTCAGAATAGCGGTCACCAGAGCAGCTCTGTAAATTGTGCTGTACACAGCACTCATGTACAATACAGCTGTTATATTTCATACTAAAAACCAGCTTATCACCACGGACAGGCGGCTTTCGTTTCTTACAAAAAATACCATCACACCAGACAGAGCTTGTAATTGGGAATTTAGCGTCTCCTGGTTCTTTGCCGAGCTGAGCTTCATTCAGGCTGTACCCTGAGCAAACAAGGAGAAGGTTTTCTTTGGGCAATTGCAGAGCTAATGGGTGTCCAGCTTATGCTTAGCTCCACAGTCATTAACAGCATCCAGCTCAAACAGACTCTGACAACTCCTCCATTCCCAGCTCCAGAAGGCAACTGAAACCACAGCCCCCTTGAGTCACTTGAGCTGCATTTGTGAAGCAGCTGGACTGTGCAGAGAAGCTCTGCTGATCCAGGCTCTCCACCACACTTCTGCTTGCAAAAGGCAAGCAGGGGTGTGGTTTCGTTTCTGCATGGAAGGGATCTGTAAATGATTTGAAAGGTTCAGAGTTCAGGGGTGGTTTGGAAAAACACCCGTCGGGCTGCAATGCCCGCAGGGGAGCCGTCTGGTTTGTTAGGGTGTCTCTGGGTATTTCTGGCATTTCACCTCCTGACTGAAGTCAGGAAAACTCAAAGAAAGAAAGAATATGGAAAAATACATCCAGACACTTCTGAACATGGAAACCAGTTTCCTAATGTTTAGTCAAAGGCAGAAGTCAGTTCTTGTTTCACCCTGCCTTTTTGAATTAGAAACTATTCAGGGCAGTTTCCTTTCAAATATTAGATAAGCTGCATGAATAGCTGCCCAAGAATCAGAACCATGACAAGTTCCAGTTCATTAGATGTGCAACATAAGTACAGTAATTTCATAATTCTAAGCCGCACGTCAGGATAGCTGGGTAGACCAAGGGATTTTGCCATATATAACCTGCACCTGAATATAAGCCGCACTTTTTTTTTTTTAAAAGCTAGGATCCATGTGCAACAAAGTAACGAGTTAGTAACAGAATCGCACTATTGTGGGGTTTGCTGTCAAGCTGCTCAATTTGCAAACAGTTTTCACAGACTGGTGAAGCCTTTAAATGCAGCCCCAGGAGACCTCCCCATGCTGTGAGTCCCGGCACTCCCGCCCCTGGCGCTGGCTGCCGTGGTTCCCCGCCTGCTCGGCAGCGGCAGAGGCTCCCCTCGCTACGCAAAGCTGGCGGCTCGCCCCCTTGCTGCGCGCTTGAAGCCGGCCGGCTGCCTGCCGCCTCCTCACTGCGCGAAACCGGCTCTGGCTCCCTGCCTGCTCGGCTGCGGCAGTGGCTCCTGCAGGGCAGCGGGGGGGCCCGCAGGGCAGTGGGGTGGCAGGGGGAGCCCACGGGGCGGCAGAGCGGTGCGGCGGCCCCGAGCCGCGGCGCTGCATGGCAGCGCTCCCCCGCTGCCCTGCCTGCCTGCCCCACTCGCAGCTCCGCTGCCTTGCGAAGCCGGCTCCCCACCTGTGCCCTGCCCGCCTGGCTGTGGCTCCACGGCAGCTCCCTGGCCGGCCATGGCTCCGCGGCACTTCTCTCCCTGGCTGGCTCGCACTTCTGGTCTGGCATTTAGCCAGAAATTGTCCATAGATAAGCCGCACCTGATGATTAGCCGCACTACTGGGGTTGGCTGGATTCTTCAATGAAAAAGGTGCGGCTTATAATCGTGAAATTACTGAAACTACTTGTTTCACTACTGATTAATTACAGTGAGATGCCTCCAACCCTGTCACATGTGTCCAGATCTGCTTCCACACTGCCTCCTTCAAGTAAATCTGTGTCATCATCCTGCAGACTGCTGCCACTGAGAGGAAACGGGAAGGGCTGGCTGCCAAGGGCATCTGGCTCTGCAGCTCTGGCTCCTGGGGATTGAAGAAGAGAAGGGGTGATTTAAGAAGAGCTCCAGGGGGTGAGATACACCACTAGTTCTGTTACTGGCCTAATACCTCCTGTCTGAAGTACAATTCCCACGTGGCTTTCCTAGGCCATCACATTGCAAATATTTCTGGGGAGCTCTGTAATTCGCCTCAGCAGTATACACAAACACTCCTTAATGCATGACTTTCATGCTGTCTGCCTGCTTCCAGGATTTTCACTGGGTCACTGCATTAGTGCTGATGCATTCCCACGCAGCCAAAGGCAGGGGAAATCTTGCTATTTCAGGTCGAGTTGATTATAGATTTTTGACTGAAACATGTTTTTTCTTTTTTTTAAAGAAAACACTGAGTCACAAAAACTTAAACTTCCCTTTTAAACGGATTGATTTTGAGGGGAAAGTTTGCCAGATGGGGTGATCTTTCTGTATATAGCAAAAAAGGAATTCTTCCATGACTGGGGCATTTGTGTGTGGGTGCTCTGTAGCCAGCAAAGTGCAGTGAGTTGTGAAATAAGTCACTTATCCTGAGAGGGAATCAAGCAGGGCAGGGGTTTGAACTACTTTACAGAGAAGTTTCTAAGTCTTTGGGTTGTGGTCTCAGTATACTCTGCCAATCCATTTTGTAGAGCTAATTATAAATTCAATGGGTCAGGGAGAAAACGTCCTAGGCCAGTATTTAGAGCAGCTGGGTGAGACAGGACCAGTCACACTTCCAAGGCAGTCACAGGAATGACCTGTGCACAGGTATGCAATGAGCCAAGCGGTGATGCTACTCTCTGTTCAGCACGACATAGAGGCAAACTCAAAGGCCTCAACTCTTTTTTTTTTTTCTTTAAATGAAGTCTTCCTCATTTCTTTCTACCCCAATGTAAGACAGATTAATAGGCTTAAAAATGCAGATATCTATTTATAATCTCATTTCCCCCACCTCCATCTTGCTTGCTTTTAAATGCTCCTGTGCATTCCACAATTGCCTTGAAAGGACTAATTTTGTTTAATTTCAAAACTGAAGCTGGTGAGAACCAAGGATGCCCTGGAAGTAATTGTATTAACAGAAAGTGGTGCTGTGAGGTCAGGGGAAAGTGCAGGACCTGAGTGCTCAAAATACCATCAGCTATGTCATGAAAACAGATGTGCTCTGTAGCTCCTTTCTGTGTATGGGGAATAGGCTCAAGATCAGGTTCTACTCTGCCCAGCAAAGGTTTTTGTCCTGTTCTTCCACTTTCTACCTTTCCTTTCAGAATGGAACCTAGTTGCTTTATTGTTTTTTATTCCCGTCTCCCCTCTTGGTTTTCTGGCCACTGTGGAAAACTTCTGAATTTAGTGTACAGAAATTCTGACTGGTTTAAAAAACCCTGAACACCAAAAAGCCCAAACTGTCCTCATTTCCTCTATTTAAACCACATGGTGAATTATAACAATTTAAATAGGAGGAAAACAAAAACATATTTCACTGGATTGTAGGAAAGCTCTGAATGGATTGCATTTTTATTAAGGTTTTATGTGTCTTATCCAAACACCCAAAAAATTGTGCCGTACATCAGATCTAAAGTGAGCTGTTTTATTTTGTGTCCAGAGGTGACTACATGGCAGTGTGCACAGCTTGTAGTCCCAGCCTCAGGATTCAAAGCTGATGCTCTGAGGTGAGTTTTTGGGTGGTGGAGAACAGTCAGTTAGGTTTCAAGATTCAGAATTATTATGGGCTATTTCCAGTGTGTTTTAAAGCAACACAGGGATGAGCTCCTGAGATTCAGGTAGCAGCAATACAGAGTGCTCCTATGTTTTCTCATACACTCAAAATTAATGTGAGTTTGCACCCTAGTCTTCCTCTTGGGTTTGGGGCTGTTATTGTCCCCAAAAGGACTACTTGAAAATGTACTTGTGGTTTTTAATTAGGTCGGGGTTCAAGTTTGTATTTGAGCTTGATTTTAATTCAAATCTAGCCACACATACTGCAATTTTGACTTTTCATAATAAAAAAATCACAGATAATGTAACACAGAACCAGGAAGAAAAGGTTTGCAGAAAAACAGTTTCCTGATGCCAGAGAAGTGAGGGATCTGACAGCCTAACTTGTGGTGCTCATTTTTGCTCAGCTACAGTGAAGATAAATTAAGGACAAATTACTAGTGAACAAGTGTCTTGTTTTGTGACTCCACCTCTTTCGGGCATCCTGCCCAGTCCCCACCCCTTACACTTGTCTGCATTTCTTAATGGCTGTATTCATGCAGCTGGTAATTTATGTGTTTGAGAGAAGATTTACACAGAGCCTTCACTTCAGTTATTCAGAAAATCTGAGATTTAAATATGTGATTTGTCAGGTCCCAAACTTCAGCTTAAAAATCATAAACATCTTAGGGGCTGGACTTCAATGAGAGAAATTTTAAAAGGAATAATTTCAGCTCGAAGTTAGTTCTTAGGTCCTTAGTTTACACCTAGTTACAAAAGCTTGTCTTCAAAATAAATACAATGCCTATTGTAACATAAGCACAGAGTCATTTGGCTTTGACTGGGGCAGTTTGGTGCTCTGCTCTGGAAGACAGACGGAGCTGATCCTGTTACTGAAATCTCCTCGATTCTTTGGTGTCTGGTATCATAAACACGAATTGTTAATTTCATATTGCTCATAACAGGCACACTGTGAATGTTTGCAGAGTTTATAGGGGATCAGTTACAAATGTGATTATACCAGCCATTCCTCAGGACTGACACCAGTTTCAAATTAGAAGCTGACAGGCCTCACCTGCTCCTGGGTTCACTGACAGGTCACCTTCTTGTCATTTTGGCTATCCTCCCATCAAAATGACACCTGTGTTCATAAAGGGACAGTGAGGGACTCGAAGTTGTTAGAATTGTTGTAGAATAAGAATAAAATGTCATCTACTCCAATAATGTAGTGCTCAACTTTGGCCTTTCAGACAGCTTGATGCTTGCAGCCCCTGACAATGTTTCCAGCTACAAGAATAGCTGGATCCAAGGGTGAGCAGTTGTTCCCTCTTCTCGTCATGGATGTGAAGCATTCAGCTCAGCCCAGGGCACAGGGTACAGACAACCTCAGAAAGGAGCAAAGAGCTTGTAAAGTGCCTTTGCTTTTCTTCATGCAGGATAATACATGGAGATAAACAAACATTCCTTACAGAGGCTGGTGTTACTCATCCATATTTTTGAACAATGTGTGAAAAATAAAAGGTAAATGTTGCTAAACAAGTTGATTAAAAAATGAAAATTTTTGCAATTTGTTGAAACCTATTTCTTCATTATAGGATATTTTTCACATTCACTCAATTTAATGGAATGGAGCTAGCTAGGTCAGTCCAATTCTTGTACCTTTAAATTTCTCCAAACTAGGAAAATAGACTGCACCTTCAAATACAGACTTTGGGATTACCTCTTATTGCTGTCATTAAAAGAAGAAATATCAGATCCCAACAAAGTCAGACTTTGCTAGTTAAAGATTTGGCTCTCTTGGATTTCAAGTGTAGTAAATAATTGCGCCAGCTATGGAACAGTTGTACAGCTGTCTTCTTAAGGCTTGGATTTTCAAGGAAGTGAAGGAAATGTAGGGGTATATAATCCCACTGAAGTTGCCTGGCACGTTGTGTGCAGAGGTTTCTGAGTTGTAGGAAGTTACAAGCTCTTGTAAGGCTGCTGGGAAAAGAGCACAAACATTCTTGTTGAGAGAGAGGGTAGGCAGGGATAAACAAGATGTTGAATTACATTTTGCCAAATGAAGGGCACAGGGCAGCCAAGGCAAAACTTTTTGTTTTCCTCACCCTAAACTAGACCTTTATTTTTGGCCTTTTATATGTGGCTAGCAGAGCTGTAAGGACATTCAGTTATCATAGTTGCCATCATTCTCTGAAATCTGTCCTTGGCTTTATTTGCTAGTTCAAGAAATATAATAGTATTGGCATTTTATCTATATTAATTAAACATAAGATCAAATTCCTCATGGTGTAAACACGCATGACTTCAGGAGAGCAGTGCTGATTCAGGCCAACTGAGTATCTGAGTCTCAATATAACAGGGACCATGCTACAAGAAAGTGAACAGAAGCAAACATTTGTTATAGAAACTTGTGTCACCAACATAGACTTCCCCAGCAGGGAAAAAATTATAGCTAAGGTAGATTTACAGAAGCCACCACTTTTCTTTTAATGATTTGGATATTGATAATTTTTAATCTTCTTCTCAGAACAACCAGGAGATCTATTACAGCTTGAGCCAGCCATGAAAAGCGGGTCTGTTCTTTAACCTGCCCCAATTCACTTGGACATATTTTATATCTCCAGGGATTCAGCCACGAAGTCCATTAGAGCATCAGATGCAGTGAGGTCAAATCAATTGTCCATACTGCAGACAAGGTAACCATCATTTACTGTAATTCTCCCCCGTCATGGTAGAGGAGAGGAAAGGTTAAAAGCTGTATTACCATGAGGCTGTCTCATCTATCTTTCAGTATATTGGTATTAGCTAAACATTGCTTAAAGAACTGAATGTACAATCTTAAATCTGGGCGAAACTGGATTTAATGGTTAGATTGCCAAATCAACAAATTTGCTAATGATTTTTTTTTTCAGGTAGAAGCAGACAAAAAGAGCCCTTTAAAAACAAAATGCAAACCCCTTTAAATATATTGTCACATCTGACGCAACACATCCAATGCTATAATGGACCGTTCATCTCAGGATGCCCTGAATGACTGATATTTATCCTCGCCCATATGTAGATATATTTACCTATGAAGTAATTTGCTGTCATCCCTTTAAGCTGGAGGTGCTACGGCAGACCAAAAACAAAAGAGGAAGTAAATTCGGGATGTATGTTTTGCACTGTAAATCAAGTCCTTATGTGTTTGCACTCCAGGATGGGCAATAATAATTGACTGAAGCAATCACTGCTGTGGGAAAACAAACGCGCTGGCCGTGTCGCTCTGAAGGTCAGGCCTGATGACACAGTAAGCACCTGAACTCTCACTGACTCCCGGGGAGCAGCGGTGCCCAGCGCCTCCCGCAGCTCTGCTGACAGCGACAGATTTACGAGGCTGGGATGGGGACGCTGCCATTCCCACCTCCCGCTGCTGCCTCTGCCGACTCGTTCATTTCCATTACAGGGCCGGGGCACCTCTGACTCCTGCGCTCCGTGCGGTAACTGCAGGGAAGCGGAGAGAAAAATGCGGGGCTGTGCCAGTCCTGGAACCACGGCACCCTGGTCCTCACGGATGTCACAGGGGCTGCTGTGCCCACCGTGCCCTACCCCGAGAGCTCGCCAGGCCCTTGTAGGAATCCTCTGTTGAAGTGGGAAGGCACAATGAAGCTCAGATTTATTTACTTGTCTATTTGCCTTTTCTAGGTTAATCTCGTCTCTTTCCCTGGATTTCCTTAATCCTGAGATTTTTAATTTTTTTTTTTTTTTTAAAGTAAGTGATTGAATGAAGGAGCTATTGAAATTTTCCATATTTCAGAAATCTTTTCACAGCTGTAGAAATGAGTAAATTTATTACTGTGTTTTCAGAAGCTGAGCAAACATACCCATGTATGTGGAATAGAGCCAAAGTAGCAAGAAGGTAATTTAGCACTGTTATTCTGGTATAGGTACATCAAATGTATTTCTGTGGCCGACATACATTCATGATATTCTTTGTGGAGAAAATGTGATGCATACAGTAGGAATGTAAGAGTTGGTGGAGGTTGAAATTATTAATTTTTTTTTTATTATGAAGCCTATTTTTTAAATCTTAGTAAGGTTTTAAAGCCCTGCACAGTAAATTCTAACTTCAGATATTCAGTAACTGTAAAAAGAAACTAGCAAAAGTTTTGTGTGTGCTGAAGGAGAGATAAATGTGCTTTAGATTAGGTGTTACATACCATTCACTTAACTACTTTTCCTCTTCTGCTCGTTCTTTTCATGGTTTACCTTAACACAGAGTCTGTGCGGGCTGTTCTCAGTTTGTGTTACACTATCACCTCTGAATTCATCCCTCTGAATGTCTCTTCCCAGATCCTCTGCTAATGCTTACAAAAGTGTGGATTGGAATCATCATCCAATAGAAGTAATGCCACTCTTAAAAAAATTAAGCACTAAATCAGGTAATGTTTTGTTTATTTTAATATAGAAATGCAGAAATAAATAATGGGAATTTAAATCTAAGAAGAAATAAATTGATCCAAGTCTGGAAAGAAATGAAAGATTGGAAAGTTGCTTTACTTCGTAATAGCTCAAAATTAGGGCTGCATGCAGCTTGCATGCTCTGTTGGGCTCCTTGTTCTGGAGCACTCTCAGATAACTCAGCTGAGTAGTCCCCTCTCTGCTGGCACATATTCTGCAATGCTAATTCAGAGAAAGGTTCACTGGGTTATTTAACTGAAACCAGAGTCTCAAAAAGATCAGACAAACATTGCTGTTCTTTGGCTTCAATGGATATCACAGCACTGAACTTAACAGAAAGGCTTTGGGTCTGGAAAAATGCTTACTGAAATCAATGAGAGAAAGAGCTTTAACTCCAGCAATTAACACTTCATCCTGGCCCTTTCCTCAGAAGATACAAACATTGGCTCTGCAATGCCCAGTCGTGTTTCTTAGATCAATGTGACAAACTAAGGGATGTGTATTTCCTATCTGCTCTGTAATCATCACACGTCAGATCCGACTTTGGAAAAAGAACTCTTTGATTTTTACAAGAATTCTACCCTATGCAGCAAACAAGTGTATTTTAAAGGAAATCTGTTTAACTAGGAAAATCACTAAGGAATTCCTCAAGAGTTATATATAGCTCTTAGTTGACAGACTTCCTTAAAGAACTCCTTTTTCTACGTCTACAGTAATTAAATTAAAAGTTGTCTTTTGAGTATTTGATGTTGGCACGTTGCATTTAGTTTAATTTTCTCCAAATGCTAAAGAGGTTGTGACAGTTACAGGGAAGTAGTTAGGTCTTGTGAACATGAGAGAGGGTCAGAGTCTCTGAATTTTCCATAATATGGTCAAGAGAGCTTTCTGGTTGGTACTCCTGGTCACTCTATGGGGGTGTAGAATTGCCTGCTTGTCACATCAGCAGTTGCTGCCCTGAAGTGGAGCTGATGGCATGACAGCTGCAGAGGTAAAGAGAACATCAGTGTGGGGCTTTGGGGATCAAATTCTCCTTTAAATAACCAAAAAAAGATGGCTCTGATTACGAAAAACTGGTGACATTAGGCAGAACTGGTCTGGAAGCAAGCAGGAAACGAGCAGAAGAGGAGTGTGTGAGCCAGTGTCACCCTGGGTGCAGCCTGGCTTTGGCACAGCACGACTGCTTCATGTCTGAGATGCAACAGAAAAGCTCCAGGAGGAGGTTACCAATATAATGCTTTCTTATGGGAAGTAACTCCTTCTGTTAAAACTGAAATAGTTATTCCTGAATAGCATCTTACATCTGTATAAAAATGTTTCCTACAGTGCTACAGGCTGCCAGACAAAACTGTACAGCCCTTTCTCCTTTCCTTCCCTTTTTTTTTTTTTATATGGTGAAAATTAGTAAGTGTCGATTGCCTGGCCTGGTGTTTCCACAGATAAAGAAAAATGAACTTGAAAAGCTTTGGAGTTTCTCTTCATATAAGCACGCATTTTCCTGCCATGTGCTGTATCACCTCCTACTCTTTCCAGTTTACAATATCTGATTCTCCAATATGTCACTGTGAAGTCTCATTTATAGCAGCTTATCCATTAGTATTTTCTATCTGAATCTCTTGACTTAGGTGCTCTCTGATGTCCAAACGGATGAATCACAGAAGAAAGCTGAGGCCCTCATGCTTTCATGAGACTATTTAAACCTTCTGGGCCTGAAATTACAGAAGAAAAATATGAACAATTCAAATTAGAAATACAGTTTTCATTTCTGTAGATTTCCTGATGTTCATAAATTGAAAAAGGCCCTGGTGTTTGTGACCAGATGGAAAACAACCAGCTTAAAATAGAACACATGTACAAAGCAAACCAAAGTGATTAATTAAGCCTCTTGGTATTTGATTTGGAATTGGATTTGGGCTGAAATTTGTTGTAAAAGTTTTTCAAAAGCCGAGGGAAATGTAGAGGAACCAGTGAGGGAAGTTCTTGCTTTACACAGATTCATCTGCCTTGCCTACAGATCTGTTATTAACTACCTTAAATGAGGATTATTTGTCCAAACCAGCAAAACAATGTGAAAATGTATTGAAATGAAACATTGCCTTGAAAGAGCTCCTGTTTTTCTACAAATTAATTTTTAACCAATTTGCCAGATCAATTCAAGGACAAAATTTACCAGGATTTTGAGAAACAAAAAAAGCACTGGAAATATTTCCATCAATTAGAAGAAAAAACCTGTAGGACATTGTCCTCAATGTCCTGATTTCCAGCCCTGAGTTTAGTGTTACTGCTAGCTAAGTGGAAATCTGAATGAGAAGTTGGCTTTTAAAAAAGTCAATTTAACTAATTTATTTTCATTTCTGAAGCTGAGGAAAATGCAAGCTGAGTGACAAGGAAAAAGTTATATTATTGGAACAGGAAGCATTTATGTAAAAAAAAAAAAGGGAAAACATAGGAAAACTCAAGGAAATTAGATGGTTTTTAAATATATTTTTTAACCATGCAAGATATCCCTTTCAGCACAGCATGGGATAAAGCATTAATCTTATTTGTCTGTAATTAAAAAAACTACTCCCTCATAGTCGGGAGTTTGCTACATTACCTCATATTACCCACAAAAGCCAAACTGCTGATTTTTTGGAGACAGTAAGCCATAAATTCTTTTCTATGACAATTA
Source organism: Sialia sialis (assembly GCA_009812075.1). Taxonomy (NCBI): domain Eukaryota; kingdom Metazoa; phylum Chordata; class Aves; order Passeriformes; family Turdidae; genus Sialia; species Sialia sialis. The sequence goes on along the minus strand of VRYO01001717.1, from coordinate 9,153,972 downwards.
GTTCATTACTAATCTAGACCATGTCTCCAATGAACTAACGAAGAACTTTAATATTGAAAAGCACCTCATAAATCATTTACAATAAGCCAGAAGAAATATTGAGCATTTGTAAATATGACTTCTCTTTGCAGGATTTGTCTCTGTTTTCCTTCCTGAATGCTTGCTACAATTATCTTTAAATCTCCATGAAAGAAAGCAAAGAAATGGGAAATCAGGTTTGTAGTAGTATTAGTCATCTTACTAATGGATATCCTATAGCTTGTCCTTTTTTCCACTTCCTCTTACTTTGTCCTTTCATAACTCAGCCAGACAGACTCTTAAATACCCTTTGATTGGAGCCAATGGGTCTTACATATGTAATTTATGCAGGAGTTGATGATTTAAATGGAAAAACCCAAAAGTCTTGTGCTTTTAAAAAATGTAAATCTGTCTGGGTCTCATTAAGGAAGGTTCTTGACCACAGGAGAAACTCTCCTCTTTTTATTTATTTTTATATGTATTTTTTAAAGTCATACATTTATTCATGAGATTCAGATATTTTTTTTTAAACACTCAAAACCCAAGAAAACCCCAAACTTTGGAGTCATGGTTTTATCTGTTGATTTTTCTCCAGCAGCCTCAGCCAAAACCTTGCCAGAGGTGACATGCAGGCTGCTGTCAGCAGGGAGATGCCATGATGACCTCTCTGTCAAGACAGAGCAACAGTGCAAACAGTGCCTAACACAGGAATTCCAGGGACCAGTACATTTATCTTAACCCTGACTCTGGGAATCTTCTACAAATCTTTAAAAAAAACCCCAAGCACCAATGATTAAAAAGGGCCGCTATGTATAAATCCTTGTTACCTTTCTGGTACTGTATGGAAATTAAAACATGACAGCTTTGCCTCAGCCATAATATCTAAGAAATCCTAGGAGAATGAAGGGTGAAAGCAGCATGCCTCCATTTGTGAGCAGCTGAGGCTGGCTGATGGCAAACAGCTTGTGTTAATTCGTGGTTAAGCCCTCCTGATGTAGATTGACAAGTTGTTTATTAGTGGGGTTATAACTTGAGGAGAGAGAAGGTTCCTCTGAACTACTCTCAGCATAAATAGAAACTTGTATTGATGGCTAAGTTACATTTTTCCAAAAGGGAGTGCCAGTGTCTCTGTGAAAGATTCTATATGAGGGACAGGCTTGTTTGTATTTTTATAATTTTGTGAACTCCACCAGTGTCTATTCATTTTCTTTCAAATTTGGGATAAGGATATCCATTAATCTGGTTGTCTTTTTGCTTTATCCTGCTCTGTCTTGCAAAGATTATGCTGGTGTGCTTGAGGTGCTCCTATTGATATTTCAGATCTCTCAATACAGAGACTGCACCAGATGGTGGTGAGCACACCTGGCACCTCCTCTGGAAGGAGACAGATTTTCTTTAAGGAATTTTACTATTTTACTGGAGAGAAGTACTGGGAAACTTCTTTAACCTGAAGGCTCTAAAAAGATTCAAGGCAGATTCTACTTTCTGTGTTCAATGTGATATAGCTGCATGAGAAATGTTCAAAAAGAATGCCTAGTTCACTTATAGTAACTTAAAACTTAGCTCACCAGTTCTGATTCATACCTGCTAGCTTGAAATAAAAAATAAGTGATGTCTTATTTTTAAGCCAAGTATGGAAATTAGATATGGTTTCTGCCTTTTTTCTGCTTCTAGTCTTCTTGAGTGTGTGTGGGAGAGGATGAGGAAAAGACAGACATCTACAAAGAGAAGTGGAATATCTCCTTGAAACCAAAACAGAATTCATTTACTCCTAGCATGTATTTTTAAGTGGCTTAGTTGATACCATATTTACTGCACACATATCTGGAGGCACCAGAGTGGTTGACTCTGATCAGACGTTTATGAATAAAGCAGGACTTTATTTTTGCTCCAGAGGTTCCCTGCTGATATCCCTGCTGTGCCCAGCCCTTGGCCTTGCAGCACTGTGCTGCAGGATTCCTGCTGGAATCCTCCTCTGAGGGTAACTGAGAGATGGTGAGAGAGTGGGGAACCTGGATGGGCCTTGTAAGCTGTGCCTTCTCTCTTCTCTTTTTTTACTCACTTGATCCCATCAGATTCTAGTTTTAAAATGATGACATATTTTAGAGCAGTATCTAAAGACCCTGAAGTAAATTTTCTAGATATTTCTATTTAGTAATAAGTTTAAAGTTTATTTGTTTAGTACTATATCTATCGTGAACATCATACTGGCAGAAGGCTTCCTCTATCTCCATATCTTATTTGCTCTTATTTTCACCTTAAGCACCTGAATTATTGGAGGACAATACATTATTCAGACATCTCATAAGCCAGAATTCTATGTAACTTGATCATTTTTGGGGTAAAATTTAGCTAGACTGCCTAAAAATGCTTATTGGTCTCTATGGATTTGTGCTGAATCTATTTAATACAAAGTGTAATATAAAAAGCCCTTTCTGCAGTTAATTAGCCTCCAGGTTATTGCAGGCCCCAAGGCATTGTATTTGAGTTGTCATTGCTACTTGCAAAGATCAGCAGTATTTAATTCTTGTGTTACACAAAGTAGATCCCCTATGCTTATCTGGCTAGTGTTAATTCATTGTTTCCAGACTCTATTTTTCATTTTCTTCTTGGCTATTAAAGCTGGTGCTAGAGATGAGGAACTTTGCTGAAAGCAGATGTGTTACACTGAGTCAGTATCAGTTTAAATTACAGCAGAACTAAACTTAAGGTTCCTCCAGATCTACACTACTGTAACTGGGGGCAAGATTTGTTCCTGTTACATGATAAAATTAAAACAAATAGGGTCCATTCAGGCTCCTTTGGGATATAGTAGATCTAATCTTATTAATTATTCCTGTTTTCTAAGGAGAAAACATAAGGTTTCCTCCACTTGATAATTCTGTTTTCTCAGAAAACATTTACACATGTTCCGATACCCAGCTAGCCCTGGCAGGAGCTCTTTAGTGGTTAGAGAAGTGGCAGAAGGTTAAATCATCTGACTTTGATGTGATGTTGATTGTTTACCCTTAGTGTACAGTAATATCTTAAAAAAACAAAGCCAAGTGGGTGTATTCATTACTGGCCAAACACGGCTGACAAGTTAAGGAATAAGTGACTCCCCTCAGCTGAGACCAAAGTGCTTCATTTTAATGGAGATTACAGTAAAAACCAAATGAAGTTGTCTGAGGGAAAATGATGTCTCCTGAGCCTTTCTTCTGGTTTGGCCACAAGTTAATAACACAACCAGCACTTAACAACAAAATGCAGGACTGTATTATCTTTTAGCAAATGCCATTCATGGGCAATCCAAACAGGTCAATTACCAGCAAATCTCCAAAGCTCTCCTGAAACCTCAGAAGAGTTAGAGATGCCAAGAAAATGTCTAGATGCACAGAGACAGAGGAACAGAAATAGGGCACAAACCAATTTGCAGAAATGGAACTTAACCCTTAGAGGGAAGAACTCAGCCTGCTACATATTCATTTCCACTTCATTAAATATTTATGGAGAGACATGCATGTAATGTGATTCTGCATTTTGGAAAAAGCACAAACGGAATCTGTGCTGTTTCAGTTGTTTAACCTATTTTTTTCAATCTTTCTGTATCTCACAGGTATAATGGGCAAATGTGGGATTTTCTGCCACTGAAATGTTAGACATTTGGAAATGAATATGTTCTCTTGAATAATCCTAAATCAGCACACACAAAACAGCATGTAGAGACCAGTGACAGCCTATTCTTCAGCTCAATAGCATTTCTATGACTTATTAATATTAATGAAACCTGTACACAAGCATGCGGGGATAATTGACCCCATTAAATTCCATTTACTCATGAGTTGCTTTGTAAGGTTTGCCCCTTAGTTATTATAGCTTTTATCAAGAATAAAAGTTGGATCAGCGTGTATGCCACCAAAAGACTATTTCAAAAGTAGCTTTGTGAAAAAACCCCCACCAAAACAGAAAAAATAGGAAAGGTAAAAAAAACCTCAAGAAAAATGAAGTGCTACGGTGTTTTCATCCAAACTTTCCATAGCTAATGAAAACAACCTTATCTTTGTTTTAAACTTTTATTGGGACAGGATATCAAAATCTTTTAGGAGATGAAGGCATCAGACTGTGTCTATTTTTTGGGGGGATCTCCATTTTTTTCATTTGCAGGACTTTGCTTTGAGCTGGGCAAACATGGGAAGGGTGAGTAGTATTTCAAATACATACCTGGAGATCTGGATGCATTCCAGGCCAGGATGGACAGGGCTCTGAGAAGCCTGATATAATTGAAGATGTCCCTTTAGGGCACTTTCCAACGCAGATCATTCTGTGATTTTATGGTTTAATTTTTTCCTCTTAAGTTCTGGGAATTTTGCCTTAACTGAGTTTTCTTTCATGTTTTTTCTATCATTTTTCTGACAAAGGGAATAGAAGAAGATAGTCAATCTGGCCAAGAGTAACTGATGACTTTCAGCTGATCTTTTCTTTGAAAGACTTAGCCCTTGATATGAAATTGGTTTTGCAAAGTTATGTACACCTATAATCTAACACTCCTGGACACACCAAGAAAAAAATACGCGTGTTAGAAGTTGTTTTAGTTTTGCCATAGTTACTGTTTTGTAGTAGGTATTATTAAAAATAACTTCCCTGACAGTAATTTTATAGTTTCTTGGTAATTATCTCAAACAATCATCTTTGAACAAATCTCATAATGAGATCAAATCTTGCACAAGAGCACTCAGACAACATGAGTTGTTGTATACCTTGTACTTTGCATCCAGAAATTAGCATTTTTGCAGTCCTAGCACACCTTCAAAATCCCCTTGTTTGGGGCTAAGGGCACTTGAAATAAGACCCAGAATCACATTTGGGGTGTCTAGACCTGAACTGGGTGTACACAAGACCCAATGTGTCTCCACCAGCTCCAGGCTGACACACTGCTCGTTGCACCAGAGCAGAATGAATAATCTCCAGACATGATTTACTGGCACAATTAAGGCAAGAGCACAGCTGACTGACACAGTGAACAAAAGACCTTTGGCAAAGCTTCCAGTGCAAAAGCAAAGAGAGGAAATTCACTCTTGGCACTGAGTGCTCGCAAGTACAAGCAGGATGAACTGCTGATTAACAAGCTCAGACTCTCAGACCAAATTCCAGAGGATGAACAATGGCAATAACATTCTGTTATGTCTCTCTACAGCATGCAAGCAATTTTTCAGTAAGTTAGAATCCATAGGCAACTCCAGCAGTACATTTTCACAGTTTAATTGATACATATGAGGTTTGGCTTGCAGCTTTCAAAAGAAATAAGAATTACAGAGAATTCGGTACCTTCCAACAAGAAAAGCAAAGTTTATGTATAGATGTGGTAGATTTTGATGGCTCTAACACAGCTAGGTCACTCAGTAAGGCAGGCAGGACACAGCTGTGCTTTGGAGGGTGTACACTGAACTGGGCTGCTGGGGTTTCCTCATAAAAAATGAACATGATGATCCCTCCATGGGGCTCTAGCAAGTTTGGGGGCATGATTTGTTCTACAACTATCAGGTCACCCCTCTCTGAGGGACATATTTTTCCCCACATTAATTTGATTATTTTTATAACTTCTACCAGTTTGTTTGCTGCAGCACTTCTGTTTACTGGTCCCTACCCAGGTTGCAGGGTCACCTCTGAGCCTTTCTCACATATTTTCATCTTTTTTCTTGCCTGTGGTACTGAGGTCAATGCAAATAATTGATTACACTGAACTGTTACTGGGTATTTCATATTTGAGGGAATCCCCTCTGTTCCAAGTGTAATATTTTTTTTGCACTTTGATCTGATGCTGTCCTGGAGACACTGTTAGTCTCATATAGGAACCTTACTGTCTTCCCTCACTGATTATTGATGCAAATAACATATTCGGGTTTCCTGCAATGTCTTTCTCTTCCAGAGCTGCTCCTTTTGGACCTCTGTCATATGTTGGCACTATCAGTTCACCAATTACCTTCTAGGCTGAGGTAAGTGAATGCAGTTATTAGGTTTGTGTGTTTTGCAAGTCACTCTTCAAAATGTTATGTGCCTATTTACAGTGGTTTCTTCTCCAAGTCAAGTATCTTATCTCCTTTTCTCCACAGATCAGGACATACTTTCTGAAGGACGGCTTTTTTCTCCTGGTAACCATGTTCTCTGCCTTTTGACATGGTAACTACTTTTGATATTTTTAGAGACTATTTAATGGTATACATTTAAACTGGACCTTTATTGTGCCTTTAGGCAGTCTCCACATGGATTGTGCTAGCTGCGCTTCTTTTTTAACTTAACTTTGCTATTTTAAGCAATTGTTAATTTTTTAAGCAAAATTTAAATTGCTGCAAAGCCTGAAGTTTTTTACTTTATCCACTGATGATGATTTGAATTTGAGAATGACAATGTCAGGAAGTAATTCTTTTTCTTACACTTAGAAATTGGCAGCTTACCTCTGCTGAATGTATGTGACCAGTAAGAGGCAGTGGCATTCAGGGATGTCAGTCAGTGTCTTACCTCAGCTCTCACTCCTGAGGGGAGCTCTTGAGCATCTCTGCAGAGATGAATGGTTGGTACACACTGTAGAAAATGGCACACAATGCTATCCTCTCCTCTGGCAGCTGTGAAAGAACCCTCCAAGGGATAGCCCAGGGCCAGGGAAGGGCTGTGCACAAGTGCACAGTCTCCAGATGAAGAAGCTGCAGACAAAAATATTACCTTGAGTTCCCAACTTTTCAAGTCCTGGGAGAAACAGTATTTTAGTCCTTTGATGAACCACACCATGCCAGGAGAGGTTTTCTGAACTCCATGCTTTTATATCACACATGACCTGCTAGCTGAGTAACACAGTGTGGCATTATCTGATTTCTCCAATGCTTACAGCAAAATGACTTCATAATAAAAGTATTCACATTCTCCTATACAACTTCAGATTTTGCCAGAGTGTTATGTTTCTAATAATGAAAAACATAGCTTATTTCAGATGATAAAGTAGCCATAAATAAAGAGCTCACAGGAGCAGGCTGACAAATAAACTTTTTATATGTTGGGTATGTACGGGGATGTAGTTTGTGGTGACAGCACATTGCTCAGAAAAGCAGGTCATATGCTGCTTCCTATTATACCAGTGTCAACCCAGAGAATTTCCATTGTCTATATTTCAACCAGTTCAACTAAGATAAAGATCTCTGCACAGGATTTCATAGCCTTTTTGCCTCTGTATAGTATTATTAAAAAAAGAAAGTACTGTAGGGGTCAAATTACTTTCAATATTGTTTGCGATAATAAATGTACTACAAATGGTTTTGTTTCATCCATTAATCATAATAAAAGCATAAAAAAGGCTGAAATAGATTTCAGTAAGGTATCAAGCCCTTCTCTTGCAACGTTTTGAACTTTAGGCAATACCTGCCACTGGAAACCAGACACTTCAGGGTAGGCACTGTCATTTTAGGTTGCATAATGATAAGGCAAGGATCAAGTCCTCTGTTTTAGACTACTTGTAGTAAAAAGAAACAAAGACAAAATAATTGAAAGGACAATAGAGAGAATGGTTCAGAGGGATAAGTGAAGAGGTATTCAAAAAGCATCATTCCCCATGCATGTATCCAAGAACAAGAAGAAAAGGGGAAGCTCTGTGCAGGACTGGGCTGGCAGAATGCTCACAGACAGCTCTAAGCCCAGAGTGGTTCCCAGCATCTTCCCCTGCTAATCTCTGGTCCTGAGTAACAGGGGCAGATGTGATGACAGCCCTCCCAGCACCGGCAGTGGGGCACTGCTGGCCTGGGCTGGCTGCACTCAGCAGGCCCCTGCCAGGGCTGTGATCCCAGAAGGTGTCCTGCCCTGGATGGGAAAAAGAAGTGTGCCACAGGTTGGAGAGGCACAGCAGGTGTTGCTTTAGCCTGGGAGTGATGCTCCAGCCAGCCAGAGCCCTGTGAGGTTCACCTACCTGGCAGGCCAGAGCAGGGGAACTGAACTGAAGGCTCAAATAGACAGTGACAAAGGTAGGGCAGCATCCATGGACAAAGCCTGAGCAGCTTAACTCACACTAATGGAAAAGGGATTTGAGTAGCTAAAGTCTGCTACATCAAGCTGAGATGAAAATACAACTCTCAATGTTTATTTCTGGGCTCTAAGAGGGCTAGGAGAGAGGAGAAATGATGGCTACCATACTCCTGTTCTGGAGGATTTGTTTTTACTCTCCTATTTTTTAATAACACAGAGATATGTTATTTTAAGTTTAAATATTTACATTTTTCATATGCAAACTCAAGAAAAAAATTTAAATCTGTTTGCAGGTTCAAACACTTTTCCCACACACATACACATACTGTGCCACTGTTCCCATATTTCTCCAAATATTTGTTTCACTATTTGATCTCACAGAAAACAACAGCAAACAACTACACAGAAAAAACCTTTTCTTGCTCTTTTCAAAAATTTTAAACATAATATAGGCTCTTTCTAAGAGATCAATATAAAACAGATTACATAACAATCAAATGCTCTATGTGAAAGAGCAAAAGGTAGATTCTATTCAAATTTGTAACAATGTAAAAGAAAAACCAGAAAAATTTGCTGTTTCTCTGTTCCTAAGTACCACAGAAAAATCTGCTATTTTTCTGTAATGAAACAGCATGGAGTAATATGAATAATTTGAATTCAGGAGTTTGTTTCTATCTGAACAATTTCATTTCACAAGGAAGTCAGATGAGTTCTACCACCATCACTGGAATGGGAGTCATGTAAATTCATTCTCGTTTTATGCATGAAATGATTGAAAAAGAAACATGGTGACTTGCCTAGTGCAATGCAGAATACAGTCTGAAGAAGAAATGGCCCTCAGGTCTGTGGCCATCTCATTGTGTGCATTAACCTCTAGGCTTTCCAGCATGTAAGAAAATGAATTTCCTGCCTATTCATTTTTTTTCTCTGTCCCAGGATAGCAGTAATACTTCTGAAGATATTAGCATTATTTATATTAGATGAGAGGTGTTTTTTTAAGCCAATTCATGGTTAATTTCCTCTGGGGCAAATGCTGCCTATGCTTTCCAATACTCAGTTTATGCCATCAGTAGCACTTCCATGCGTAGGCCTGTCTGGACTGGTAGGGGGATGAGGGGCAGGGAATGGGAAAACCCACAGGTTTCGGGAAATGGAGATACATCCAACCCCTTGCCTCTTCTTCTGGCCTTCCCTGAAAGCTCATCTGAGCACACGCACCAGACACTAAAAGACATTTGTTCCTTCTGCTTCATTTGAGCTGTGGAAGAGCTGGTGGAAACTGTCATATTATCTTTGGATCTCTGGGAAACGCAGAATTTTACTATTTCAGTCTACCTTTCTTAACTCATGCTTAAAAAATAAAGGAAAAAAGGTAGTGGTTTTTTGTTGTTGTTGTTCTTGTTGTTTGTTTGTTTTGTTTTTTTTTTAAATACATTGATTAAAAAGTTGTGCTGAAATGCAGAGAAGCCTTTTTTCTGAGCAGTCAGTGACCCCAAGCTACATGTAGTCCATGGCAAAGAGGCACCTAAGAACATGTTTCATTCTCTTTCCCTTCTCCTTGTGGCTCAGCACAGAATTCAATGACACAAATGCTAGAGCCAAACTGCAGTGGTTGTGGCAGCTGTAGGGGAAGGGTGTCAGCACTGTGGCTGAACTCCTCACCCGTTCCCATGGGGAGAGGGTGCTGGCAAGCACACAGATGGCTCCTACAGAGGTCACCAGAAGTGTTCATGAATACCCTACTTGCTTCTGCAAAGTATTCATTGATTCAAAATGCTTCTGAGCTTCCCTCTTCTCTCTTCTTAATAGAATTTTTATCATGCTTTTAAATCTTTGCCAATTTCCATGTGGCTGATTTAATTTAACACAAAAGAAGTGTGGGAGCAGCATTCTTGGTTCCCCTGGATAAACACTGGACTACATGCTAGCTGTGTTTGAATATGTCAGCTGTGAGCCCTCAAAGTATCAAGTCCTTCTAGGCAAAGCATAAATCTTTTGTCAATGAAAAGGGCACATTATCTGCTTCTCAGCTGTTTCTTTTCTAAAAAGATATCTGGTCTATAAGATAAATATTCAAGATGTTATTTAAAAAAAATTAAAAAATTAAAGCCAGAACACTTTTTCTTATCTATTGAGCATTTATGAGAAATCACAGAGACTGGAGATCTGTCCTCATGGCATGTCTCAGGTCAGTCTATAAATCCAGTAATGCAGGAAAAGGATTTTTAAAGGGGTAAAGAATTTAATAATACTTTGGCTTATTTATATATTATATACTTATTTAATAATATTTTTTACCTTCTGAGCCAGTCCCTTGCAGCAAAGCTACATATTAACTTCTGAGACAACTGCGTGCAGCTTTTCTGAGTTAACCAAGCTGGACAGGAGCAGTCCAAGTGTGGGATTGTGAACAGGGCTGTGTTGAACTGGGATCTTTATTCTCAGTAAATATCTTCTTGTTCCCAGCTATCTTCATACTGAAAAGTGTGAAGAAATTAAACTGATGAGTAGCCAAAAGGCACCAGATGAAAACTTCATTGATTTATTATCTCTCTATGAATCCATCTCTATGAATCTTCTTTTCCATTTTCAGCTTCTGTAGCTGTTGAATTTGAATTCTGGTACTGTTGATACCATTTCAAGGTAATTTTAGCCTTGTATGGGTAAGCTGATATGGTTACCCAGTACTGTTGGCCTTGCACTATCCCAAATCCCAAAACAACCCCAGCACAGAGCCCCACCTTTCTCTGTAATTCAGCTGTTTCTCACATAACTCCTCCTTAACCACCTGGGAATTCCTCACAGCACCATGTCTACATTTGTCAGCTTCTTACCCTGTGATCTGTCACATCTAGCAATTTCTGATGCCATATTCAGGAGTTTCTCAAGCCACGCTCTGAGGTGTGTCCCATCCTGACCATAGCCCTGGCACTCAGGCATAGCCACAGCCTGGGAGAGAAACGTGTGCATTCTTCTAGGACTAAACCAGAGTCACCACGGTATGCAAAAGGTGAAAATACCAGTTTCTGGACTGATGTGATACTCCTTTCCCATGCTGCTTAGTTCCTGATCACCTGCAGAATGACTTACTGGAAAAAGAGGATGCACCATCTGGTCCCAGACAAAGGCAGACCTTGAGTTAAATAAGAACTTGAAAGGGACATAAAGGTGTTTGTGACAGCCTAAGAAACTGGATGCCACTGCAAGATGCTGCTGCAGTGAATGATGGGTTCAGAGCTGACAAAATAAAACTTTAGAGTTGAGAAATGAATAGCTTAGCAGAAGTGCCTTTAAATGAGGAGGAATGGAAAACTAAATGAAACCATGATGATCATCAGAAGTGTACCTAAGATTACTTATATTAGATTTGGATAGATCCTCAGAGGAAAATAACAACATCTCGGTGTAAAAAAGATCAGGCACAATAGCAAAGTGGGTAGTCCTAGAAGCGCATGGGCCTTTTTATGTGCAATTTTGGAAAACCAACTTATCCATATATGATTTGTTTCATTATTGTTATAGAAGGTTTTATCCCATTTTTATGATTTTAGGATTAATAAACATTATCCAAGTCAAGCATAAAATGAGTAGCACCTCATTCAGCACATTCACTGGAATTTCCAGTGCATTTATCATTTTCTTCTGAAAGCATGGATATAGCAATGATTAGAAAACAATATGGCAGGAAACTCTTGATGTTAAACATTTGAGTTATGTATTACAGATTGCCTCAAATTCTCTGACTTTTCAAATTTAAATCTTTTCAAAGTTTTTCTGAAGCTTTTGGCACATTTTCTCCTAAGTATGTACAAGAAAGACAGAAGATTCATGGAGGACTCTAACCTTCTGTTATTGTTTAAACACTGATGCTTAAGGTTTAAATTTACAGAGAACAGACCATTCTACATCAAAACTAAGGTGTTGCATGTTTATTTACAGACCAAGCTCCAGTAGTAATGTGTATTTGTCATGGAAACTGATTTGAGTTTAATTCTAGTCTTTCTTTTGCACCAGGAAAATGTGAGTTTCATTTTACTTGTCTCTGTTTTCAATTATAATTTGACAAAAGAAATAACCACATTACCTATTTGATTTGCCAGAACTTTATCCCAGCACCACCTGTTGAGCCCTCGGCACTTGAATTCTGACATATAGCAGAGAACAAAATTATGCAGTTGGCATTCTAACCAGCAAGGATGCCAACAAAAGCATAATATAGCCTTTGTACTCAAAGCACAACAAAACATATATTAAGCTACCAACTGCAAAGGTTTAAGCAAGCCACATTTAATTATACATGAACATATCTTTCCAACAAATAGCTCAGAAGAAAAAATGTTATGGAAGTTAGAAAGAACTCTTTTGGTTTGCCTTGGTAAATACTGCAAGCTTAAAAAAATGAAGTTTCACAATACCATGTAGATTTACATCAGAAACAGCAAGAGGACAGCCAGCTGGCTTATTTAAATAGATGGATTCAACACTATCAGTTTCCCAGCTTAAACAAAATGCCTCATGTTCACTTCTGGAAGAAGATCTGACCTGGTGCAGCCCTGGTATCCCAGGAGGGTGCAAGAAGAGGCTCCCAGCATTTGTCTGGATCCAGAGCTCTCTTCTGCAAGTAACTGGGACTGAAATAGAAGGGATCAACTGAGTCCTTGATGCATGCTTCTGAAAGCAGCACTTTGCCACAAAAATACTCACAAGTGCTTCCTTGGCTCTCCTGGTCTGAGCACTGCACAGAAGAGGGATGGAAGCTGAAGGAGGTAGGACAGGCCAGGAGAGATGAGTTAAAAACTCTGCTCCCCAGATCTGCAGAGGTCTGTAAAGTGAAGTCATGGGGATTTGCACACTGGGAAGGGCTACCAGTGGTTCCAGCAGGGATCTTAGAGCTTCCAGAATTTGTTGAAAGATATGAGTCAAATCACTGCACAATTTTTAAGGGACCATTTTAAAATACTGGTGATAGTGACCATTCTCAAGCTATTCATATGTGATTTGTTTCATTTTTGTTATAGATTTTATCCAATTTTTATGATTTTAGGATTATTGACAATTCTCAGATTTTTATCACGTCCCCAATAAGTCTACAAGAGATTTAACTGGTAAAAAAACCCAACTAATTTTGTAAACATGGGAACAAAACAGCTGTAAATCACGAAATAACAGGAAGTTTTTACTTACTGTGTTAGCTTTTGAATCCTGAGGTACTTAAGTAATCCATTCCAGAGTGGGCTCCTGCAAGCCTAAATGGAAGAGGCACCTCCTGACACCTGTTAGATCCCTGAGATACAAAATTCTTTTGTCTGATTCCTGAAAGGTATTATATGCAAACCAGAAAGTTTAGTGAGAACATCCTCTGATAGAAAGTGGAACATCTCCTATTATGTTCAGAAAAGTGGAGAAAGTTTTGCATGTGGATTGCTTTCTTACCAATGCATTCCAGCAATCAGCTCTCAGCAGAAATTGCAGGATCTCTGTCTTTGGAGGGTTCAACTGGACGGACACAGCATGAGCAACCTGAAGTAATGAGACCTCTGCTGAGAAGGGGATTGAATGACCTACAGAAGTTCATTTCAGCCTAAATTATCTATAATTTGAAAACTGACCTAAAGAAATCAGGAAGGTTTCCCTTGCTGTTATTAAATTTTAAAGAAGTGCAACTCGTCTTTTTTTTTTTTTTTTAAGAGACTGAAATTACGTGTTTAGTATTTATAATAGCTTCTAAAACATATATTTTGTGATTGGGTATGTAAACGTACTTTGATTATTTAATTATTTTTACTTTAGGGATTGATTAAATAGAAGCACATACGTAAATGGTCTCATAAATATACTGGGTGCCTGTGGTGTCATTCCAATCAGTTGATGAAAGTGCTTGCCTTAAACTCTGAAATGGTAGCTTGAAACTTACCCCAATATCTTTAATTTTTCTGTGCTGAAAATGTAACCTGACAATTGTTAATGAGAAAACCTTTCCTTCAAATTTGTAATAGAAACTGTAAAACACTTTCTAAGAGACAAGCCATATTTAGGAAAGCCAAATCTAGTTGATCTCTCCTTCTCAATTGCAAATATCCTTTGTGGTAACCACATTTCATTCAGGAGAGTAAGTACACAGGAAGTACACATATGACAGATAGTTTGGCATCATCCACTTCTGGATTTCTCAGATGTCTAACAGCCAAGAAAATGTTCCATCCTTTTAATTTCTTTCAAATAGCTGATCCTTTGTAGTATTTACTCTAAATGAAAGCTTCAGATGCAGTATCTGGATAGTGTTTGAAAAGGGCATCAAAGAACTCTCCTGTAATAGAATCCAGCACCTCCTAATTTCACCCTTGTTCAGAATAGCTACAAATGCTTAAATTGCAATGTGGATAGAGCTTTGAGTCTTAAAATTATAAACTACTTAGAAAACTCACTCCAGAAATGCACTGTGTGGTTTACTGCCTTCCACAATCTCTCTAACATTCCTGGCACTTGGCTGCCTCACAATAGCTTTCAAAGGCACTAGAAACACTGAAACACTTCCTTGCCCAGCAGACATACAGGAGAGCTGCAGGTGGATTGATTAGCAGGTTGAGCTTGACAAGTGGAATTTTCACCCTTGACTGCTGTTGTGAATTTAATGAACCCACCCTGAATATTTGAGGCAAGTATTTCAACTTGACATGGAAGTTCTTGCATGTAAAACAGACATGAAAATTATGAAGCTCTATAGGTAGATTATAAAGAGCTGTACAAAAGGCAGCACCTTTTCAGGCAATTGTTAAAGTCTGCTACAAGTAACTCAAATGCCGCAAATATTATTTAGCTCCTTTTTCACTAAACAGGTAGTTTCTATCAGTGCCTTGTATCATCATATAAAGTGGGATTCACTATTGAATTTAATTCCACTTAATTCTGGACCATTTGGGAAGCACCAACAGAATGAAATGTTGATGGCTCTTTCATTAGTTTAGTGTTTTGTGTCTGCAGTACTGCTGCAAGGGATTGCCCTCACTTTGCATCACATTTCTCTTATTTGAGTATTCTGATAGTGCACACACACACCCACACACACCCTTCAGACATCCCTGACCCTAGGGATCATTCCCCTTTAAGCTGAGTTTACCTGTCACTGAAGGTGATTGAGGTCAGCTGGCTTAAAATGACTGATCTATAATCCAGACTTCCTGAAGAGATAATTTAAATCCAAAGACAGTCTCATAAATTTCCAGGGAGATCTTAGTATCCTAAAAATAGACTTGACGCCACTCCAAAGTTTAGCCTCTGCCTTGACAAAGAGGAATCTAAGTCAGCTCTGGTGCAGATCCTTCACAGGAGATACTTCTCAAAGTTCTCCTCAGCAGCCTGTGTCTTTCTTATTTCTTGGCAACTTGTCACTCATCCCTCTGCCAGCTTTCACTGATACTTAGATACTGCAGCTGATGAAGGTGGGAGAGATAAAGAACTTCTCTGTATCTCCTCCTTGACATCACTATTTGTGCAGATACTTCTGTAAAACTGTGCTCAGGGTGATTGAAGCAGGGCACAGACTAGTATTTGCATAGGACATAGAACAGAATTCTATAGCAACAGCTCTAGGAGTTTATTGTACTTGTAGAATGAATCTTGGTGTATTTTTTTGAATGACCTATTGAAGATCTACACCAAGAGCAACATTTGCTATTATATTCTGTGGAGTTTTTGCTGGAACTTGTCCTGTTCTGCTTCCTGCCTGTCATAATCACATCGTTCCTGCTGCAACCTGAGCCCTTGACTGCTCTGGAAACTGGTTGAGATTTACCCAGTACTGCTTCCCAACACAAAGTGATTTCCTGTCTCAAATGACTAAACTGTTGCATTGAGCAGAGAAGGACTCTAATTTCACTGTCACCCTCTGAGCTGGCAAGATGATTCATCCATTTATTTATGTGCCGAAGGCTGCTGTGAGGAGCAGGCTTTGGAAGGGGCACGCAAGCAGGTGATGATTTCATGTGGCAGCACCTAACACTGCCTGCTTTCATTGGCACCTCCCCATGTAGGCAGCTGTGCAGACCAGGCAGCTTAACAAACACTCATGAAATGACCATAAATTGTGGTCAGAGAATTGCCTCCATTCCTGGTTGTCTTAAGAGATATAAACGCATTTTACCACTGTGATATTGTCCTTTACAAAGGGGTAGCCAACGCACAAGGGACTTCTTCCATTATATGGTAGTAAAAGCAAAATCACTACGGCTCTTGCCAAACTTGTTCAAAGTTTAGATAGATTTGGTTCTATGAATGTGGTGGTAAATTATACCCAATATTTTGGGTACTGGCCCGTACACCTCCTTACATCTCAGCAGTGCTTCTCACAGCTTTTAAAACAGATTTCTAAATTCTGTTTCATTTTATGTGGATTACAATGCTTAAAAAATAGACCACATAGAACATAATTTTAGCTCTGTAAAACGTGGCTCTTCCTGATGCTTTTTTTTCCCCCTCTAATTGGAAACAATAGTGCTTTTTTTGGATGCTGCTGTTCTAGGGTTATCTGTTGCCTCTGAGGGCAATTGCTCCTCTCACACTATTGAAATAAATCATCTTGTGATGGAGCTGGAGAGGACACGATGCTGTACTGAAGCTGGTACATTGGCAAAAGCCATGGGATTTGTCCTGTCTCACTACCAACTTCATTAAATTTCTGTGGGTTGGGTAGTTGAGTGAAATCAATAGAGTATTCTGATGAACTTTCAATGGACTATGAATGTTACTGACAACAAACTATTTAGTAATAGTAATAGTTTGAGGCTGCCCCTTCCCCTCAAGTTTCAGCATTATATAGGAGAAAGTAACATAACCTGTTTTAAAATCCTAAACCATTATCTTGGAATGTTTTATTTTGAATGGCTGTAAACAAATAAAACTTCATCTTTCTTACATGTCATTGGAAACAATCGAACCACTAATATTTTGTCAGAAGGAAAGTTTGCAGACAGCAAGCTAAAATATTTGCTTGTCTTTGGCACTCTAGTATTTAAATGTGGGGTGTTTCAGGACTGTCGATAAGTACAGGACTCTTAACAGGAGTTATAAGCAGAGATCAATAGTTCTTCCTACAGCAGGTCATTGGGCACATAACTTACTGAAATGGAAGGCTCTGTGCTTTTGACCTCCCTCCTATCTCAACAAATAAATCTGGGGTAGGGCAAGCATGTCACTGATCTTAGGCTTGGGGTCTTCTGGAAATCCCTCCATTAAGCAGAGCCCCTTGAGGAAAGAATTAAATTTGTTTAACTGTGTTTGCATACGAAGCATAAAGTTGCCTCTGATAATGGTTGCATTCACAGAAGATTTGGGCTCTGTTCTACTCCGTGGGATAGATGTTGCTACCCTTGTGGGCAAAATCAGGCTGGGAAAGCTAAGCAGGGGTCTCAATACGTGGTCTAAAACTCAAGAGAATTAACCTCCCATAGGGAAATTTTCCCTTCTGAAGCGCCCCTTCCTTCTGATGATCTTTTGGAGGGCCAGCAGATCCCAGTGCTCAGCAGCCATAGGTGCTGCAGCTTTACACCGGCAATTCAGTTTTACACCGGGAATTCAGCCGTCTGTCGCCACAGGTACCAGCGAACGCACGCCCGTCCGCCTTGGCCCGGCAGCAGCGTCCTCTGCTTCGAACACGAATCCGCCGCACGAGCTGGCCCGGGACCGGCGGCGCAGCGCGGCTCGGCTCGGCTCGGCTCGGCTCGGCTCGGCTCGGCTCGGCCCGGCTCGGCTCCGGTCCCATCCCGGCCCGGCCCGGCCCGGCCCGACGGGAGCGGCGCCGGGTGGGAGCGGCGCGGCCGGCAGGGGGCGCTGCCGGCCTGCTGGGCCCCCTCAGGAAGCCGCAGCGTGCGAGCGGCACAGCACACACATCTCCCTTCCACTTTCTGGATTGAGTACAGAACTGGAAACCTAGCACAGCTATCTCCGAAACCTCTTCCTTGAATATCTCAAATGAAGAGAAGAACATACATTTGGCTCTGACCTGGTGCTTTTTCATCTATGCATGTGTTTTCCCACTGTGCATTCCCTGTGTTGCTCTGAACTTTGTTTCACAAATGCCTACATCAAAACCCCCACAGATACCTCTGGGTACATTTATAATACTTCTCTATTCTTTGATTCCTTAGTATGAAATAAACTGAATCAACCATTTAGGTTTACCTTTCTATGCTTAAAAATAATTAAATACGACAGCTTATGGCTTTTCTCCTCTGGATGGCAGTAACTCCTGCTTAAACATTCGTGACCCATGACTGCCATATCCTGCAGCAAGGGATTTCCTTTTGTTTGTCAGTGTGCTATCCAAAAGAAACATTTAAGTTCATTCCTTCTATGTTTTTTCGAATTAAATTTGAAAGCTAAGTAAGCTTTCAAGGAAGGAATCTGTTTAATGTAAAAATCTAATTGCATAGGTCCTATGTATAAAACCAGAACAGGAATCAGAAGAAAGGAATTGGTGCTGCACTTTAGTATTTACTTGTATCCAACTAACTGTTTCATAAAAATGACCTGATGGTGTTTAGAAAATCAAGTTCCTTGACATTAAACAATGAAACAGTACCAAAGAGACAGAAGTGTCCTGAGAGTGTACCAGAACATCTGCCCCTTTAAAATGCTCTCATTGTACCAGCACATCTGGATTTCTTGACTTTTCATTACGACATAAAATTTTAAGACAGAAAATGTATCTAGTAAAGGTGATTTACAAAGACTCACTGTGCATTTATGCAAGTTAAACAAGAGGTATGAGCGGGAATTAAGCCCTTCTCCCTTCACATCTGAGCAAGGAACACTTTTTCAGTAACAAAGCTGGATTTATATGTAGGACTTGTGCCTCCTCACCAGCCAGACTAACTCTATTGCCTTGTTTTACTGCTGGTGCAAATGAAGCAGTTCAGAGCAGCAGTTTTCAAACATCAGTGACTGTGTTTATGTAAGTGAATCGGCACTTCCTGCTGATTCTGATCAGTTGAGGTCTGTCCTTCAGAGCCAGAGTGACCAGCCTGATTTCTGGGGTGCTCTAAGGGCAGTGCTCCACAGCTCCTCGCTCAGCAGCAGCAGCATATGGAAATTCTGTTTCCTTTTATATACACATACATATTATTCTATTTCTTTGAAAATCTTACCTGTTTTCATATGGAGAAAAAACCCTTGGCTCCTAGAATTAAGAAAAATGTTTCTGCCCACATACTTTTCAGTAGAAAAAAACCCTAATTTGGTAAGTTTATGTTAATATTTCCAGAATCAAGACATTGCTTATATTCTCTCTCCAAATTGCTAATGCTCAGGAAAATGAACTTACTTAGAAAACCCTATTTCTACAGCTATTGTCCTGATCTTTAGCAGCTCAGTAAGGTGCTGCCCATTTGCTTGTCCTGCCTGCATCTGAATGAGGGAAATAAAAAGTTCAGTAGTACACGAACTGATCCCATAAAAGGCCCTATTCAAGCACTGGAAACCCTCTGTGGTGACAGAAACATCATTCCAGCACTGGAAACGAAGTGCTTCAGGAAGATGCCATGTCTCCTGAGATTCTTCAAAAGACAGGGGAGCAAACTTTGTTACTGTCCTTCTGGAAAAAAGAGTGGCACCTACCTGGTGACATGAATCCAGCTTCCACAGTGCAGAGGGAGATGGAATCACAGACATACTGTGTTTGGACAGCTTTGTTCAGGTAATTTTGTTGAGGGGTGTAGCAGAGATGCTCAGGAAGCTTTCAGGCTTGATGGTATCAGTGGGAGATAAACTTCAAATTACTCCAAGCTAGCGTCTTGGGCTCTTTTTTTTTTTGGAATGTAAGGAAAGCTGAAAAATAATAAAATGGGTGCAGCTAGTAAGATGATTTTACAGTTTGCTGCAAAACTGAATTTTCAGCCTTTCAAAAGAAAAGTAGAAGTAGATAAATTATGTTACTCTGGTTTTACTGTAGGTCTACACCTTTGAGATCTCCAGGTTTGCTGAAAAATTTTCTCTGAAGACTTCATTAAGTTCTGGCCCTGACACCAATTTGTCAGCAAAAGATAAAGCATGTAGAGAAGCTGACCCAAGAGGTTCCTCCTTAGCACACTTGTGAAGGCCTGTTGCAGCTCATACGGAGCTCAGGGGTAAAAGAAATACAAAAAAGAGGGACAGCCCCAATCCATTGAACAAGTAAAGGGAAAATACATGATCTGTGGCCTGTTTTCTGTTCTAATAAACAGAAAACTCTCTCTGCTCTCTCCCACTGCAGTGCCTGGGTTTACCATGGCAGTAGGTAAAGGAAGGAAAGGCATTGTAAAAAAAAATAAAATGGATTAAATGGTCAGCTGCAGATCCATTTTCACTGTATAATTTTCTAAGTATAAGCTTTGTTCAGGATGTGGGAGGAATGCTTCTGCCATGCAACAGTGGCCTACCAAATACCTCTCTCAGCCCTATGAGCAATTTGAACAGCATTCTGCATGGTCTCTTTTTGAAAAAGATGTAATTCAGAAACCTCCCCCTTTCCCTTAGCTCCAAAAGATGTCTGTACAAGTTTCCTGGATGGTGATGTGTACACATGGTGTAGTAGAAATACAGACAAAACACATGGCAGCACTGCATATGTTTCAAAACCATATTTTGCATCTCCCTGATATATCAAAATGGAGTCTGATGGAAAACCAAGACACTTTCCTGTGTGATGCTGGGGGCCACTGTGACAGCTGAGGTCAAGAGAGGAGAAGACATGCAAGAACACTTCTGGCTGAGTTCCAGAATACAGAGATTTCAAGTTTCTTGTGAGGACAGAAGAGCACTCTGCACTTGTATTTCTAGCTGTTGGCACTCCAACTATACCCAGCCAGACAGAAGGATTGGTTATAGCTAGAGCTCAGTTTGAAAGGAGATTTCAAACAGATTAAAAATTCCTATTCATTACAAACTTCTAAATTAAGTGAAACTTACTGAAAGATTGTTTTTTTCTGAATCCTGAATAATTCTTTGCATTGTGATCAGGGAATGAGGTTATTTTTGGCTCTTAATTTAGAAACAATGTATGGATTTATGCTAGCACTCTTAATGTCCAGAATTACAAAACTGTCAACAGTTTGTCAAGAAAAAAACACTCACTCTGGACTTTTTAAAAAGAAAAACAACTTAAAAATCTGTTTGGGACAGCATCCCTGTCTCTCAGACTTAAGACATCTTGCAACTGTAGGAGCACAAATGTAAATGCAAGATGACCTGCACTGTGTGCAAGGAATGTGAAGTTTTTCTGAAATGCCTCCTTCTATTTCCCAAAACTAATTAGCACGTGCAGCCTTTCAACAAGGCTTTCTTGCTTTCTCATGCAAATGCAGTAGCAGGAGTGCATCCTACAGCACAGGCCTGGAAATGAGGGCAGGGTTGCCTTTTCGGGTCCCTTCTAGACTTGCTTTCTGTACGTGCTTCATGAAGCCCCTGCAGTGTTACACGAACAGACAGCACAAATAAACTCCAGCATAGTTACCACTACTTTCAGGTTTGATTTACCTGAGCAATGTCTCCTTGGCTTGTCTTTCCATGTAGCATCATCTGCTGCTTTGACCTGCAGGAAACCAAAGGGAGAAAGTTTTCTGTGTGGGATATACACTTGTTTTCAAAAGAACTTTTGTATAAAACCCCCAATGCTTTCTGTGTTGCTGGAGTTGCCTGAGGCAGCTCTGTCATTGTTGATAATACATTAAGCACAATACATCAGCATGCCAGAGAAAAAGATTTCCCAGGATCAGCTATGCCCTTTGTAGAGCAGTAAGCAAGAATGACTAAGGTACAAAAGGGCATACTGTGGTGAAGCTTTTATGTGAGTGGGGACTGCAGCGGCAGAGAAGACATTAATGCCTTCTGTAAGCCATGAAGAAATTAGCAAGAAGTATAAATGGGAAATCAAAGACAACACACCCAAAAAATCACCTGGACAACAGAGCTGTCTGAGTGATCCAGAAGCAAGAACTCTGTTTTCATGTGATGGCCCAAATGGCTGCAGAGATGAGGTTAGTTTGGCATCCAGGAACTCCCTCCTGCTGACACTGCTCAATCAGAAGAGTTTACTGAAGAACAATCTGAGAAATATCTTGAATCTTCAACCCCAGTTTTTGCATTAAATTAAACCACAGTTGTTCAATGGTCAGGACTGTAAGTGAAAAGGACAGAGTCAGTTTGCAGGAAGCAGATGTCCTGTGACGGATGACCAAGTTATCTTTAAGCTGATACATGAACTGGTTTCTTTGCAAATCAGCAGAATGCAATGTCCAGTTGCTATAGCCTCCCCGAGTGTACTGTGTGCATCTGCACTTTCTACTTGATTTCCTCTGCATTGTCCCCTGCTGTACTCTGTGAACCTTCCTAAGGTTACAAAGGATCTTCCAAGTTACAAAATTGTCCCTGATAAAATTGATACCATAGTGGTACTTTTTGATAAAACTATTAGTAAACCCAAATACTCCACAGTTCTTGCTTGTTCCAGCCATATTTTCACTACTGAGACGGATGTATTTGATAAAAAAACCAAACAACCCTCCTCTACCTTTCCTGCCCAGTCCCACCCTGCCCCCCCCTCGCCCCCCCAAAAAAAATAAATCAGGCCTATAATTATTCCATTAGCAGCAGACTGGTGATTCAGTAAACCAAAGACATGAGGATACAAAGCTTTGCATGAGCAAATATACCCAGTGTCTACGAAATTATAAATTTTGCACTGGCAGTTGTTAAAATCTATTCAACTGTTGATTTTGGACTGCCTTTGTAGAACTTCTTGCATACAGGAAAGTTTCACTTATTTGAAGGTAATCAGCACATCACTTTCTCCTTTTCACATTGTTTACATCCTTACAAAATGACTTCTCTATCATTCTAGTCAAATTTTGAAAGCATGTAGTTGCTCCTCTCTCCAGCATAGCAATATCCCCTCAATGATTCCTCCACCTCAGAGGGATGCAGTAACAGGGTGTTTTGAGCTGCACCCCAGTGGCCAAGGCTTTGGAAAACCATTTGAAAGGCCAGAAAGTGCCAAGGTCTACAGAGTGTGCCAAGGTGTTGGCTAAGGGGAGTGCCACCGCTTTGCTTCAGTAGTCACTCCATTTAAGGGTGTAGGGGCTGCCAGGGCAACCCAGGGCCATCCATCAAATCCTTCCTGAGAGCTAATCTGCATTTTACACAGCAGCTGCAAAAAGGAACAGTGATGCTAAATCACAGATCAGCAAGCCACTAATGTATCTAGCCAACATTTTTCTTAGATTTTTCTCCAAGATTAAAGGCCTTCCTTTGGTCATCTTTTTTGGCAATATAGAGAAAAGAACGTCATTTTTGTTAAAGGATGTCTTTTGTTAAAGAAATACTCACTTTTGACTGATGGAAGCTATTTGCTACATAGGGAATTGAAGGAAATGACATAATTTGTTTAATAACAATTAACATGAGAGTTTTAATAACAAATAAGTGATTGCATTTGATTTCGTATTCTTAAATAGCATTAATCAATAGTATCTGCTGGCTAAATAAAATCATCTTCCTTCTCCCTGAATGTGGTCCCCTACTGAAACTTGGAAAGAGAAAATTGCAGTTGGACATTATGCCACCTCAATTCTGCTGGCCTTTTTTTCCTGTTTCTGCCTGAGTGAGATGTTTCATTGCAGGGAGCACCTGAGAGGCCTTCAGAGGAGTGCAGGGCTGGAGAAGAGCAGCTCAGAGCACTCTGCCTTGCTCACATCACCACAACAGCTCCAGAGGGAAAACACTCCTGACACGGCATTTCCTTCGCTGCATCCTCAGCCACTGTGTGATGGGCAGGAATAGCAGCAGGTGACACTGAAGATTTCAGCTTTAATACCCAGTTCTATGAGGCAGCTTCCAACAGGTGAGTGAAATGAAAAAAGAATGGTGCTTTTTTCATATTGATAAATCCAGCTAAACTGTGAGCATTCCTGAAAGTGTGCAAGGCTCTGATAAGAGCTTTATCAAGCATCAACTGGCTGCCACGCTGGCCCCCTGATCAGCTGCTTTTCCTAGCAACAGTACCCAGACAATAAGCACACATCTGTTGAGGGAGCACTTCACTGTCAGGGGAAGTGCTGCTACAGTAATTCATGCTTGAGACCAGGTGTGAACACGGACAACCAGACCCCGGATTGATATACACAAAGATGCTGGGACAACTGAGGATCTTTTAAAGATCCTCTTCAGCTCAAACTTCAGTTCTGCCCATCTGAGAGTCCCTCCATTTTCATAAGCAGCTCACTGGGGAGTTAACAGAAATAACTATTAATAATTAAACAGCAACTTGTGAGAAATGTAATTTCCAGATGTGTTTTTACTACAACATGTAATTAAGTTTTAACTAGGTTTATTCAGCTTTATAAGGATTTTTCAGAAAAGCTTTAGTGGGAATGTAGAGGACAGAACTCTTGAACTAGAAAAGAAAAAAAAAAGGCCCATGAATATAATTTCTTTTGTTACAATGAGACTGAGTTTGCAATTTCTTGAATTAAACTGGGACAGACTTTGAGAGTCTGTCTCTCAAAGATTTAAGAATTCTGAGAGACTTCAAGCACTCAGATTTTCATCACTGGCATTATTAAAATCCTGGCTAAGAATACTCTTTGTCTTCATATGAATAAGGACTAATTCCACTTAGGAAATACAATATTTTGATTTAAAGGGAATTAATTTTGACCATCAGAAGTGGTAGGAAAATATATCTTGCATTGAAAATAAAAGCCAGTCTGCCCATGGAACAGTAACATATGCTGCTGTCCATATCTGTGCACCTCTTCTGAAAGAGGTATGATGCAGCTAGTACTAGGGAGGATTTGTTTTTCCAAGTCCAAATGCACAGTATCATCATCTAACTGAATTACTCTTGCCAGGAATGGACTTATACTTCCCACATAATAAAAATTACTTGTATCAAAATATCAGAAAAAGGCTGTACACAATACAATACCTGGATGGATTTGCCAAAGCATCTGAAGGAGGATTATTAATAGAAAAAAGGTGAACATGCTGCTTTTAGGAGAGACTTCATTACCTCACAAACTAAGCAACAGTTGTTTCAGAAAATCAAACAAACCCCATGGCTGATTCCTCCAATTTTTTGCCATCTGCATCACTTTAAAATAGTCACATAGAAATGACATATTTGAAACCTTGTGGTATGTTTTTAACAGAAAAATTTAATTCTCATTCAGTGTTCTGTGAACAAAAACTTCAACACTTCTAAGAAATTAAAAAAGAAAGTGGTGAGCACATAAGGTTCTTGCTTACATCTGTTAGGAAGCAGAAAAAAAATCACAGAACCCCAGAAATGTGAGGAGTGGAACAAGAAAATTGGATAAAAGAGCTGTATCCCAAGGACAGGTATATGATGACTATGAGTCACAAGAATTTACTTCCAAAAAAAGTCAGAATGCCTTATAATAATATAATAAGTAAAGGATGGGCTGTACCTTTCTACGGAAGTATTTCAGAAAGCTCCACTGAACTTTTTCCTCCTGAAATACTTTTTTTTTCAGGTTCCCTAGGCAAAGAGAATGATCTAAGCTAATATATTTCACTGCACTAAGACAGGGTGTAAGACATGTTGTTCAGCCTGCAGTGCATTAAGTGTATCTGGTATCCAACTGATATAAAGCAACTCTCATTTCTCAGAGGACAGAACCCCATGGCTCAACTGTGGGAGTCCAGATTAAAAGATTTACAGTACATAAAATCATTATAATACTGTCTTACGTGGAGTTGTGTGTCATCCTCTGTGGCTTCAGTGATAGGATTTCTGTCTCTGGTATTATTTTCTACTGGTTGGAGCTGTGAACATTTCTTGTGCTGTTTGGAAAAGACAAATCTTAGATATTTTAGAAAACAGTAATATATGGATGCTTCATAAAGGATATGTTGATTCATTAATCTAAGTTTTGAAGGATTTTTGTGTCTAATACTCTCTTATTTTAACATGTGGAGCTATAAAATGATTTACTGGGGCTCTGGAGCCTTTATTTTCTACCTGGGTATTCTTTGCAGTGGTCAGGTCTGACCGTGTATTGTTATATGTCTATCCACCTTGTGAACTTCTCTAGAATAATCTAACCCAGTTGGTTTTGACCTTTTTCGATTTGCAAACCTCTAAATGTTTTCTAGTAACATTATGAGCCCTCTCTGCCCTCTGAGTTTGGGATAATGGGTAATAGCATTGCTTTGCTGTGTTACTTTGGAGGGACTGCCTGGAAATGGTCCCTTTGCAGTAGTTATAGGCCGGAGGCTCAAAACTATGTGCAGTACTATGGCCAAAGTCACAACTAGAGTAACTTGGCATAATTCTGCTGATTTCAAAGGAAATATCAGCAGTTAGAATGATGTCTAGTTTATTGTACATTAGCTGAGGAACTTCCCCTGCCTTTAGTCCTCCTCTTAGATTTCATTGTGACTGATTGAGCTCCACTTAAATGTAATTGTATCTCCTTTGTACTCCTTACTTACTACTCACACTAGAAAGCATCAAAGAGCCCAAGAGGAATCTTAACAAAAACTTGCATAGGAAATCTCATCAGAAAATTCCTACAATTTTACTTGATGCTTAATCCCAGATGCATCCTAGATTTCTAGTTTTTTAAGATGCCTCTTCTGTCAGGTATTACTTTCATCTCAGTGGCACAGTCTAACACATGCACAACTCTGATAGAAATTATACAGTTAGTAACATAAATTTTTCTTGACTTCTCTGATCAAGTAGTTCTACTGTTAAAGTCTTGAGTGAGGTATTTTTGAATAGAGTTATGCTGATTTACACCAGTTGATCATATGCCAAATTTTCCCAATATGCTTGAGGCTCTTCAGGAGTGAGTGCAAAGGAAATAATGTTCCTGTTTCTTATGAAAAAAAAAAGCACAAATAGTTCAGTAGATATTAAGAACAGTAACAATTAGGTCTGAAATGTTAATAACTAGATATCTTTTCCGAAGATAGTGAGAAGTATTTACATTTAAAAGACAAGAAAATCTCTGAAAAATTAGAGAAAAATGGAAAATTGTCTTTTATGCTGTTGCTGTGTAGCTCACTTTGCAGCTCCATCACATGACAATGAATAAGTAAAGAAAACTATTATTATGCAAACTGCTCCAGGACAAAAGGGTATTACATATCTGGTACAAAAGGGGATTTCTTTAAAAAGCACAGCACATTCAGTGTTTAGGGTTTGCAGTTGAAATTCATGCCCTCGCTTGCCAATATTATCATGCAGCTGGGTATTATGCTATTGCTTTACTCTGAGGGGAGAAAAAAATCACAATAAACATTTTCAAATGGGTTCCTATTAAACAGTTGTATTCTCTTATGTGGCAATATCAGTTTTAATGATTTTTAGCATTTCTTCTCTAGTACAAAGGTCACCATAAAGACTACTACAGAGAATTTGATTGCAAACAGAAAATGCCAAAAATTTGCTTCTTTTGACTCAAAAAAAAAATCAATGAGAAAGAGTTTAGGCATTAGTGTTGAGAACTGATGGGATTAATAATATTTTTTCTCTTATTTAACAGCTATGAGACAGAACTCCATCTTTTTGTAGAGAAGGCTGCTGAATTGCTTGTATTTGTTCTGTAAAACAAGAGATTTTTTAAAAATTGTAATTCCAATTTATTTATCACCTTTCCAGAAAGTTTCTCATTTTTAAGTAAAAACAAATCAGCTGATCCAAAACATTCTGGATGAATAATAGATGAAATGCAGTCTCAGAAATCTTCATCTCTTTATGACATGACTAGTCAAGCAGTAATTTGGATGAGTAAATCACATCTGTCTTTACAGGGTTGGGTGTTTCCTGCACCTTCTATATGCAACTTTAGTCACATGATTATTGTGAACCAGCTTATTAGGCATCAATATTTTTTTTTCTAAAACTCTTTTAAAGGATTTTTTTTCAGAAAATAATAGCAGGTCAGAAAGTACAAGTCAAACAGTTTCAGAGGAACAGCTTAAACTGTTTTTCATTTGCATATGCCACCTTTCTTCTCTGGCTCTCAGATACATTCATCTCTGGGTATCTCCAGCTGTGTTTTCAAGTCCTTATTTCTGATTTTGTTTTCTGTTTTTCCCTGAGTTGCCTAAGCATTGTCATTATAGACTCCTGAAAGATATGTACTCTCAGTGATGTTATGTACTAAAATACAAAGGAATGGCATAAAATGAACAGTTTTGTGGCATAGGGGGAAAAAAAAGCTATGAAATAGTCACTTGGCAGGAATTAGTACAGAAACCAGTCTGAGACACTGAGCACAGTATGGCATCCAAACATGCAGTCACACCAGCATTGGATGTATAACAGAGTTAGCAGAACAAAAGAGATCTTTGAAAAGCTGTATAGCAGTCAACATACCTTTTGAACATATCTTAATTTCCTTTATATTAAGCAAAAGTACAACAGATGCCACAAAATACTGCCCCAGTCTCACTTGCTTATAAATAACTGTTCTTTGTGGTGCTTACCGTCTTCCAAATGTTTAATTATTTTGTCTTGTTAGGTATCAGGTATGTTAGGAAAAGTACTGATGACAGAAATCTAATCCCAAATTAACACTAAATGGTGTAATTAGATGTGTGCCAGGATCAGCATTGAGACAGATGTTATTTGCACACCATTTTAGTCCTAATCCATGTATAAGAAGCAGTTATTGAAATTAACTACACATGATTAAGCGTTTTGATATTCTCTCTTCTACTGTTTTCTCTACTACTAGTTACTGAAAACATAGTTCCAAACTTATGTGACAAACTTACATCAAGGATAGATACATGCATTTTGTGGTCATCAGTGTGGATGGTGCTTATGCTCTCTACATCACTGCAACCTGCTTAACTGAGCTTTCACCTTTCAGAAACTAAAAGAGAATCAGCAATGCAGATCTCTACCACTCAGAATACTCTGTGCAGCACCCGGGCCCAAGGCCATAGCTCTTTTGAAAGAGCTTATTGAAGGGAAGTTTTGGTCACAGATGCTTGAAGAAGTTCAAGGTGCGAGGCAGATCTTTGCAGTGCCATAGCTGCTGCACCAACATGGGGGAAGTCTGCACTGCTCCAATAATTTTGATGGCTGAAAATTTTTCTTTGCTTGTAAGACTGCTAGAAGATGAGCCATCCTGACAGTTTTGTTTATTGGCTTTAGTGGAATGTAAAAACTAGATATCTGTCCATAATGGCTCAGATTCCTCCTTGGGAAATACTGACTTGCCAAGCTTCGTGTTATTCTACTTTCATTATGCTATTCACAGGATTAGGAGAGGAAGAATTTTGTCCATGAGGGGAACTGGTTTGGAAGTGATGTTTTCATTCAGAGGGGAGTTCTGCTGACAGGCTGAAATCTCTTTTCTTTACTGAAGAAAAAGTCTGAACCTTCCAAATTTAAAATAACAAAATTGTATCCTAAACATTTGAGTTAAAGTAACTAAAAGGAGTAATTTAATTTCTGAAATGATATAATTCTTGTGTGAACAGTGAAGCTGCATAATATGTGATCCTTGATAAAGTTTGTAGCTGTAACAGTCTCAAAAATTAACTTTCCTTTTGGATTTAGATAAACATTTCTTTACTTTAATGCTGTTCTTTTAAAAAAAGCAGTAACATGGGAAAGTCAGGCTTGACTTTGTACTGGTGACACTCAGATAAGTGGTACCACAGACCACTTTAAACAAGTGGCACTTTTAGCAGCTCAGAGAAAATGTCTATAGGAGAGGAATCATGTGTCTTCTCTTCATGAGTTACTGAGACATCTCCAAAGTATTTACCAATCAGTTTCAGGATTAATATTTTGGAGGTGATACAATGTCTTCCTCCTCGTGCTCAATAGTCACAGTTCACTTGACTCAGTTGTTGTCCCATCTACATTTCATGAAGGAGGGAAGGAAGAGATCTGCTATGCTTCCTCTGCCCTGGGCACCACTTTGTGTGGGACAAGCTTTGGAACATGTGACATGGGGAATGCTGTGTAGAACATCCCATGAGACTGGCTGGATAGTGCCCCTGTACAAACTTGCATAAATACTAGTTTGTTCATACTTCCATTTAAGTAGGATTTAGTTTTTTCCACATAGAAACATTTTGATTTTTTTTTTAATTCTTGGTTTTTCTGGAATAATCAGAACAACAATACATTAAAAGATTAAGAAAATGCATTAAAGGAGACATACTAATTGCTGGCTGTGATTAATTAGTGATTGTAAGCCCACCCACACACAGAGCTTCAATTGCTAGTAATTTACTTGCATGAATTCAATAGAAGCAGACAAATTTCAAAATACCTCAATTACTATTATTTTAATTGACAGATAAATCTGTCTGTTGTAACTGCTCCAAAAAACTTAACGTTTCTTAAATTGGTAGGAGATAAAGTAGGATCCTGTTGCCTAGATTGATAAGGAACCTGAAGCCTGCCAAAAACCTTTAGTCAACACACTAAATAGCCTTCCTTGCCACATTTTGCTTTCTGCCTCCCAAAAGAGTTTCTCTCATTCACTTGTCTGTAGCAAAGGAGAGGATTTATTGTTTTGTTTTCAAGCATTCTTCAGTTCCAATGACAGGAAGCCATTCAAGGCCTATGTCAGATTCTTGACCACTTGGGGAACTATAATGTGATGACTTCCTAGGGAATTAAGTCACATGAACTTCACGGCATTTGGGGTTCTGGCAATCCCTGGTACTAACTCAGGAGTGAGCTTCTCACGCTACACTGGAAGACTTCTGCCTAATGCAGCTTCATGCTCTTGCTGCTCCCCTCAAAATAGATCTGCCAGACATATTTTTGCTTCAAAATACTATTAAAAAAATTCTTCAAATCTTCTAGGCCATGCTGTTAGCAATTATTATGTATTGTCTGTTAATTGTCCTAATTCTGCTGAAAGGTGAGGGTCAATTCTTACAAAACAGTGCTTGCAATTACAGTATCACAACTGTACACTGACCACAAGTATTAAACCAGGGCACATGAGAGAACATGGTTTATCCTTTGCTTCAACCATCAGTATGGCTTATGAACATGGTTTTAAAATAGCATTATCTAAAAAACCCCAATGTTATTAATCACTTCTTACAAGACCTTTAGAGGTTCTCCCTTTTCCTGTTCATAAATCCCTAATCTTTGCATTACATTTTTTCTCAGACAGGAAACAGCAACAATTGATTTACATGGCCAATATCAGCTTTTCTCAGTTTTCAGTCCAGCTTCCTCTGAGATCTCATTGACCTCTAAAGTTCAACTTCTTCCAAGAAAGTTTTCTTTGGGATTAATAGCCTTCAGGATCAAATCATCAAGTGCCATAGACATTAGCTTCAGCCTTTCCACATAAACTCTTATTTTCAGAGGTTTATAGTTTGAATTAAAAAAAAAAAGTTTTAAAACTTCTTTTGAAAAGCTCAGTCTGGAAGTGATTTCAGTTTTTAAGAAATCTGCACAATGCTGTGGTTGTTTTCAGACTGAAATTCTGACCAAGACTATGACTTGCTATCTACATCCCATTGGTGCCTGACTTTCTAAAAGTGCAGATCCATTCCTGAAAAATTATGGAAAGGCAATCTAAGAGGGTGTTTTAAAAATGGTTATCCCATATGCTACAGATTTTCAAATTGGATCTAGTCCCTGCTTCTCTGGAAGACAGTCTAATCACTTGAACACCACAGTATTTTTCAGAGGATTTTAGCCAGGCTGAGATGTGAGCCCAACTGCTCTGTAGTGATGGAGGGGTCTCAAGGTTTTTCTGTCTGCATGCAGAGTAATGGAGGAGCCTGCTGGTCCTGCAGTTATTGGAAATGCTGATGGATGGGGGATGAAAACTTGTAGAAAGGATGCTCAAGAAAACTTGAATTGGCAACATTGGGGAAACTGTTGCCTCCTGCTTCTTCAGGAGCCATGGGAGTGCTCCAGCGACTGGTGTGGAGTACCAGGAGGGACAAGTGAGGAATGGGAGGAGGCAGGCACCTTTTCAGCATCCTGAAACGAAATCTCCACCATAATTAGAGATGCTTAGATCAAAATCATCAGAACTTTCTTCTAGTTTGCACAATTGCCTTCAGAAGGGATTTGGGGGCACCATGTGGAGGGAAGGATGACAGAGACGTCGTGGAGTTTCCAGTTTCCTTTGTAGGTAATTCCTGTAAAGGGATGACTTGGTCCTGAGTCACTGCTGCTGGAGATGGGAACACAAACACAATCCACCATGCAAATGTATTCAAGGCCACTGGCTGCAAATGTTGTTGCTTCAAAGCAAAATCTTCTCAGCTGAGAGGTGACCCAGTGCAATATGCTGTTTCCTATGACCACTCATTCTTTCCACAACAGAAATGTGAACAAGCCAGAGGCAATATTCTGCCCCCAACTTCCCTCAAATTGGTCACCAAAACTAAAAATGTCCCATCAGTCTTTCCACATAAGTACAGCACAATTTCCTATGCCTGTGTCCAGCAGCAGGAAGACCATTTCATTTAATCAATATAAATAGTAAATTAAACACTTGCCATGTGAAGGAAAAGGCCAAGGCATCCTCTTGATTATCCCCTTGTTTCAGATGTGTCACTGGTACAATCCAAACAGATCACTCTTATATTCATCCTATGTTTTCAAATGGAAATATATTTCTGCCCAACAACAGAAGGCATCATCCTCTGAAAAATGAGGCACCGGTAACCATGCAGAATTGACAGCATCTGAGTGGGAAATACCAACCTTCAGATCTTTGGGAGTGCTCCATTTGAAGCTGATCCAGAAATCTTTTTTTTTTTTTTTTTTTTTTTTTTTTTTTTTTTTTTTTTTTTTTTTGGGCAACAGCTCATTATAACTAGGAAAATTCAGTCCAAACTCTGAAGCTTCTTTTGAAGGCATAGTGGCGGGGGAACCTCAGAGACAGGATTAGAACGAAGATAAGGAAGTAAATTTACAGATGTCTGAAGGAGCATTTTCCAATTGTAAGGAATGGCATGGGATAAATCTTCAAACTGAGTGACTGAAAATCTAAGAAGTCAATGAAGGAGAGGTTGGCATCATGGTTTAATCAGTGAAAGAAGTGATTTCTTGGTCCTGCATGAGAGATGATAGGTAGGATGAGGTGCAGGCTTTGAAGGTGAAGACAAGCTGCTTATATCTGATAGAAAAAGTGTGTTACATTTGACAGCCAGAGCAATGGGCTAGGCAAATGGTCTCTGCAGTGCTATGATGTATAGAAGCATGCTGAAAAATTGCATTTTTCAAAAGCAGAGGAATGGCTATTGAAATCATCAAGAGAGCTTGGTGATTACGCACATATATTAATTCTTGCATGGTAATGATCACTAAGTTCTATAACTCGCTTCCACAATACAATTATTTTTAAAGATTTTTTTTTTTAAACTTGCACTAAGCATTTGTATGGGAAGGTGGGAATTTTATTGGATATTTCTAATAACATTTCCCTTCCTTGACCCTTCCTGGAGAAAGGGGAAATCTTGCAGGGAGGGGACTACAGGGTAAGGAGATGTGATTTCCCTTGGACAATCCACAGAGAGGACCAGGAAGTCCCTGCCTGCAGCATGACACAGGCACAGTGACATTGGCACGGCCCTGTGGCAACCCAGGTAATTTCCTCCCCATTACCTGCTGCCAGGCTGCTTTGGAGCACTAGAGAGTCTGCTCTTGTAGCAGGGCAGCCCTGAGCAGGTGCAAAGGCAGACCTCCACATGGATGTCTTGTCCCTGCTCTCACAGGGACCAGCAGCAGAGCATTTGTTAGGAACAGAGTGGGGCTGTGACTTCATCCCTACAAAGCCTCCAAGCACTTGGGTGCATGTGCCGGCACCACAGGCATCTCTGTCAGGAGGATGTCAGGAAATGACAAAAATACCTGTGAGGGTTGAAACTGATACTTGCTCAGCCCCTAAGGAGAATTCTAGTTCATAATTCCACAGCATTCCCATTTGGAACCCAATCCCAGCACTGAGCCAGTTCCTGGGAAAAAAGGAGTTCTCTCCAAGTCAAATGCAGAAAATCAAGACACTCAGACAGCTCTTTGAGGGAATCGTAATTTAGTTAGCACCTATCCTAACTTATTTAACACCTATCCTAACTTATTTAACATCTATCCTAATTTAATAACGCCTATCCCAGAAGGGCTCTCCTATGACAGTGAACACCCTCTTGGAGCATGGGGGCCGTCTTGGGCGAGCCTCCTGGAGACCACGCAGCATCCATGGTCTCCTGGGGACGACCGTCTGTGCCACCAAGCTTGGGTTGTCTCCATCTGGCTCCGGCACAGCATCCTGGGAGCCCTGGGGTGGACACTCCTGGCTGCAGGACACTTGTGGCTCTGCCACCTGCTCCTGGGAATGCTTCTCTGGTTCCAGCTTGGCTCCCATTTCTGCTTCCCAGCTTTCCCTGGCCATGGCAACATCCTGGGATGTGCCAGTGCTGTTGATGTCCATGGGATGTTGTTGATCTCGAAGGGAGCAGGAAGGGCTGTCCAGGCATTCCTCCATGTCCATAAGCCGGAAGGGCTTCCTGAGAGGCTTGGAGGGATCGAGACCTCCAGGAGTGAATCTCTGGAAGGGAGGCAGGAACTTGGAGCGAAGGACGGGACTTGCCATCTGGAGAATCTTGAAGGACTGGAGGCTGTCAGCAGGAATGGGGACTGTGGGAAGCTGCTCGCAGGGATTCGGGGTCTCAGCAATGGGCAGCTTCTCTGATGGAGCGAGGCGGTCGACATCAGGGAGGGTCTTGCAGCCTTGGGGGTTGTCAGAAGCAGTGGAGGCTCCTGGAGTGCTGGATCTCTGACAGCCTGAGCTTCTCAGAGGGATGGTCGGTCCATGACGGAATCTCTTCAAATGGCTGGAGGCCATCCCAGGGATGGCAAGTCTGGGTGGGAGCAGCCTCTTGGAGGGACGGAGGCGCCTGGAGCAGCGGGATAAGGCACAACAGGGCAGGTGGCCTTGCTTCCCGAGCTGCTGTAGCTGTGCCCAGAGTGCCTGCCACATTTCAGAATAAAGTGAAGCTGATGTCCCACATGGAACCCAGAGCAGCAGCAGCAGCCTCTGCAGCTTCTTGGCCATACTCAGGCATGGGCCGCAGCCACAGGGGACGCTCGGGGAATTCGCGGGAACATCTGGACACTTCCAAGGGGTTGCACAAGGCCTGGAGGCCCTGGGGGCCACAGGGGTTCCTGGGCTCCTCCGTGGGCCCCTGCCTTGGACTCTGGGGTGCTTGTGCAGCTTCTGAGTCTTGGCCTGCTGCCCCCGTGTTGCCCGGTGGCCAATGGCCCACCAGACAACCACAGTGGCCAGCAGCAGGACAAGTGCAGCCAGCAGGACACTGATGTTGCTCATGGCTCCGGCACGTGCCATTGCAACTGCACTGGCAGCTGTGAGGCTGGCCCAGTATTTACAGGGATGGCCCAGTAATGTCACAGTGCTGGGGCCATGACACTGGGTACACATAACAGCCCAGCCTCATGCCAGCGTCACACCCTTTGTGCCATCACACCCCGCCTGCCTCAGGGGCTGCAGGATCGGCTCAGCCCTGAGGGTGCTCATGGCCAGGATAGGCCTGGAAGTGAAAATGGGAGCCCAGTCCATGGCAGTGAAGCATTCCCAGAAGCAAGGGGCATATCTGGAAGAGGTCTGGTGCCAGCAGTGTCCACCCCATGGCTCCCAGGACACTATGGCAGTACCAGCTGGGAACAGTCTTTGACCTGTGCCTAAGAAAATCCTGCAGAGATCTGGAGTTCCCCATGTCCAGGGAGCTCACCTGACCTGGCTGCCAGCTCCAACTCCTTATCCTATTCCTAGAATTCCTGCTGCAGAATGCCTCTTCAGCTCCCTTGGAGGTCCTTTCAGATAGTGGAAGGCGCCGGGAGGCCTCCCCACAACCTTCCTTTCTCCACACTGAGCAGATCTAACTCTCAACTTGTCTCCACAGTAGAGCTGCTCCCCTTAGTGACCTGATGGCCTCCTCTGGACTTGCTCCAACTTGCTCCTCCTGATGTTAGGGACATCAGAACGCTAATCTCTACTCCAGGCCTGGCCCTGCCTGAGCAGGCTCATTCCCAGGGACAGGATCCATGGCCAGCTTGTCAGTCCCAGCTGCTGTAACTGGGCAGGGTTAGTGCTTCCACAGAATCACCAGAGTGTTCCCCAGGCTCCCTCCCAGCAGCCTGAGCTCACCCCTCGGGGCATCTCTGCTGATGTAAACTTGAATCCTGCATATGGGCCACCTGCAGTCTGGCAAGAGGGTGCCCGTGCCAGCCTCTCCCATCGCCAGGCAGGGGCAGCAGGCGGCCTTGTGCTGCTTCCAGCCAGCTCCTGCCTCTTGTTTTGTGTCAGCATTTTCATTGTAGCATTCCTTAAAAATTTCTATTTTATAAGAGAAAAAGATGACATACTAACAAATCCTTTTTGCATGCAACTCTTTTTGGTTTTGACTGAATCTTTTCATTTAAACACAGCACCTGAGGTCATTCAATACTCACATCCATGGCAATTACATGATGTCTTAGCTGGTGGTCTCAGTTTATTCCTCTCTGCACTCTGGTAGCTGAGGACAGGTTGTCCTTTACAACTTGGAGATAACTCTGGAAACTCTGTGCTGGATAACGCAGGCATCAACCTGCTAAATGCACCACACCTCTGAGACAAAGATTTAACAGCGCTTCTCCACTTTGTTTGACAGTACTATATTAGAGTGGTTCTTTCTGTAATACATATTAAATTAATTTTTTTTCCCTGTTGTAGCATATCCTTCATTCCCCCAATGCAGAGACTGGTGCATACACATTTTTCCAGGGCAAGGCTTTTTCCTATTAATAGACAACTTGGCTCCACACACTGAGATGAACGAACCAGGTTTGGAGTGCCTAATTAAAGGGACCATATGTCATAAGCTATAGTATCCTGTTAGATGGGAATAAAATAAAGAAAGAGTGAGAGGAAAAATAGCTTCCTGCCACTAGCTTGACCTCAGACTGAAATTTTCAAAGATGTTTATTTAAGTGGGCTCAGAACTATTTACTTATTCTGTGCATCATGTGAAATTATGCATATTTCTAATGTATTCTTGATGGAGGTGCTGCCTCAGAAAAAGAACTTCGGAGTGTTACCACAAGACAAAAATAACACAGTGATCCTGATTTTTTTTTTTCCCTGGAACTGCCTTCAAAGTGTGGCCAGCTTTTTCTGCTTTGACTTTCCAGCTTGTAAAAACTGGAATACAGTTGTTTACTGTTTATTTAGTGTCCTGTGATTGTAGGATATTGCAAATTTTCCTTTGCTAATGTAAAATACACTGGTGCATGAATGTCCTTTTTTAAAGCAAATTATATTAATTACTATTATTGTTTAACAAGCCCATCTCAGCTGCACAGTTCAAAGAAATGTGCTCTTTCAGACCCTTAGGGTGGTTATATAATCAGCATTCCTCACAAATATTTGAATGGTTAGAGCTAGCAATCATATTTTCCTGGCAAGTTGTCCAATTTTGGGTACAAACAGAGTCAGAACTAGAAAATGTAAAAATCAGCATTTCCATTTACTTCCTCCTGCTCATCTCATACATTTCTACTGGGTTTTTTCCTTCTCTGCTTTGCCTTTCTGTAAATATCTCTGGAAAAGTAACATTGCCAGATCATTTCATTCAGGTAAGGGAATGTGTAAGACCATGACCAGTTGATGGGCATACCTGTTGCACTTCTACTTTTAGGATGTGCCATTCCATACTTCCAGCTGAGTACCAACTTCCATTCTCCTTATGATCCAATTGGCAGTCACGGGTTTGTGCTGGTATGAAAAAGAGAAAAGGAAGACAGTTCTTACTAACATAACTCACAATTTAACTGTTTTCTTCTTACACTCCTTGCAACCAAAAGCAGCAGAATAGAAGATTTACTGTATCAAATGAAAGGGAAGACTGCTTGGAAAGAAAAAATTATTGGTCTGAGGAGGAATTTTGTTTTAACCAGTGATTATTTGGCTGCCTTATGAATCTGTAATACTGAATATTGCCTGCATTCAGGTAGTCAAAAATCAGAAATTAATAAAATATAACAAATAAAAGCCATGTGTAGGGAGAAAAATACCATTACAACAACTTATTCACATTTACAAATATTACAGACACTCCTCACCTTTCCTTTTGTCTTAATTTATTTGGCAACATAGAGCCTAAAGTGATGTCCAGAGTTAAGAGCCCAACAGCTTTGGAAATAGGGAATAAGGCTGATTTTAATCAACAGTAAAAGTTATGTAATACAAAGGGCTGTGATGGAGATAAAATATTCCACTGCCTTAGTCCTAAAAACCCTTTGGTGCTTTGTGCCTGTGGGAGGTGTCCATGAGGACCAAACCCATGGCTGTGGGAACGCATCTCTAAGGGGAAGAAGAAAATTTGAAACATAACCTTTGATTGCAATTTAGACATCTCAGTCCTCCTGTATTTCAGTGGAATACATCACCCTACTACCTGGAAAGTTCTGGTCATTTGGCTATTTGCCAGCCCACCCCAAGATGGATATACTCTGTATTCCAATGCAGAGCTCAGGGCCTGAAGTCTGAGTCTGAGGCATATATGAGTAGGTTCACCTGCATCTGTGCCATGGTTCCTGTACCTGTAAATATTTTGGTATTTATGTTTTAAAATATCAAGAAAAAGAGTTTTTTGTTTAATGTTTTCTCGTTTACTTAGACTAGTGGAGATATAATTTAAGGAACCATATTGGCATGTGTCCTTGGAGTCTAGCAAACAAGACTCTGGAGTTGCACTGCTGACTATGGTCAATGCAAAAGAAAAACTGAAAAGTCAGGCTTTGGCTAGCTGTGTGCTCCCTTTGAAGAAAGTACTGTGATTGTTGGCAGAGAAAGTAAGGAACTAGGACAAAACAAGGAAGAGAAGAAGTTTTTTTTCTTTCCATCAGTCAGCTCCTTAATTTTTGCTACCAATATTAAATTCTAATTTACAAGTTATACATAAATGTATTTGTATATTATTTCAAATTAAATTACAGAAAATTTCATTGCTTGTGAGTTGATCAGTCTGAGTATTGAGAGAAGGGAAAATGAGGCAAAAAACCATATGAAGCAAAGGTCAATTTGCTGTCAACAAAAATAGCCCCAAGTCAGAATGAAAAAAAATTTCCATTCATATTTAATATATTTTAACTCAGTACATATTTCATTCATTTGTAATGTAATTTCTTATTTCAGAGATATAGGCAGAAATCTGAAATACTTAGGCCTACAACTTTGGTGTTTCAATCCCTAAATAATTAAACATACCAAAAAATATATCCTTGAAAATGAAGAGTGAGGAAGACCTTCCTGTAGTCCTTCTTCAACAATAGATTTTGGATATAACTTGGATCATAAGATGTTAAAATAAAAGTATTATACTGAGAAATGTGTTAATTGCCCCAATTATTTAAATATAACATCTCTTAAGACTCTTTATGATAGCAAAAGGATTGATGTTATGAGCCAAGCTATTCAAGATCTTTCCTGAAGCAACTCTTACAGTCCCAATAATTATAAGCAAATTTTGAATATATAAAAATAATTTTCTAATGGGCAGCTGAAAGATGTGGATACTTTTTAATAATAAAAGAGAAATTACACAGGCATACCCCATTATAAAATGTAACCAACTAATGGTAACTTGTTTCAAAAATGACGGGCAAGTTTCTCATAGGAAATAAGGGGGAAAATGTTTGCAAACATTTAAAAAAAGCACTACTTTTATGTTATCACATTATAGGTTCAGTTCTCACCTCAAAGGAAAGCAAGAATTCAGATTTTTGTATAAACAGTCTCTAAAGCAATGGAGGCCTCTATGAGATTTCCAAGAATCAGTTTTAAAATGAGAATGGAAAGAATCTACTTCTGCAAAATCTGTCCTTCCTGCAGTAAGACTGCTAAAACAGAACCTTTACAAAAGGAATACAGCTAAGAAAACTGTAACAAATTTAGGTAGAGGTAGAAGATAACAGAGTCTATTTGACTCCATTTCCACTGATGTAATATCTTTCATTTATTGGAAGAATAATACCTTCTATGCATTATATAAAAATTCAGCCTTCCTTCTTTATACCACATGTATATGGTACTGATTCTAAAACTAATCTTTTCTCTGCCACTAAGGAACACAGGTGGAATCGTGGGCCCATGCCTAGAAATATAATATGAAAAATCTGTGAAAATAAAGAGAGTCAACCTCAGAAAATTAAGTAATGTTTCAAAGAAAATAAAAATTAGGCAGCCAGAATTTGTCTTTAAAATTCTGGAGTTTTGTTAGATTATATCCCAAGAAAATCACATGATCAACCAGGTTTTGGAGGAAGCTTTATTTTTAATATTTAGGCTAAAAAATACATGTAACTATAAATGTAGCTCAAAACCTCACTTAAGATAGTATCACCATAAACATTAAGGTGGCCCATTCTCATAACCAAAGTGCAGATAGGAGAGAAATCATATCAGTCACTGGAATTTTCATTTCAGTAGCAAAATACCCTCAGCTACAACTTCTTTGGAGGGCCGCTGAAGGCACTGAGTCCTGCACAGAAATTAGTCCTTAACCAGGACTAAAAACCAGTGTGGCAAACATCCAAACAGGCTTTACTGCAGTTTGACCCAATTTCCTAATGACAGTCAGCTTTATTCTAAAATCCTGTAAATGACTGTGGTCATCAACAAATGAGACACTGGGATTTCACTTGCTGTGAGTTTCTGCAGGGTAAAAAGCCTTGCAGGATCTTCCAATGGAAGATTAATGGATATTTATTGCAATGTTTTTCCTCAATAAAATAACTGCATTTACTTGGTTGGAGAAGCTGTGATGCTGCTTTGGTAAGTGGTGCCAAGTATGATCCTGAAGCAAGAGCAAGCACGTGGTGTTTCTTTGTTGATCCAAACAGCAGACAGTAATCTCACAAAGCAGAAAGGGAGTAAGTCAGTATTTGATTTATGGTCTCTCTGGAAAAAGGTCATCTTACTGTGGGATCTGAGATTGAACCATGGAGTATTTAATTTTTTGTGGGAAAGAGCCTTCCACTTCCTCAATACATAAAGAACCTAGCTGAACAATCCAGTTCCTTGAAATATTCAAGGGTGTCAAACCTGTAATGAACATATTAAATGTTTTCGCTGATCCTTTTTGGGCACTGTGAAGACAGTGTCTGGCATGTCTTAAAAACTGTACAGCTCAAGAGCCAAAGAAAATAGGAAAGGTAGCAATATCCAAGAAACTTCCTACTCCTTTTCACTTGGTGAAAAGATCAGGTAGTCTCGAGGAAAGCACTGTGTGGTGGAGAAAAAAGGTTTGTGTTTTTGACATTTTCTTCAGAAAAAAAAGCTACAAATTTTTATTATTACTTAGGCCCATTAAATTTGAAATAATTAATTTTTAGACAACAGTGTTTCCCAGCTGATGTGTATCCATAAGGAAAATGTCCTACCTCTGTATGTTTTTCTTAATTGGTGCTGTCAGATGGAAAACACTCACCCCACTGCAGTCTAAGGACTGAGTATCTGGTAGAGAAAGATTTTGGAGCCAACATCCAATGAATGGCTTAACCAGAATTTATATTTGATTAAATACATAAAACATAGTCCCAGCTTGGAAGAAAAAGCCTTTTTCAGGAATCAGAACTTGTAATGCTTGTTGTATGTCTTTTTCTTTCCATCCCAAACCCAGATTTGCATTTTACCCTAAATCTGACCAGTGTCTCGAAGTGTCTAAATGCTCTCTTGTTCCTGAAAACATACAGTAATTTCACGCTTATAAGCCACACCTTTTGGACTGAAGTTTCTAGCCGACCCCAGAAGTGCGGCTTTTCACCTGGTGCGGCTTATATATGGACAAATTCTGGAGAAATGCCAACCCGGCAGTGCAAGGAGGGCCAGCCCAAGGTGAGGCAGGGCCAGAGCTGCCACTGGGGGACGGGGCCCAGCCCCTCTCAGAGCCGCTGCCGTGCCGGAGCCGTGCCGGCCCAAAGCGGGGTGGGGCTGGCTGGAGCTGGATCCTTGCTGGGATAAAACAAAAAAAAAAAAAAGAAAGAAAAGAGAAAAAAAAAGTGCGGCTTATCACCCGGTGCGGCTTATTTATGGACAAATTCTGTGGACTTTCCAGCAACCCAGAAGTGCAGCTTATAACCACGTTTGGCTTATAAGTGAGAAATTACTGTATTTGTTGAAGGGTGATTTAAACCCTTCCTTTCTAGTTACATTAAGTTGCATGAGAAACCTTCTGCTGCTATCCATAGACCTATCAGGGACAGTGAAAATAGAGCAAATGGTCATGATATGTAAGTCATTGACAGCACATTTATTTTTTTAACCTTTTAATGGGAAGAAGACCTAAGACATGAGTCACAGGAAATTACATTTTAGTTTTTAAAAGTATTTGTTATTTAATGAAAATATACTTAGGGCCAGTCAGGGACAGAGTCCTGGTGAAATTTCAGCAGAACTCTCTTGATAGCAGCTGAGAACAAAGCTATGGGTGGGCTGGTAAATCCCTGTCTGGGGCACTGACTGTGCCCAAGAAAAAGGGAATTACAAGGAGCATGGGGAATCTCAGTCGTGTATCTAGCAGGGCCTGTGCTTCCATGCCCTGTTCTTACTCTAGAACCAGTACAGTAGCAGCATATTAGGGACATTTCCTGAAATGGATATCCACACCTCCATCAATAGGGTCTTGAAATACTTTGAAAAATAACTATTAGTCTATCTTTGCTTTATTTCTGTGAGCTATGGACAAGCTCACTATTGTGATGCTGCCTCTGGATTCTCTTATCGCTGACAATAACCAAAGCACTAAACCCCACTGCTGTGTTCTGCAGGGGGCAGTCTGAGCAAAGCTTTTATTTTGTTTTCTAATACTAAAAGCTGGGAAGAACTGTTTTGCCAAACCAATATGTAGAACATTAATGATCAATGTCCAAAATGTTTTCAGTGCTGGTTAGCTAGAATTATTTAAAAATTTGTCTAGCAGAGTATTCAGAATGAGTCATGTAGAAATGAGTATTTATGTTCCTCTGACCTCAAACATTCATGGCCTTGTACAAGGTCACTTAAGGAGACTGTGGAAAGCTTCCACATAACTTACTTCTGGATAATTTCTTTCCTTAGTTCAGCAAGCTGCATATGTGATATACAACACATGGTTTTTGGTGCTTTCAGAAGCATTTTAAGTTCTCGTAAAATTCAGTTTATAGCTATTTAATTGTGAATGATGATAACTGAAAATATAGAAGGAATGTTGGTACAGGGAGACAAATTGCAAGGAACAGCATTTTGCTGTTGCTGCTGAGGTTATTTTTAAATCTGGCAATGATTCTGTCACCATTACACACACTGTTTTACCCAAAAAGATATTCTGAAAACAGCATAAAATTCCCAATCCAAAGATTAAGAATTTCAGAAGAATAAAATGCAAAGGCAGCTGTCTAGGTTCTTGAAAATTTTCTTGGATCTCCTAAAATTGTTTTTCCAGAGCTACTGTCTTCTGCATTTTCCAGACATATTTAGAGTCGTTAAAATGTTTCTGAGTGTGGTGGTTTAACCCCAGAAGGCAGCTAAGCACCACACAGCCTATCATCCTCTAGGAGGAAAATTAACTCCATCCCAGCCAAACCCAGCACCGAGATACAAAAGCACATATTAAAGAGCATGATTCACATCAGGACTGATGAGTCAGCCACATATGCAGCAACAAAATGAAGCAAATGAGAGGAAAAACTGAAATGGCTGTACAAGGATTTCCTTAAAACCTGAATAGGAGAAACTTGGTTACACTGAATATTGTGTTTCATACAAGGAGTTTTTTTGCCATTGGAAAATGTGGACTAGCAGGCAGAACCTAGAATGATGAAATTCCAGTACTATACATTTCCAGAACTATACATTTCTGGAATTGTATGCACTTCTTAGCAGCAAAATGAAAAAGTTCAGAACTCACAACTTTCTAGCACTACATTTTCAAATGTCAGACTGAAAAAAATCTGCTTTTTCGTCCTGCCACAGATCAAATCTTCAAATACATGACTGTCTAGAGTGAGAATAATATAAATACCACTGGAAAGAACATTCTTAGATAAATGAAACATTATGAAAAATGTAATAAAAATTATATTGGTTGGAAAAAATCGGAGGGGGAGGGACTGAAAAGGAGGGAAAGCATTAATTCACCTGAGTTAGCTTGGAGGACAAACATGACGTTCTTTGTTTATTAGGTTCCACTATGAATTTTCAGTTGCTCTTTAACCTGAGGCCGAGGCAATAAACAAGTTTTTTCCTTTCAACTTTTGAATCAAATTTGAAAGGCCAGTAGGATTGAGTTAAGTAGGAGCTACTCCTAACAGGGCTGCACCCATTTATACCAGTACAGAATTTGGCCCACTGCAGGAATTATCAATTAGGTGATGACTTTACCAGCCAGAAAAAGGATGAAACGGTTGTTGAAACAACCTCAGGATACATATTTTATTTATTTAGGGGTGGGAGGTTTTTTTTGGGGGGCGGGATTCTGTTTGTTTTTTGTTTTATTTTTTTTATATTGTTGTTTGTTTGATTTTAAAGATAAAAAAATAGGGATTGGGACACTCACTAGCAGTGTGTTTGGGTGGTCTTCTCTCAGCAGCCACAAGAGAGAACTCCACTCAGGAGCAGTTGGGACTGAGGGCAATTTCCTGACTGCTCTACTCTCCTGAGAGTGACAGCCACAGATCTGGTGTAATTGTGTCACTGTTCATGTCTTACTCTCCTGACTGATGCAGACACAATATCATCAGGAGCTCAGTGTTCTGCAGGGCCATGGATGGGCACAAAGCCTTCCCTCCTCCTTCCT
Organism: Sialia sialis; assembly: GCA_009812075.1. NCBI lineage: Eukaryota > Metazoa > Chordata > Aves > Passeriformes > Turdidae > Sialia > Sialia sialis. The sequence continues at coordinate 9,109,131 of VRYO01001717.1, read as the reverse complement.
AAGACATAGCCTGGGATCTTCTACTCCCTAAACAATCCTTCCTTCCTTCCTTCCTTCCTTCCTTCCTTCCTTCCTTCCTTCCTTCACTTGGTTAGCTACAAAAGAGGGAATTCCAAAGTATTTCTTTCAGGCAAAGCATTTTTGTGCCCAAACATTTAAAACTATGTAACATACCTGATAGCTGTTAAAAAGACTTCTGTTTTCTTCCGCATTCATAAGGCCTATGGCTATCCACTATTCAGTATTGTGACTCTTAGTTATATTCTTGTTATAACCTGTATCCTTGTTATGCCTAACTATTAATCGGTATCAGCACAAGAATTGCAAAGTATTGTGTAATTAATTCGTTCAAGTGACATAGTTCTCCCAGCTCATTAAAACCATGACTTATAATGACCATATTAATTACTTACAAGAGTAAGACCAACTTGAGGCTTTGTTAGCATTCACTTTTCTAAGAAGAATGTTGTCAAGTGAACTCTGAGGATCCTTTTTTTTCACTGTGATTTCCTACTGCCTTCAGCATCTACTAATCTCACATGCCTTCACAGACCCAGAACATAAAATGACATCCTATAGGATGCCCCTCTGTATTGCAGCTCCCTGAGACTGCCAGGTAGGTATTACACTTTCCCTTTTTAGAATTCCTTTCAGAGAACTCCTACAGATTTGTAGATGTGAGATTTTTACAAAGGCTTACTGAATTTAGGAAAATACACTAATCTTCTAAAATTGGGTCATTTCACTGAAGTATGCTTGTTACAGAGTTATCAAATCCATCTTCCAGGAAAATTGTCAGATCTCAATAACAGCACTTAGTCACTCTTTCACAGCATGACTCCCACCCTTAATCATCATCAGTGAAGCTGGGGCTTGCCTGTTTGATCCTACTAGAGAAGTTATTAAACCATGTTACTTCAGCTGAGCAATATTTTAATGGGGAAATACCACAAAATGGAAAACTGAACTAAGTGTTTTCCAAACTAGTTTTAATGTGATGAAATAAAGCTTATAAATCAAGAAGAATGGCCCAAAATTCAAACTAGAAAGCACAGTCATTCTTATTTATTCCTGTGTATCATCAACATGGAAGAAATAATAAATGGCATAAAAGACTGAAGACCTGAAAACAGAAAGTAAACATCAATATTGTCAGACAATAAGGAATGTGACTTCACCAATTAATGCTCTTATCATCCACAACCTAACTGCATGAATATTAATGGCTGGGGATGGGAAGCAGGGAAAGGCAAGTGAAGGTCTGTCACCCTGGATCTCTCACTGTCAGGCTGTGCTGGGCCACACAGCTCCTGTGCAAAGGCAGCTGTGTCTGCAAGGATGGGAGTGTGCTGTGCCTCGGGGCGAGATTCTGCACAGCTGATGGAACATGGATGGGTGGCTCCAGCTTTCCCTAAGCCTGTTTCATGTTGTTAGTTTTAATGAGGCAGTGCCCCCTGCATGTCTGCAGACAGCCCTGCCCTTTCTGCACTCTTGGAGCACAGCACTGCAGGATCTCGACCCTGCAACACTCTCCTTGTAATGTTTCCTCTACCTATCCCTCATCCTGAGCAGATCCAGGACTCCAGGACGGTTCTCACAGAAGCAGATGGCCTACCAAAGGGCTGGTGTGAAATGCTAATGGTCTTGTTTCTTGAACTAACACAAAAGAAAGGAAGTTTAAAAAAAAGGCCAACAACCCTAAACCCCAAAGACAAATGACTCTGGCTGAACACTAACACTGAACAGAAGCAGCATCTGATCCAAGTATGTGCAGAATAGGAAAGGTAAAACTGGCTGAAGCATGTGCAAAGCAGTTTGTAAAGGCACTGTGAAACATCTTAATAGTTTGCAATCTGAATATTGTCGCATGAATGTCATTGTGATGCTACAAACAATTAAATAAACCTACTGCATCAAAACAAAATAAGAAGCAAATAATTGTACTATGTAGTTAATCCCCAGTTTTAATCTAGTGATATTGTGGTAGAAGGCATAGATATTCTCTGAGAGAGAGACCAGTATACAACATTTTTCTCTGCTTTCCTCTGTGTAGGTGAGTACTTTGAACAGTAAACCCTAGAGTCATGTTCCTTCCTGCTTCCTCCTTAGTTCTTTTCTGTAAACCCCATTCAGTACTTAGAGAAGTAGAAAAAGCCATAAGGACCAACACTGATGACAGGACTTCACAACTTGAAAAGAAGAAAAGTCCTTTCTTACATCTTTAGCTGAAACCATAATTGTAAATTTATCATCCAAAATGCTCAAGGGAAAATGTGGTGGGTTTTTTTTTCCTTGCACAGGTTTTCCTACATCTGAAGACATTTTTTCCTCTCACTACATGTTCAAAAGTGGAAGGACAAGGGAAAAAAAGCCCAACTACTATTTTTTATTAGCATTTGCATTCCATTGACAATATTTGCATTGGGCATGTTTAGACATGTCCCTTTTTTTAAAAGTTTCCCCAGTTTTCAGAGCAACCACAATCAGATGTTGCATCAGTTCAAGACTAGGTGAAAAAGATAACTAAAATCTGAAAAGACCTTTTTCCTCACTTGATTAGGTACTTCTAATTGAGGTAGCTAATCTAATTGATACAAGAGTATTTAACTCTTTTCCACCTAGTTTCCTGCTAAAGAAGTTTGTAGGGGCAGTAGGTTAAAATGATTCAGTTTTGAATGCATGAGTGTAACTTTAATAATACAGTAACATTAATTTTTAAGAATAGCTGTTGTAAATTTAAAGCTTAATACTTTATAGTTTTAATATGTTTAATAAAAATAGTTCAAATAATTACAAAGAATCTAATAGATTAATATTTACTTCCATATATGCTTCTAGAATTGAATATTACAACAGAATTAATATTAAATTGGATTTTATATATTATTCAAGACAAGTCTTTATCCCTTCTGACTAGATAGCAAGAAAGCTGTGGCTGGATGCTGTTTCCTCTTACAGGGTTACAGCATAAACAAAGATCTGGTCACGGTGATTAAAGGGATTGTAAAAGTTACAAGAAACTTTGCAATCAGGCATGAAATTAATTGGTAGATCAGCTACACACTGACTCTGTAGGAGAGCAGAAGTCAACTTCCAGCAGCAAAACAAAAATCCACTGGCTCTGGGAACTAAATCCTGGTGATTCCAACACCAGTTGTTTCTGGGGCAAAAGTAATTGCTGCCAAGACGAGCCAAAGAAGACCAGGACCCACAAGCTTGGCCTCCTGTTCGTATCAGCATGCTGAGATGGAGATGGTGTGCACTGGGCAGGGTCAGGGAAAGAATCATTCCTGCCATTCACTGGTGGAATGCAGAGCCAGTGGGAGAAGTGCCCACTTCTGCACCTAGTGAGTAAAGCAGAGGCAGCAGCTTTTAGCAGCCAAACTAAATGCAGACTGGCACTGCGCCACAAACATCTCCTAAATGACTTTCTTAGGCAGGGACAGAAAAGAAATCCAGTCAGATGGTCTCCAAAGCCACTGCCTTAACCACAGCTCCTTTTCCATTGCCCAACTCTGCCACCTCCTGCTGCCTGTCTCCCTCCATGGCCCTGCAGTCACAGGCAAAATATACTTTGTTAAAAGAAAAAGACCATGCTGTGCAGCTCCCTGTTTGCCTTACTTTTCGATCACTGGAGTGTTCAAAATTCTGCTTTTATCAGATTCAATCATCCTCTGTTAAACCGAGCAGAATTCCTCTAAACTACAGAATGGCATTTCCTATCAGTTTCCTCATGTTTCACTAAAATAATATAGATATTGTATGTAACCTGCTATTGGAGATTATTGAGGCACATTGCCAGAAGCCAATTAGAACAAATACCACACTTGGCAATCTCTTTTGGATATAAAGAGGGACTGGCTCTGCCATCTTTAGTGGGATTAACAATACAACAATATATATACAGGAGATACTCATGGGTGTAACAACAACAGGTCTTAGTGATAAGTACTGCAATTCAACAATATAGCACTGCTGTCCTTTTTTGAACTATGGATGAAAATATCAAAGAGTATATTTGCACTCTATTATGAAGCAATGAACACATAGAATTCATTTCAAATCTCGCAGCCAGAATAGTGCCTGTCAGAAGATGCACTTTTGATTTTTAAGTGCAAAATCCACATTTTCCTTTGTGTGCCTTTTAGGCATACCAAGCCATAGCACAGAGTCCACTGGGAGCTATGTTGCTCTAAGAGAATCATGCAAAAAGAAAATATTTGTGTCTTGGAGGGCGTGGGGTAGGAATGGGGTTTGGATTTCCTTCTCATCATTCTAGGTCTGATCACTTGAATTAAAATAGATGAGAGCTATATCATTGTGTTTTCCTTGCCCTCTCTTGTATTTGAAACAGGAATGGAAATGCAAATGTTTTTGATTTTTCTGCTGCTTACATAGACCCTGAAGTGGCTAACAGCTGGAATTTGAGGTTCTTTTTTATCTGACTAAATGACAGTAAAGAGAAATCAATAGCTGTGGGGCCAGAGCAGACACTTGCTCTGACTCTTTGCTCTGTTCAGAAGATCCCTATAGGCTGGCTAGGTCCATAGTCACTGCAGTGTAAAGAGTACCAGCCTATTTCATGAGCTTTAACTCCTCTTGGCACCACTGCTACAGCATCCTCTTAGAGACTTCTGGCAGCCAGAGAATGTGAGTAGCTGATCTGGACAGGGATACTGAAACAGCTTTCCTTGTACCTTCCTTCCTCCTCAGTACTTGAAGCACAGCAAGTCCCTTGCATTCCAACTAGGCTTTATATTAATTAAAAATTAAACAGCTAGACAAATGCAATATTTCAATTCCACATTTAAAAAGAAAAACGTGAATGTCATGAACAGACAATCAGCAACTAAATACTTCAGTTCCTAGGGGAAAATTAACTTGAATACATTGTACTCAAGCAGCATTTCTGTTTCTCTGCACTTTAATGTGTTGGTCATAAAAGCTCTACAAGAGAGGATACAGGTGCTATAGACGATTGCCGGTATAGACAGGAATAGGCAGGAGTATGCACATTATATTTATTGGCTTGGCTGTTTATCCTTTAGGCTAAGGTCGTATGCATTAACCTAGCCACTTCCTAGGTTTATTTTAAAAGGAAAAAATAAAACACACGCCTAGAAATGCTAAAATGTAAATGATTCCAGGTGTGGTGTTCAGTGATCGGTCAGTCAGGCCCTTGTTAAATTCTTTGTAAGAGTTTTAATTTGCTCTGTTTCTGTGAGGCATTGGTGCCTGAGCTATCTAGAGGAGGAGTGCAGCTCTGAAATGGATTAGATCTGCACAACTGGCAGCTGAGAAAGTGACTTCACATGGCACACATGTCCAGCCGGCTGCATCTCTTTTGACACGCTGTTATCAGGAGCAGGTCTGGCTCTGCAGGGAGAGCAAACCAGGGAGCTGGAGTCAACACAGGCACCATCAGGGGACACAGGCCTAGGTCTTGCTGAGGGGAGAGCACTGCAAAGCCTTGGAGAGACAGGGGCATGCACATGAAGGGAGCAAAAAAGGGCATGTTAGAAAAGAGCTATAAGGAATACTAAGCAAATCAGGGCAAGCCACACCTCTTTCCCTGAGCCTCCTTGGTAGTGCTCAGCTGTGTGACCCTGCTGGTTCAGCAACAGAAACCACCTGGCAGTGGGCTGGGGTGTAAAAGTTGAGCAAGAAACTAGAGGAGCCTGTTCATACCAGCAATCAATAGAACCCTGGTCTTGATTTTGGGTATTGAGTTTTTTGCAGAAAAGATTGGTGCTTTCCATGAACACATGGAAAGAAAGCATAGGAATTAAGGGAAAAAATTGGGATCGACATATTTGAAAGGAGTGGGAGTTGCAGAACATACTGATAGATCCTTTAATGGATATTTCATTACAGTAATATCATGATTATAAGCCGCACCTGAATATAAGCCGCACTTCCGGGTAGCTGGGAAGACCACGGGATTTGTCCACATATAAGCCTCACCCGAATATAAGCTGTGCTTTTCTATTTTGTTTTTTTTTTTAAACTCCGCGTGGCAGAGGGGGCGGGGCGCTCCGGCCCGGCCCCACACAGCCCGGCTTCCCAGCGGCAGGGGCTGGCCCATCCCTGCACACCCCCTGTTCCGGCGGTCCCACGCTCCCGGCGGCTCCCAGTGGCACAGGGGCC